>KK113391.1:67901-83397 GCA_000611955.2 Stegodyphus mimosarum
TAATTTCTTAAAATATAATGCAAGACACTAACACTTATTGACATTATAAAATATCTGTCGTTTTATAAATTAACTGATGATATATCTTAGTGTTTAGAAAACTATATTTCATTTTACGGATAGATTAAATAAAAAAGAAAAACGGAATGCATAATATAATATTATCGTTAGATTCGTTAAACCGTAATAAAAAATAACACAATATACTACGCCAATAGTTCTACTTAAATTTTTACAATTTCTGAATTTATTAAGCTACTTAGTCCTGCAAACAAGCAGCTTTCGCGAGCCGTCTTTACTCACAATTCGTCATTTATCAACACTTTAATGTAAACAAACTGTTAGCTTCCAGTTAGGGATGGCTGAAATTTAGTTTGAAGGCCGGCAATCATTGATATAACAGAGGAGAAACATTTGCTCCCCGTGAACTCTTTCCTTCCGGGGGACGTGGGTCGGTTTCCTAAATGAAATGGGGAAGCAAAGGCGGGGGAGAACATACTATTTTCCTGCAGGCAAGTTGGAAAAAAACCTGCTCTGGAAATGACCTTACTCAGCTGCAGCCAGCTCAACAGCTTACCCTTAAAACCTCCCTCAAGAGAACTCGCGATAACCCTGTCGGATAAATTAGAATTTGGCATGTTTCCAAAGTTCCGATTGGCGATAATATTTGGCGAGATTTTAGACCTTTTTTTCCGTTCCTTATTTTCCTAGTGACATTTTTTCCTTTCCTTATTTTCCGGGGACATTTTTTTCCGTTTCCCTTTTTTCCGGGTGACATTTTTTCCGCACACCGCCAAGTTTTGGTATGTAAAAGGTTAGCCAGGAACTTCTCGGTGTGAGAGAGCTTTTAGTCGCAGATCACTGCGGCTCTGTTCGACGTCCACCTGTCCAGCTAGTATTTAAGTTCTAAGCCTTAGTGTTGTTACGCTATTACTTATTGAAGAAATCTAAGTGCGTTAGTATTAGCTAAATCTTGCTACGCACCATTGATCGTTTAGCATAGAGGCCAACCTCGCGTTTATAGCTCTGTGAGCAACGACTACTTAATTTCTACTCACTTTATTTTAAATTATTTGATTGTTCAGTTTAGACTCAAGTGCGGTCGTTATTTTCTGTTATCCCTTCCGAGTTGGGAAGTGGCTGTAAATAGTCCTTTAATAAAAGGGTCATTTTAAAACCCTCCTAAGGTGCAGTTATTCTACCACTTAACCACAGTTATTCTACCACAGAACATAGCTGCATTCAGCTCCCTGTTCGAGATCAAGACTTTGATAAAGCTACGAATATGTTCGCCAAAAGTATGCACAGAACACTCAGTCCTGACAAGGAGTTGTATTACTTTTAGCTTTTCGTGGATCCTATTGTTTCTTACATACCACGGTGCATTAGCAATTTGTCTTAGAACACTATTTTGCATAGTTCGCAATCTTTTTCTATTGGTTCTGCACGAGTAAACCTAACATGCCTAACACAACATGGGACGTAGAATGGTTTTATATATGAGTGATTGATTACAATAGATATAACGCTATTCGGGGCAATTAGTGGGTAGAGTTTCGTTTTACAAAATTTCTGGATAAGAGATGTAACGTGTGGGGTCCATGTAAAAGAATTTACGACGATCATTCCGAGATAAGGGGCCTTCTAGTGGTAAAGTCGTTGAGAGAGAAAAGGCGCACCCACCCCCACACACGCAAAGAAGGAGAAAAGAAACGAGTGCAGACATCATCGAGGCTCATAGGCAGGTTCAGAAAATCATGTCTCGTTCGGACTCTATCTATGTGCCACGTATTGCTACCATATAACCCGTGTTTATATTTTGACTAGCGGGAGTACCCGATGCCAATTAAGTTAGATTGAGAGTAAAGCCTCGTTTCCATTAGTGCGTTACCAACGCGTAGTGTATTGAAAGAAACGCATTACGCAAACGGACAACCGTTTACACTATTGCGTTGGATTACGCTTACGGAAGTTCGGTGGTCAACTGCATTCATTGTCACCAGATGTCTCTTGATTTAACTTACGGGTATTTAAATTCGATGTTATTGGACATTTTTAGTTCTGCTTATGAACTGTGAAAGTAAAGCAAGTTAGCAATTTTTAAATAAGTAAGGTTATAATGCATATTATGAACATCACTAATTGCATAGAAGCTGGAATAATTTTAAAAAATTGGAAATTCCGCAAAGCGCCCGTTGGCGCTTCGGCAAAGAACCCGTTCGCGCCGTTGCAGTCGCCAAACTCACCAACGGTTGATCGACGTCGACGATGAGCGGCGTATGGTTATTACAACACATGGAAGTAAGCCGCGTAAAGGTGATATTTAGTGCATATAATCAAAATAATAAATGACATAAATTCAGATTAGCAGAGAAAACAATATATAAAAGCATATGGATGTAAAATTAACCGATTAAACGTGATGTACGAAAATAAATTTGTATTAAACTAAGCACGGAAAACAATATATTAAGCTTAACGGAAGTGAAATAATAATCTAATAATGAGATTTTTGTAATAATGAACTCTTTTCTTGACAAAGTCATCTATTTAATGGGGAAAATTAGTAAAATTCGGATCTGTCTTTGAATATCTTTCAATATTATAAAATTCCAAAATATTCCTGTTTTTAATAGTGCAGTTTCTAAGGAAATTATAAAAGCATAAAATCAAAAAGTACTTTTATAGTTAATATCTTCATTGTATAATTTCAAAGTACTTCCAAAGCTATGAAAATCCATTATCAACACAAATGAAATCAGCGAATATTCTCATTTTAAGTAGAAACTGAATTGCAACTATCTGATTACATGAAAGTTTTTTTAGTAATAAATTATATTCTTCTCGTACTTATTTTTTTTTATAAATGTATTGCGCAAAAAAATCAAAATATTCGTGTTTCCGATTATCATTCACCCCCTCTCATTATTTTCTTCCGCGAACAAGCATCTGTCTCCGAAAACTTCCCTAATTATATGAATATGTTTGTATCTATTCATTGTTAAACATTCATAAAAATAACGTGTAAATCCGAAAAAATAATAAGAAATATGTAAAGAAAAGTTTAAATCTTTAAATGCGAACAGCGAAGGTGGTATTTAAACTGATGGGTTACCAGGGTTGAACTATTATCGCCAATGTTGGCGGTGTTTACATTTAACCGGGCGCACACATTTAAAAATAGCTGGTACCTTAAAAATACAGAGCAACTGTAAAGAAAGGTTCACAATATTTACACAAAACTTGCTATGCTTGTATACCGCTGGTATGTATATTTTTAAAATTATGTGCAAATTTGGGGAGAAAACATATAGTATATAAAATTTTAGCATCAATTTCTTCAGTGTCATAGCTGGATAATTTGTTAGAAACCTCGTTTGTTTTAAAATGCACTATGCGCAGTTATATTTTACGCATAATCCGTAAAATATTATTTTATAATTTATAAATTTTAAATTCATAGCTTTTTATAGAACAAGTTATAAAAATAAGCTTTTTTCTCTTTATATATGTATACATACTTAAGGTAAATAAAATGGAAGTATTTAATTAATTAATTCCTGTGCTTCAGCTGAAGAGAACTGAATTTTAAAGCAATTATATTATAATAAGTTTTTTAAATATTGTTTTATTAAAAATGTTCAGGGCATTAATACTGTCTCATGTTCATTCGTATTGAAAGTTTAGAGCTGGAAACATCCCAAAGTCTCATCACATGTATGTACATTCACATAAAAGTGAAACGAAAATATATATATATATACAGGTAGTATATTTTAAATTCGTATTACGTTATAACTTTAAAAATAAATTCTTGAGGGGAAAATTTAAATAAATAACAGCATAAATGAAACATTATATTTAATGCACACAATAATAGAAGTAAGTTTTAAAACACAAATATAGATCAAATTGGAACGTGGAGCTAAGAAAGTTGCAAACAGGGTGGAAAAAGAGTACCAGATTCGAACAACAGACCCAAAAATCAACAATTCGCTACTCTCAGCTTTACCACCACGCTATCACCACATTTGCGTGATTAGCAATTTTGGCCTACATACATGATCAAGTAAATGAATTCTAAATTTTTTTGTTGTTTTTCGTGTGCTATCGTCTAAAAAATTCACCACAGTTTGTTCTTCAGCTGCTAGAACATATCTTAAAAAAAACATTATTTTTTAAAGCTGTGTTCCGATTGAAGTTAAACGGACTGCTAAAAATATATTCCATGTGCTTACAGATATATGTTGACCAAAAAGGTATATTTGTAAATTAGAGAAATATAAATTTAACATACCCTTTAATGCAGTGGAATATTTAAAAGGATATTAAATTTAATTTATAATTAACGTTTTTAGTTTTTCCTGTTTCAAAAGAAAAAAAAAAAACAGTCTTTTCATGCCATGTCTGATTTGCTATAGTAGTCTGATATAGTCAGACGTTCGTTATCATTAAAGGTAAATGTGCATGAATAACTAGGAAATAATTTTCAGAACAAATTTTCCTATTTCATAGACTTGGTATTATATTTTTTGTGCCTGATTTCCTTGACAGTAATCACTGCTCTCTGCGAACTAGAACTGTAGTCGCAGTTATCTTATTTTCTTATCTTTTTTCAACTAAATTCAGCCGATTGCTGTCTTTTTCAGTACGCAGATTTCTCGCTATAATGTTAATTCAGAAATAAGTATTTTTTAGCGAAACAATTTAGCAAAACAGTCTTTCCCTAAGCCAGCGTTCATCGCTACTTCTGCCGCCATTAGCTTTTGGTGACAACACCTGATTGCTCCTTTTTACCACGTGACCCCAACACTTCCGCAGACCTACGGATAGAAGTTGGCCTTTGTTGAACTTCATCAACTTTAAATGTCTTTTTAAAGTACGATTTTGGAATATTTACATCAACATTAATATCATTTTTAGTTGCATTCTTAGCAAGCCAATCAGCTCTCTCATTTCCATAATTACCCGAGTGACCACGGAAAAATGCAAAAAACACTGAAATACCGTTTTTCTGCAGATCTCCGAGAGATTGCTGTATATTAACAATAATATCATTACAGGATGAGGTATTTTTAAGGCCCTCGAGGGAAGAGAATGAATCCGTGCAGATTAAGTAGCTGGAAACATGTCCATCCTGGCTAAGTATCCATTTAATTGCAAAATTAATGCAGAGAAGCTCAGAAATAAAAGCAGTGCATTCATTTCTAATACGAAATTGGTGGTAATCAATTTCAACACCATCTTTAAAAATAACATAAGAAAAAACAACTTTATCATCAATCCTACTACCATCCGTATAGCACACAATTGAGAATGAATTTTCATCAATGTTCGTACTATCTAGAATCTGTACTGGTTGTCTTACAGAAGGATGAGGCAGAACAGACAAGGGCAATAAACGATCAAAAAGAAAACTGAAGAAATTTGCAAGACTATTCTTGTAATCTGTACAGGTCAGAATAAACAAATCCAACGGTGGAAATCCAGCAAGAGAGAAAACAGCATTGTAACTAATAGTTCGGTAACCCTTTATAACTCGCAGTAAGATTCGTCTTTGAACTCGAAGTAGGAGATTAGAGTTAATGTTCTGTTTTAGGGACAATCCCCAAGCTCTACATCCATATGGAATAAAGGGCACAAAACCTTGTTTATAAATAATTGCTCTAACGTTCGATTTGACACCAAAACCATTACATGTAATTCGATTCAGTCCACGCTGAAGTCTCTCACATTTATTAGAAATGTAGGAAATATGCTTTTTCCAGTTTAATTTGCTGTTTAACAAAACATCTAAATATTTAATTTCATTCACTCTCTCAAGGGGATTATCATTTAAAAGCAATTGATACGCTTCATATGTAGTATTTTTCCTATCAATGAACATAGTTTTGGATTTTGCATGGTTAAAGTTTAGCTTAAAATTCACTGACCACTCATAAATGAAATCTAAAACATCTTGGGCTAGATAAAAAGCTTTATGTATTTCCTTTCCTTGAACACAAATCAACAAATCATCTGCAAAAACAATAACTTCACAACTGAAGAGATCAGCAAGTTTCTGTAAAAGATCATTCATAATAATAATCCAAAGTATGGGACCAGAAACAGAGCCTTGTGGTCTGAGGTCGACGAACTCTTGAGCTTCCACCCAGAAAAAGCTCGATCGTCCTGTCTTCCAGCAAATCAGAAACGACATTAGACACATTATGAGGTATTTTCATTTTTTTCAGTAAATTAAGAATAGCAGGCCACCATGCATTATCGAAGACTCCTTCAATATCAAGAAAAATTAAAGTAGTATACAAACCTCTCGTCTTGCCCCTGTGTACAATGTTGCTAAGATGCAGAAGTGCATCCTCAGCACACCTTTGAGCAGTAAACCATATTGGTCGACACTAAGAACACATTATTTCTTTTGGAAATTCATTTTATAAATCTAAAAATGTTTTGCTTTCCTACATTTCATGAGAGGCCAAGGCCCAGTCGCCCCCAATATGTAACCCCTTTGAGAAGGGGTGGCGTAATGAAGATTAATGATTTCGCGGAAACGGAACGTTTTTGACAACCATGGAAACAGAAAGACACCAGTCATAGCTATTTTGGATTTCGGGAAATGTTTTCTTTTTTAAGTAGACATTCATCTTGTGGACTTTTGTCATGCAATTGTCTAACCGGCCGCTTTCTATTCAAGCAGGAAACCATTGCGATCCTTTTCTTTTGCCCCCTGCTGAGTGAAAAGCAGTTAAAGAAAGAACAGCGGTGCTTAATTGCTTTATTGCCTGTGGAACCTGGAGTGCAAAGAACGGCCTCAGAAGGAAGGAGGGGGCAGGAGAGCATTGGACCGAGGACCAAGGAGATGGCTTAGGGAGTACCTTGGCTAATTAAAGCAAGTACCTCCACATCTTCGTTAAGAGAAATGAACAATTCAGAAAAAGCAATGGCTGAAGGAATGAAAGAAAACCTCAAGGCATTGGAGGCTGGTGAGAAATAAATTAAAGAGTATTTTAGATATTTTTTATTAGTTACTAGAAAATAACATTATCTGAAATTCAGCTTGTAATCGAAGTTATAGAAAACCTTTCTTGTATTTTCTTTAGCCTATTTCTAGAATTCTTTTTATCTAAGAATTTAGCTAGAATTTCAAATATTTTAAAAATTTTCAGTAACTGGTAAACGAAAGGAATGAAATATTACTGAAGATGATTTGAAAATATTTCTTAACCATTTTAAAGGGATAATTCACTGTTTTAGCAGTAGAGTGGGAAAATATGCTAGTTCCTGATTGGATAGTGTCTCTAACAACTTTTCGATGAACTAATTAAGCATGTCAGTTACATCGAAGCAAAATCATTGTTTAAAAGTGAAACTATTGAACTATTTCTAAAAAATAAAATTATTACATATATTAAAAGTTACGCAAAATTGATATTTTTCATTTTAACTTTTGTATGGTTGAAAACGGATTTAACCATTCGAATCATTTAAATAACGAAAGATTCTCAACTCAAGAACAAGAGGATTTAAGTATCATTAGCCCAGCGTTGTAAGAAAAGTAATCTTGCGCATTAAAATTAAATTTAATTTCAATAAGCAATGTTACGTTACTTGATTAACTCTAAACGCTTTAAAAAAACAGTTCATTTTACTTTAGCATAGTTATTTATACACAAAAACTTTCAGTGAAGCAGGTTTAAAGAGGATTTAGAAACTGAATTTCACTGGAATTTAGTTTCTAAAAATTATTATGGCCTCAACTAAGGGGTTATTGAGAGGAAAAATTTGGCACTTAATGTATCAAATGCTTTAAAACATGGAATTTATGCAAAGGTCATGGAAGTGCAAAATGGAAAATAACTTATTTTCGGTTTATTCCAAAGGGGAAAATTCAGATTGTAATTATAAAGTACGCTTTTTTAATCACCGCAAGAAAGCCCACGTTTTCTCCTAGATCACCCAACAGGTCACGGAGGAATAAATTGTTTCATATTTTAAAATTTCATTTAGGCATTAGGAGCATAGGATAAGGATATTGCCTGATTTCGACTCGTAAAGAAAGGAAGGTAACGAAAATAATTTTAAAACGGTTTGAGAAAAGACCAGCTTTTCCTTAAAAACTTCGAGTTCAAGAAAATGGTTTTTGAGAAAGACGAACAATAGTTTATGATAAGTTTGTAATACATAATATTTTTTTAATGCAAACTTTTCAAATATTCAGTTTACTGGTTTCGGAAAAAAAGCACATGAGGAATATCACAGACATCTCGAAAGTGACGATCTTTATCATAAAAGTCTCACTTGTGATGAAATGACAAATGTGATAGCTATACTAAAGTTTTGTAACTGCCCAAATGGCTAGTTTTATGCTCATCCTCCATGAAGGCATCCCTCCGTGTAAAAAGATAGTCTTTTTGCGCTTTGTCTAAATCGATTAACCACCGCAAAGTTTGAACATAAATGAATGGAACCTTTTCAAACATATTAATGGTGTTTGGTGTTTTTCTGTATAGAAGCTACAGAAAAAGTTAAATTTATTTTACCAGAACTATCCCATTCTTATAGTTAACTGTGTTCAAAAATTGTGAAAAACTCTGTAGCTGAAAGAACGTATCTTAGATCAACATTCAAGTCAATAAAGCTAATAAATCAGTTTTAGTGTAATCATATTGTGTACCAAAAGATACAGTGTGAAGAAAATATGGTTTTGTGCAAATAAACTGGAAGCGGTTTCCAGAATGTCTTCAGCAGAATTACAAGGAACACTTCTTTTATAAGTTTTATGCTGTTATTACATGTTAAATATTACTTCACTAAGAAAAAGAAATGCGTATCATATAAAAATCTATTGTTTAGAAGAAATATCAAGTTAAGGTCATTTTCTTCACATCGAAATGCATTGTTTTCCCTATACGAATTTCATATTCTGACAAAACAGAAATACTGGCCGCATAACTTGTAGGAGATTTTCTTATAAACCTCGTGTGTAGGCGATTCAGTAGAAAAAAAGGCATAATCTGGAGCTAATAAATAATAAAAAAGAACAAACATTATAAGTACTCATTCATTTAAACATTAACAACAGTAAACATTTATTCTTAATCAGAATGAATGAACATGGGAACAAAAGTAAAAAGTTAAAAATTTAAATAATAAGGAAAGGGAATTTACTTTTCTCACCACGTTTCTGAGACTCTTTTATATGATCTGGTTCTGGGCATAAAAGAAGATGCTTTGCATTCATGATGCCCGAATTGGAAATATTGGCATACACTAGATGGAAGGATGCCACTTTTGTGAAGGCAATGTGCCATGCAATCGTGACCTGTTTGAAGTTTTCCAAAGCCTCTTGACGGGGTTTTTGACAAAACTTTTTCCATGTGTCTTGAATGTTAGCCCAGAATATGGCTGTTGATTTTGCTGCCTGGTCAGATTTAAGACTATCCATTAGTTTCTCAAAAATATGTTTTTTTACATGTAATTAACGAATTTTATCGATGATAGTTGAAGCTATGAAGAATTCTTCCTTGTGTACTCTTCTGGTGTAAATGGTTAGAAAGACTGGAAAATTTGTCTTTCGAATGCTGGCTGGAATATAGCTGATTTTTCATGTTTACAGAGGTGCCCAAACTAAAACGTTGTGACGGTCAATGATAATTGACCGGATTCCGTCAATCGAATGCTTTGCATCTAACCAGTCGCTCTTTAATATTAAATTCTCAGGAATTGCTCGAAGAATAAATATATCTTCTTTAAAATAAAAATTTAATTCGAATTTATTTTTAATTTTAGAGAAATGCCCCGCGTACTTAATACGTATTTATACTTAGTTCATATATACAGAATACCATATTTGTTTCTCCTCTGTATTATATTTTAGGATAGCAGACTTATACCAGTTTCCTCGGAAATACGTGCATTATGTCTTTAAAACGAACCCCTTCTATGATAAAATCTCACCTCGTTTTAAAATTCATAATTTTTGTGAATGAGATATCTGCTTCTGTTTCATTTTGTAAGCTAAGTATTATTTGGGAATGCGTTTATTATAGTTAAGTAGTTAGAAGGGGTCGGTACGCCCCAAGCGGCACTTTTCGCATGGATCGTTCAGGCATGTTAATGAGATTCTGGCTTGCACTGAGGGGCATTCTGACTTGAATTGAACTGAGCAGGGTAGCTCTTACTGGAGGTAAAGCATTCGAAGAAATCCCTACAAGATTGCAACAGCTGCATACTTTTTTAATATTCCTTTTTTAACTCTGTCGAAACGTTTGAATGAAAAATAAGAATCATCGACTAAGTTGTGATTCATAAAATATTGAGAGGGAAGTATTTCATGAGTTTTAGTTTCGTTATTGTTGAGGAAAACGAAATAAGCGTGGAGCTTTTGAATTTTTTGTAATTTATTCTAAAATACAGTCTGCAAAACAAAGCTTGAAATATGTGAACTTTCCTTACAATTGTTGTTAAGCGTAAGATAGATAAGGAAACTAATTTAAAACGAGAGAGTCTTTGTAATTTTGATGATGTAGAAGAGGAAATTACTGTGTCTGAGGAATATTCAGAAAAAATTATCATCTGGAAACAAAAAATAACCAATGTAATGGAAATTAATGAAATTAATGAAAGATGAAATGAGTATTAGTAACGTATCCATTTCTGTTACTGCAACTGCTCAGGGTACACTAGAAAACCAAACGTTTAGAGAAACCAAAACTGTTAAAATTCCTAAATTGATAATCAATAAATATTATGGTGATTATGCTTCTTGGCTAGAATTTTATAACCAGTTTGAAAGCGTAATTCATAATAACTGTAATCTTAAAAAGATAGACAAATTTAATTATCTAAGGTCATATTTAGGAGGTATGGCATCTAATTGTATAAGTGCTTTTGCATTAACAGAACAAAATTATGACGCTGCTTTGGATATTTTACAGAATACTCTTATACAGACACATTTGAATGAGTTATTTAAAATTCCTGTTATTAGAAGTGTAAATGATTTAGCTGGATTGACAAGATTTTTTGGTAAAGTTGGTACTCAAATTAGAAGTTTAGAGTCGTTAGGAGTTGAAAACAGGGCTTAATTTCTAAAATTAGAAGTGCCGGAGCCCTGCGAGAGACCGTCAGGAAAGAAGAACATGAATAAATAAATAAAATGGCTAATAAAATCATTAATAATTAAAAAATTAATTGTCAAAATAATTAAATAATTAATGATCAAAGTAATTAAATAGTTTAAATTAAACTTGTCAGGACTGAGTGTTCGGTGCGTATTCTTGGAAAACATCTTCCGTGACAGCTTAAAGTCCTGATCTAGAACAGAGAGCTGAATGCAGCTATGTTCTGTGGTAGAATATTGTGATTAAGTGGTAGAAGAACTGCACTTGAAAGGGATTTAAAATCCTCTTTTATTAAATCGCAATTATGTACAACCACTTCCCAACTCGGGAGGGATACAGAAAGTAGAGACCGCACTTGGGTCTAAAAATGAACAATCAAATAATTTAAAACTAAAGCTAAACAGAAATTAAATTAGTCGTTGCTCACAGAGCTATAACGCGCGGTTGGCCTCTAAACTAAATGGTGCGTAGCAAGATTTAACTAATACTGACGCACTTGAAATTACTTCAATAAGCAATCACGTAGAAGCGCTATGGCTTAGAATTTAAATACTAGCTAGTCAGGCGAACGACCGTGGTCTGAGACTCAAAGCTCTCTCACACTGAGAGGTTCTACCTCTCGCTTAATATAACTTGGTTCCACTTCAAATTAGCATAAAGCTGAAACGCGCGCTTATTCTAACGGGAAGTTGAAATGAGATCAGATAGAAAAGGAAAAATTAGAATAAAACTTTGTTAGTTTAACTAAAACCTTACAAACTTTAATAAAATGTGAAAAGCTAAATTAAATTTAATAAGCGTTTTTTAATATAATTAGCCCAGCCCACAAGGGCTTTTAGTCTCAAAACCCTGAATCATGTTTCAAATTGTTACTGCCAGATATTCCATGAACGTATGTAGGTTTCTCGCATTGTGAAAAAACGGTACCTAGAGTCATCAAATTTTGAGTAACACAGTCTGCCAGTCGAACATGGGCACTTGGAAACCCGAATTTGGAATCTGTTTTATTGTCTATTTCATATTTTATAAAACTTTAACAAATTTTTTATTAAAAAACTCAACAATATCAAAGCGAGTAGCGGTAACACTGTAGGGAATAAAACACTTTTATCTACAGTATGCGAGACTGCCTATCATAATTCTAAAGATATGTTGTTTTTAAACATTTTTAGCAAAATACGGCGTTAGACCAAACGCTCTCGAAACGTGTATGTGTCTGTAAATTAAAGGATAACAAAAAGTCTGTTTGGGCATATTATAAAATCTAAAAGCTTTTAGATTTGTTTATTTATTTATTTATTTATTTTTTTTTTTACAAAAAATTTTGGAGATTAAATTTCTACTGATATTTTTGTTCAATAGTTATTTATAGTTCATCTTTTTCTACTGAAATTTTTGTTCAGTTACATAAAAGAAGTGCCAGAGTCCTTCTTATTTAGGGTTCCGCTGCGCACCGACTAGAAAATTACGATTTATCCCCAAAACTAAGAAATACTGGAGCCGGGCTGCGGTGGGCTCCGACGCGGTTTAAGCTCTAGTTGAAACAAAATCTTTCAGTACTTTATTGATTCCCATTTTTGTCAGAAAGAATTCCGAGAGAACTTGTTGTAGAATTCAGTAGTTTTAGAATTTTTATGTTTTAGAATCCAGATACTGATTGGAATTTTAAGGATTTATTTACCTTTCTAGACAAAGAGATACCATCTAGGGAAAGGACATACTTATTTAGCAGTAAAACTAAAAATTATCATAATTTTAGTAATGAGTATAAAGGTAATTCTAGAAAATTTGAAAATAAAATGCTTAAAACTAATAGGAATATATCAACTGCTAGTTATACTGCAAATGCAAGAAGAAACTGCGTATTTTGTAATAGCAAAGAACATGAACTTTGCGAATTTGAAAGTGTCGCGGAAAGAAAAAATAGATTAAAAAGAGATAATCGATGTTTACGCTGTTTCTCAAAATTTCATTTAGCGCCATTCTGTTATAAAGCTGAACTCGATTCCTGCTATGCGTAAATAGTAATAAATTAGCTGAAAGGGGATTCAGATGCGGTAACTCCGTGCAGCTGGTTCCATCAGGGGGTCAAATGGCAGTGCTTTATTGCATCTTGTACTGGGCTGGGGGTCAAATGGCACTGCTTTATTTATTGCACCTTGTACTTGGCTGATTCGAAAGGAAACCGGGTGTTAATGGATAACGGCAGTGAGAGATCTTGGATTACAAGATCTTTGGCAGATGCCCTTAGACTTAAAACCATTCGAAAGAAACGATTGTGGGTCCCCCGAAGCCATAAATAAAACTTACAGTGTAGCGAAGTTAACCTTGAGGAACAGGAACGATCCTGACAAATATATTGAGATAGAAGTAGCATTAGTTACTGAAATGATTACTGCCGTACCCACTGCATTCCCCAATATAAATGTTCAAAATATTTTGAAGCAAAAGGGTTTTAATTTAGCTGAGGCATGTATGGATTTAGATGAAGGTAGTCACATTTTGATAGGAGCAGATTATTTTCAGGGCGTCATTAAAAACTCGAAAATGGAAAAAATAACCAAAACGCTAAATGGCATGAAACTGTTTTTGGCTTTACTCTGCAGGGAATACATGATAAAATTGTGAGGATAAAATTTGGGGAAATGCAGTATCAACAAATTTTTGCGTTGGCACCGATATGCAGATGTTATGGAATTTAGAATCTTTAGGAATTACATATTCTAATAAGTTAGCAGTTGTAGATGAGAATTTGATTAAACAATTCGAAGATAATTTGAGGTTTGTAGATGGAAGATACGAAACTCGTTTGTTGTGGGGAATAAAGCCAACGGATTTAAAAAATAACTTTTGTCTTGCAAAAAAAAAAAAATATTGAGGACTTAAAAAAAAAATTCCCCCAAAGTAATGAATGGTTGGCGGTTGAGTGTAAAAACATATTTAAAGATCAGCAGAGTAAAGAAATTATTGAAGAATGTTCTAGGGATGCGAATGCCACGCAGAGCAGTTTTGAGAACCGATAAGGATACTACTAAAGTTCGCGCGGTTTTCAATTGTAGTTCGAAAACGAAGCTAAATCATTCTTTGAATGGTTACTTAAGAGACTGGTCCGAGTTTGTATCCCAATGTGCTGGATGTTATTTTAAATTTTAGGAAATTCAAAATTGTATTTTGTGCTGATATAGAGAAAGCATTTTTGGTGGTTGGAATTTCCGAAGAGGGTAGGAAATTTTTAAAGTTCTTGTGGTTATCAGAAAGTGCAAATGAAGACTGCAAAATAATGCGTATGACACGTTTGCCAATCGGATGTAAGTCATCGCCATTTATTTTAAGTGCAACAATAAAAAGGCACTTAAAGCAGCACAGGAATAATAAACCCGAATGTGTTGAAATGTTGAACTCTTCACTATATGTAGATGATTTATATTTTGGGGGAAATAATGCTGAAGAGGCATTTAAGCTGCTGCTTGTGCTGATTTTAAGGGATGCAAGTATGATTTTGCGAAAATTAAAAACTAATTCTGAGAAACTGAGGTCACTGTGGGTACAGAATGGACTTCGCGATGATACTCGTATTTCTGATTGTGAGTTGAAGGTTTTAGGTTTGAAGTGGAATCCAGTAAATGATAAATTTTCATTAGATATAGCAGGATGAATGGGAGTTTAAAGAGTCTGATGAGCACAAAGCGTTATGTCTTGCATATTGCAGCAATGATTTTTGATTCGATTGGTTTGCAGCTCCATTTGGTAGTTAGGATTAAGTGTTTGCTACGGGAAATTTGGGAACGTGTGTACAAAAGATTTACTTTGTTCTAAAAAATGCATCGCGATCGACCCTTTGTCACCGGCCTATTTTAAAGAGGGCGAGAGGGTACTTAATATATGTTAAATTATTATTATATATGTATTTTACATTACAAAACAAAGAGTTTGTAGACTAAAATTTAAATATCCAGATAAACATAAGCAACAAAATTATTGCTTGACAATGTTAGCAAAAAATTAAAGAGAAAGATAGAAAAAGAATATATTTTATTACTTAGTGAGAAGATTGAATTTTCATCAATTTCAGGAATCATAATTAGGGTATATCCTGACAAAACTAGTATTAAAGAGTCTTCAGTATGTGCATCAGTCAACACAGAACGTTGTTTAGCCTTCGCTAACTCCAAGTAGGAAAATGTTGATTCGCAGAGGGAAGTGGATCCGAAACAAGAAATAAATATATTTTCTACATTTGGTGATGCTTGGATATTTTTTTCGGTTAACATACTTCCTAAAATCATCTTCAAATTTTCAAGTTCCTCGGCTGCCAGTTCTTCGCCAACTCAAGAGGCTGGAGCAGTGGTTCTCAAACTTTTTTTTTTTTTTTT
>KK113391.1:83440-94782 GCA_000611955.2 Stegodyphus mimosarum
TATGAGAGTATTTTCAAATGTTGGCAACACAAAGAAAACGATGAGTTTAGAAGTTGTTTACTTACCTGTAATACGCTATGTAAAATATTTATGATAATAATTTTGATTGTAAAATAAAATAATATATGCTACAAAAACAGCAGTACGTTTAATTAAGGGATTAATTACAAGTTAATCAATAAGAATACGCTTAATGAGAAATTCGAGCTGGATGTTTTTTTGATAATTTCATTTATGTTGGGTCGTAAAAATGACAATGCTACTCTCATATCGTCTTCCACATTTAACAGTCTCGATCTTATTCGCTTTTATGTTGGTTTATACTGAAAATCCGAATTCACACAAATAAGATGTAGAAAATTGTAATAATATTTTTAAAGCATTTTTGGTCATCATGGGATGCCATCATCGCATCATCATCATCATTGGGGTCATCATGGGATCGATAATCGCATCTAATGTTAATCCAAAATGAATTAATTGATTCTTCAATATTTTAAAATTAAATCTTGATTATTAGAAAAAGAAATTAGTTCTTCCTCTTCATTGAAAGTTAATTTAAATACAAAAGTATTCGTTATCAAAAATGGATTACGAACCCAATCAAATTTTTTATATCTAAATTTGGGAACTAATGAATAATTCTCTCCTCTAATGTTGTTAAATGGTCAATAACAATTTTATACAGTTTTATTAAAATCTTTTGGGACTGACTCAAACTTTTCGAAATTGCCTTCCTGAGCCTTCTTCCATAAAGTTTTCGGAATCCTACCAGTTTATCTGTTGAGTTTAATTCATTTCCGTTCGGCCCTTGCATACTTGAATTTATGTTATTAAAAATAACAAAAATGTCTGAAAAGTAAGCTAGATCCCCATCAGCATCCATCAGAATTTCACAATTTAAATTATGTACTTAACATGCGCGAAAATGCTCCGAAATGCGCTGTCCTCCAGAGCACCAAAATCGGCTTGGATAAAACAACAGGTGCGATTATTAATGTCTTAAAAACCAATTTCGCCAATTCTCATGTGTACCGTATACTAAGATTAAACCAATAATAGTTTTTATTATATACATTTTTAAAATTTGGAGGCACACTTTAAGAATTTGGCGGCATACAAAAGTGCCGCGGCACAGTGGGTGAGAATCACTGGGCTAGAGCTTCATTTTTCTCTTCAATTAAGGATTTTCCTATGTGGTTATGTACGCATGGTTTTTCCACTCGGGGGATTACTTGAGGTGTCGGAAATAGCGTGATAAAATTCAGGCTGATGGCGGCCTATATCAAAGAACAAAGTATCTACATCATCTGAATTCTGTACTTAACAAAAGCATGTATTTCTTTGTAAAATAAGTGCAGCTGTACCGCTCATTTATGTTTCTATTCTAGTGCATTGTAAATAAAACGCCCTAATTGAAATTCAAAACTTGGTTCACTTTATATAATGCCATGTAATCAGTTTCTGTTTTTAACCCATTCATGAGCCGGTCCTTCAGAACAAAATGCTTCGAAAACGGCTGTATTGTTGTCTAACAACTCCCTCCAAAAACGTCTGTTTTGCATTCTGGAAATGCTCTTAAGATGGGCCATTGCCTAGAGGGATATGTTCGCTTCCCCTCAGAGTGATGGAGATGCCATAGAATGACATCCCCACTAATGAATGGCAACTTGCTCCCTGCTTGTTCTGTTAGTTTTTTTTCTCGAAATCTTTTTCATGCAATTTAGCTTGCATTCTTGTTGTAAATTCTTGATTATTCGACGCGTTTTACGTGTTTACTTTTTCACTATTTAGTTTTATTTCTCTGTTTGCTTAGTTGTAGACCAGTTTATTTTGTGAAATTAAATTTTTACCCCTTTTTTACCGACCCAGTTTTCTTGACATTATAAGTCCATATGTATTTGGAATAATAATAATACAATATTCCTCAGGAATTTTTCCAAAATTTGATATATCTATTTACATTTAGCGCTGAATTTTTTTTTTTTTTTATTAATCAAAAATTGTTTGCTGACAGTCAAACTAATCCTCGATTTTGATTAAACAATAATTTTCTTAGTGAACATTTTTCAGAATTTTAAAGAAATTTTTAAAATGTTGGTGGTTTTCTAAAAGTATTTCGGTAATTTTAGCTATTGTACATTTGTTAGCAATATCGAATTTTAAATCAAAATTTACTTGCGAGGCCGCATTTCTAAATCAAACAGAAATTCATTTGAATTTGCAGTCCGCATTTTACAGATTAAATGTATGTATATATATATATATATTTCAGTGGCGGGTATTTGCCTAAAACGGCACTGGCCACTACTAAGGCCAGAAATGGTGGCCATTTTATTGTGGACGCATCTAATAGGCGGCCACCGATCGCTAATATGAAGGGACAGACAATTTTGAATCCATACCTTCTTTGGGATTCGAACCCGCGTCCTTCGGTTCGCAGTCAGTCTTCCCTAACCGCTGTACCGTTTAGGCGAATAAATATATATAATAAAACATATGAAAATCCTTTTTTTCTCTTATCCTTTTTATAATATGAAAATTCACATAGTTAAATGAATTATAACTTTTTTTTAACTTTTATAATATTTCCGCTCGAACGTGACTAACTTTGAATGTGCGGAACTCCAACTTACAAATTACAATATCTCAAGGAACAATTGAAATTAGGGTACTGAAATGACATAGAATATAAGAATGGTTATAGTCAATTTAAATAAACTTCTGTTTGTCAATTTTCATTTAAAATTTACCATTATTAGCAGCCTTTCAGTTTTATTTAACCTTGGGATTTCCATATAAGACTTGTATTAGGACCTCAACATAATTCCGAGGAATAACAGAAGTGATAACATGGAAAAGCTAGAGTGGCTTAAATACCAAATGCCAAGCATTTGTAATTAAATAAATAAACAAAAATAAATACTGACTACTTGTTTTATTTTTAATCATATAACCAAGAATATTTTATTATCTAGAAATTATTTTTTTACTTTTCAAAGTATTTACTAAAACTATGTAACTTTTCCAATGTATTTTATACGAACGAGATAACACAGTAAAAATGTTTTACTAATTCAGTTCACTGTTATAAATGAAATATGCTGCCAAATTTCTATTTCTTTTTTTTTTTTCAAAATTACATAAAATAATTTGATTGAATACGATTAAATGAGTTTTTCAATTATACTTTTTTATGTATCTTTAAAGAGATATTTTTAAAGGAGAGGAGGTAGTTTGGTTTTTTTAACTTTGATCTCATTGTCCTTGAAAATTTTTTTTTTTCCTTTAGGAAATTTTTATGTATCCCAATAAAATTCAGCAGTATATTGTTTGCCGTTAACCACTTATATCTAGAGGAATCAAGTTTTGAAGGAAGATAATCAATGAAATCAATTGCTTTATGCATCTATTTATATGGAAATGGAATCTTGCTACGGAATTTATGATTTATATTCGAATTGGAAATTGGCATATTGATAAAACTTTTCTTGGCATTACAAACTGATATGTTGAGATAAGTATAATGGTATGGCGATCATACTTCTGTAGAGAAAAAGGCAATTTATAATAACCAGGTTATTTATCCTATTTTTTTTTTTTTTATGATATGGCATTACCAAACTACGGCTCTTGGGTCCGTTAAACATGGCTTAGGTCAAGCAAATACGAATTTTATTTTTGAAATATTATTCCAGATGAAACAGAAACCGTGAAAAGATATGAACTTAAAAAGTTATATGCACAGAAATGTTAAACAGCTTCAAACTGAGCGTCATTTCTGCACTAATCACGTATAAAGTCACATTTTCACATGGAAAAAGTCACGAATCTTCCCTACAACCAACATATTAACAAGAACCCGAAGCCAGGTCAAAATACTTGTTATCATAAACTTTTCAGACTTTTTCTTATTGCAACTATGAACAGAAATGTGAACACTCAGATACTGCGCTTATTAAAGTTAGTACATTCTCCTGCTGCTATATCTACCGAGGTGATTTCGAAAAAACCTGAAAGGTAATAAATTATATCACCTGCTGAGCCATCGAAATTTTCTGTATTTGTTTACTGAAACTGAAAATTGAATAATTTTCTTTAAAACTGCAATTGAATCATTGCATTGAGTAATCTTCAGTGTGATGTAATTAGTGCCTTAAATATAAAAGTATGTGAAAATTAAATTAGGAATTATAGCAAATAATCACACAGAAATATGCTGTGCCTTTATTAAACTAGTGACGATCCATTATTCATGAATATTATAGTATACATGTCATATAACAATTTGTCAGTAATACAGGTATCATTGATTTAAACGAGATAATTTCGATATATATGCCTTTTGTTTTAGTATAGTTTTTCTCTCGTTACTTTTAAGCTAAACATATTAACTTGAAATATTTTTTTTTCTCCTGCTTTCACTTACTTATTTCTTAAAATAACTACACTAAAATCAGAGTGATATTACTAACAATTCTCCTTCCTCATATAAATATAAAATTTATCCTTTATTATATAAATAATTGAAATGCTTAAATTTGACATTCTAATAAATATTTTATAGTAACTCTGAAAAGTTCAACTTCTTTTAAAATGTATGGAAATGAATTAAATCATGTATTTTTCCAGTCTTATGATAATAAAATTTTAGAATCATCAACTGTATATCCGTATTGGTTATAAGAAATTGTTCCATTTTCCTTTTCTCTCGTGGTGTTGTAAGGTTTTACTTTAAACTAACAAAGTTTTATTTTAATTTCCCTTTCCTATGAGTTCTTATTTCAATTTCCCGTTAGAATGAGCGCGCGTTTCAGCTTTATGCTAATTTGAAGTGGAGCCAAGTTTGTATTTAAAGGTTAGCGAGGAACTTCTCCGTGTGAGAGAGCTTTCAGTCTCAGATCACTGCGGCTCTGTTCGACGTCCACCTGACTAGCGAGTATTTAAATTCTAAGCCTTAGCGCTGTTACGCTATTACTTATTGAAATAATCTAAGTGCGTTAGTATTAGCTAAATCTTGCTACGCACCATTGATCGTTTAACATAGAGGCCAACCTCGCGCTTATAGCTCTGTGAGCAACAACTACTTAATTTCTACTTAACTTTAGTTTAAGTTATTGGATTGTTCAGTTTAGACCGAAGTGCGGTCATTATTTTCTGTTATCCTTCCCGAGTTGGGAAGTGGCTGTAAATAATAAGTGATTTAATAAAAGAGGATTTTAAATCCTTCTTACGTGCAGTTACTCTACCACTTAACCACAGTATTCTACCACAGAACATAGCTGCATTCAGCTCCCTGTTCGAGATCAGGACTTTACTTCACGAATATGTTAACCAAAAGTATGCACAGAACACTCAGTCCTGACAGTGTAAGTGATAGTAGATCGGACTAGCAGTCGAAGGCCTGCGGTTCGTACCCGGTGACAGGATACCGCATTTTTCGTATTTTCTCCTCAGAAAACGGAATGTCTCACCAATGGTACCCGAACGAAAACGTGACAGACAATTCGTCAACACATGAATTAGGCTGACAATGTCCCGTACTTCTTCTCCCTCGCCCTGTAAGTGAAAAAAATAATAAGGAATTGTGCCATTCTCCCTATCTTGCTATAAATGGATCTCCTTCCAGTTAGAATTTCGAAGACCTCGTTGTTAGAAGCATAATAAGGGCACTGATGAATTTTCACATTTCTTGCTTCGAAAAAATCCAGTGTCTTTCCATGGTAAATTCCTAGTTGTGCAGCTTTCAAAATTATGCCGCTTTCGCAAATCCTTCAAATTTACTTTGCTTATATCCCTTTTCCAGTGTCGTATGTTGATAGCTGAAACAATGCAGATTTCTGTCAACTTTCTTAAGATCAACTTTCTGCGTATCAGCAGAAAAATACACTGTGGCATTTAAAATTGGTTTTAATGCTGAAAATGTATTTGATCTTTTTATTATATTTTTCCTTAAAAGTTTTTTTTTTCATGTATTTACTACATTTTAATCTAATAGCCTTTCAAATACTAAAGCGATAAAAAAGTTCTTTGATTTCGAGATAAATGAAACTCTTTCATTATGCTTTGAATTTCTTCATCATTATTCTATTATTAGGATTTATTTTCTTCTTTTACCTACTGATTATATAGAGTATATCTTAGACAGTATATCTTTCACAGTAGATTTTCCTAATGGTTGAATTTTGAGTGAAAAGGAAAGTCAAGATGTCTACAAGCGAACACATGTATGTTTCCTCCCTCAGTGCTGTTTCCCTTTACTGAGGAATTAACACCACAGGAGGGCTGTTTTTGCCCAAAGGTTCGGTCTTTGTGTGAACGATTAGGACCAAGGACCAAGGCGATGGCTTACGAAGTGAGTACCTTTGCTAATTAAAGCAATTGCCTCCACATCTTCGTTAAGAGAAATGAACAATTCAGAAAGAGCAATGGCTGAAGGAATGAAAGAAAACCGCCTAAGGTTTAAAGGTCCAGAAATTGAATAAGAGGTCCACACAATGGGACGGGAAGTTCTTTCAAACACTCTCTTACCGGTGCAGGGACTGCAGCAGCAATTGAGTGTTAAAAGAGGTGGTGATAAGTGAGGCGATTGCTGGCACGCGACAGCGTTAAAAGCAATCGGACAGGCTTGAAGGAGAGTAGAAGCGGGAACAAGTTGAAGCATCGGGAAAGGTTGCTATGGTAATGCTGTAAAGCCAGAGAACTAGTGGTTAGGAATAATTAGAGAAAACTCGAAATGCAAGACAGTAACTTTTCATTCATGAACGGACAATCTGCAAGAAGCATTGACTTCTAGTGACTCCTTTTAATGGATGCAATATATTATTCTAAGATAAAAGTATAAAAGTTAGTAAAAGGGGGGCGATGTAGTGTGATTTCGCTACTTTTGATTTTTAGAGTAGGTCCCTAAACATATTACTTTCGGCCCTGTGTTTAGATTTGCAAATTTTACTAAAGCACGCGACATCTATCTTCCAAGACAGAGATACTCCACTTCCAGCGAACTTTCCAAGAAAAACTTACTTGCATTTTACTTGCATGGCATTGACTTTACATATAGAGAAAAATCATAAAAATTCCATTGATCATAAAAATTCCAGCTGATCTATTCCGTTGCTGAAACGAGAAGCTGAAACAAGAAACAAGAATGGATAGTGTTTTGTGGCTTCAGCAAGTGGATTTCTCGCTTTGATTTTGGAACTAGAAATATAATTACAAAGATCTCCACTAGAGGAGATCTTAATTCATTATTTTTTTCACAGGTGTAAAAGCTGGTTAAATACGTTTCCGCGTTTATAAATTACAGAAGTTTTTTCCATAATTTCTGATATTTTAAAGAAAAATTTCCATGTATTTTTTTCCTGTAGCAGGTCTAAATAATCGTTCATTGAAACCACATTAGTTTTAACAATCTGAAAATGACACAAATGAGGTGAGCTCTTTCATAATTATATTAATCATTAGCATCTAAAAAAAAACTTAACTTGGGTTTAAGATTACCTCAAAAGTGATTTTTTTTATTAATTTAATGCCATGCATTCTGGTAATAGTTCAGTAGCCGATAAAACCGCTAAATATTGGTAGTTCGTGTAAGATTCAAACCCACACGAATGAATGCGATGGCTGCATGATATTTTCCATGGTTTTTCACTTGCGTAACATGAAATATAAGCCATTTCTCGTTAGAAAGTCCTCTACGAAGGCATCTCTCGCATTTAAAAGTCCTCGTGTGCTTTGCTGTATTCAAATAATCCTAACCCTCAAACTACGACACCTGTCACACTAAATCAAGATGAAAAGTTTCTAAATAAGATTTTAAATCGGTATGCGGGCTCACCCCAGTCGCCAAGCGGTAAAACTACTGAGCACTGTTAATTCAACATAGGTTCAGGGTTTTTCTACGTTCTGTGTGAATGAGATCTCGTTCCCCATTAGAAAGTCTTCCATAATAGTTTCCGTTCTCTTGCGCAGATTAAAAATCCAATAAATTGACTGCATTGAATACAATTATTATTCTTTTTTAAAAGAAATTTCTGGGAAAAATTTGCAAACAGCCAATCAAGTGCGATTACGTATATTTTAAAGTCGTTAACATTTTGAGCGGGAAAGCTTTTTTAATATGCCTATAAGCAGCTGAAAATTAGACAAAAAAAACCTAAATTGACATAAATTGGGTCGATTTCTATAACAATCTATATAAATACGTTTCCAAAAAATTCTGCTAAAAATTTGAAAAGTTGTATTTGTAGAGCATTTATTAGTTGGACTTGTAATTATCTACTCAGCTTTTGGTTTCATAGCCTTTCATTCATCAAAATAGTAATAAAGTCATTAAGCGTGGGGGGAAGTAATTTTAAAGAAAATATTATTTTTACAAAACGACTCAAAATTTCTTGAGCTAGTATAATAGGCGCAAATACAAAACACAAATAATTATATATTTGCGAATATTTTGTTCACCTCTCTCAGTGTTACCAATATTTCTGTATAGAAATATTGTAAGGTTTTAGTTAAAACTAACAAAGTTTTATGTTAATTTCTCTTTCCTGTAAGCTCTTTTTTCAAATTCCCGTTAGAATGAGCGCGCGTTTCAGCTTTATGTTAATTTGAGGTGGACCCAAGCTTTGCATTCAAAAGGTTAGCAAGGAACTTCTCGGTGTGAGAGAGCTTTTAGTCTCAGATCACTGCGGCTCTGTTCGACGTTCGCCTGACTAGCTAGTATTTAAATTATAAGCCTTAGCGCTGTGAGGCTATTACTTATTGAAGAAATCTAAGTCCGTTAGTATTAGCCAAATCTTGCTACGCACCATTGATCGTTTAGCATAGAGGCCAACCTCGCGTTTATAGCTCTGAGAGCAACGACTTCTTAGTTTTCTATTTAATTTTATTTTAAATTATTTTATTGTTCAGTTTAGACCCAAGTGCGGTCATTATTTTCTGTGATCCTTTCCGAGTTGGGAAGTGGCTGTAAATAGTAGTTTAATAAAGGGTTAATTTTAAACCCCTCTTACGTGCAGTTATTCTACCACAGAACATAGCTGCATTCAGCTCCCTGTTCAAGATCAGGACTGACACGGTTAAGACCATGTTCGCAAAAAGTATGCATAGAACACTCAGTCCTGACAATATGACTTAGTTAAATATCGATAATGAGTATCGTAGCTAGTGGAGCATATAGAACGAGCATCACAATATTTTCAAAAGCAGCCACTTTGATAAATGAACAGAATTGTCGGGAATTGCGTATGAATATCACGTACATGTTTCATAATACCAAGAACTTTATAAAAATAACAGTTATGCGATATCAGAAATTTGCAGATCTTTCCAAAGTGTTTAAAAATGTAATACTACTCGTTAATTCGATAAGCTACTGAGTTCAAATTTTGTGCGCACACCGTTTATGGATGATAATACAGCGTGGTAACACGAGTTCCATAAAATTCGATTTAGAGTTTTTAAAATTTAATATTGAAAAAATATTTTTGAGCAGATTTCCATTTAAAGAATAAGCTAAAAATCCCAAAAATTTTAAGTTTTTCGTCATTTTACAGAGCGTTAAATAGCTTTTGAAATAAAATTTGCATGAAATTTTTAACATAATTTCTGATTTTGGGCCCATTTTTTCAAAGTTCATAGATCTTTTCGATTATTTGAGGTAAGAGGATTCTTAGAAGTAAAACACTGAACCGAAAGGAGAAAAACAATTTATCGTATAGGATTAATGGGAATTAAAGATTACTAAAGCCCCTTTGCAAAATTTCTGCACAATTTTATAATTTATCTTTCACAAACATATTTCTTTTTAGCCACTCTTGGTCTAGACAACACAGAGACAGTAGGTTCAGGAACCAAATCAATAACTTGTCAAGGTCAGTTGAATCGCATCCGCCAGAAAATGCTCGTATTTCTTTCTTCTCAAAAGGAAAAAAAAAAAGTGTATTGATAAATTCTGTAATAATTTATATCAAAGATGTAGCTGGCGAAAGCAAACCAGCTATTGAGGGCTATTCTACACTCATGTCCATAAATTAAGGATAATTCAGAGACACGCAGAAATCGAACTCTAAAATAAATATATCACCTGTAAAATCACTACACACATCTTCAAGAATCATATGCAAATTTCAGGAAGTAACCAGATGACATCGATGGTACGTCACAATGACGAGAGTGTAAGAGAGTGACATATAAGGAATACAGACAAAGAAGTAAAATTTTTCGCAGGCACTATATAAGCATTTCAGTGCAATAACCGAATAGTTATGACACAAAGGACGCATTTGGATGATTTTTTACGTGGTAGAATTATCGACCGTCTGGATATGTGGGCGTACCCAACTGGAAGTAGCAGACGAACTTGGAATTGCCCAGAGTGTCATCTCCAGGCTTTGGCAACGATTCCAAGATGATGGTAATGTGAATAGACGTTACAGCACAGGTCGCCCCAGAGTTACAACGCCGAATGAGGACCGGTATTTGGCAGTTACTGCCAAAAGAAACAGGCGGAGCACAGCCTGTCTCGTCAGCCACTGGTACGACAATTTCAGGCAGACCGTGTACAGACGCTTAGGGCAGATTGGTCTATATGCTCGTAGACCTGTCAGATGCGTTCCACTTACTGCAACTCACTGTCGCCTGCGGTTAACCTGCAATAGAGAGTATGCATTGTGGACACCGCAACAGTGGGCTTATGGGATGTTTTCCGACGAGTCCAGGTTTAGCTTGCAGTCTGATTCTCGCCGGACTTTCATATGGAGAGCTCCAGGTACCCGTTACCACCAAGAAAACATCATTGAACGACACCGTTACGGTGGTGCAGCACTGCTCGTTTGGGGTGGAATTATTCTGGGTTCCAGAACTGACCTGCATGTTCAAATTGGAACAACGACAAGCCAAATCTATCGGGACGTCATTCTGGAACAACATGTACGTTTGTTTCGGGGCGCCATGGGCGCACAATTTGTGTTTATGGATGACAACGCCCGTCCTCACCGTGCAAACATTGTAAGCGAATGCCTTCAATCGGAGGATATCACCCGTATGGACTGGCCAGCATTCTGACCGGACTTGAATCCAGTAGAGCACGTGTGGGAGATGCTTGGCCGACGAGTTGCAGCCCGTCAACCTTCTCCTACATGTCTACCAGAACTTCGAAGAGCATTGCTTTTTGAGTGATGTAATATCCCCCAAGATCAGATCGATAATTTGATACTCAGCATGCCTAGGCGTTGCACGGACTGTATTGCATCGTCTGGGAGACATACAATGTGTTAACAATCATACCAACCATGTAATATTGTTTTTTTGTAAATAGTTTTTTTTTTGTAATTTGCTCTAGG
>KK113391.1:94823-109921 GCA_000611955.2 Stegodyphus mimosarum
TTGAAACCCTTTTATTGTACTTTTAAAATTACAACTGCGTCTACTCGACGCTCACAAACTGCGCCAACTCGGCGGTTGAACTAAAAGTAAGGTAAAACTGAAAATAAGAAACTAGATGAACAAATGTCAAACACTACCGACGAGGCTCTGAGATCTTAACTAACCGCGTTTTTAATTATCGCTGATATTCAGCAAGATTACTGATTTAACAGTTGAAGGTCTAGCACTTCTGCAAAGCTAGGCACAAAGGCCGACACGCGCCGATCTAAATTCTACCGAGCAATCGCTCC
Source organism: Stegodyphus mimosarum (assembly GCA_000611955.2). Lineage (NCBI taxonomy): Eukaryota > Metazoa > Arthropoda > Arachnida > Araneae > Eresidae > Stegodyphus > Stegodyphus mimosarum. The sequence continues at coordinate 95,114 of KK113391.1, forward strand.
AGCGTAGCTTCAAAGCAAGACTTGTTCACGCTCGTTTCGTCTACTATTTAACTCAACTAGCTTCCGCTAAATTTGAATAAACTGCGCGTGCTACTACAATTTACATACTCTGGCACGGGCATTTCTAGGGGGAAAATGAAGGCTAAACAGGAAAGGAATATGAACTTAAAATAAATGTTAGTTAAAATAAATATAAACCCTACAACCTTTTGTTTAATAAATAAGCTTTACAAATAAGTCAAATTTGTTTTGCTTCTAACTCTTCCTTTGCCTGATTTTGCATTATCCTTAATTTATGGACATGAGTGTAGATTCGGCCTCTGAAAGTTCATTTAGGATTGATTACAAGTGCAGCCGATGCCCTGGGTTTGAAGAGAGAAAAAATAAACATTCCGGTAAGTGGATTAAATCAGTGTTCCCCAACCGCTTTATCACCGCGGAGCGGTCAACGTTTGATAATTTTACCGCGGCCCTCTGGGGGGGAGCGACGTTGAATGTTTATATTTTAGATTATTTTGATTTATTAATTTTAATTTAATTGTTTTTATACATGCCTTCAAAATAAAATACAATTACACCAAAAAATAAATATAAAGTAATTTAACAGTTTAACTTACTAAAACGTTAAATCGATGAGAACCCTGAGCTTGTTTCTTTGCAGTGTGTTGCTTGTGTCCAGTTTTAATTTAATGTATTGCTTATGTCCAGTTGAATTTTAATGAAACACAGATGTTTTAAATTTGGGGTATAAACCTAGGAATTTAAATTCAGTTTCAATGAAATGGGCGGCCCGGTTCCATTTGATCCGCGGACCGGGGGGTTGGGAACCACTGGATTAAATGACGCATCGGTAAACGTTACCAAAAAACGGTATAACCCACCTGCGCGAATTAAAGGACGTTCTTTAGCTCAACTGTGCGAATAAATTTTTCTTCCGCAGAAGACCCCCCCTCCTTTTCAAAAAAGTGAGATTTACTATCTAGTTTTACTTTTCGAAGCCAAAAGCAGCCAACAGGAAAAGAAATATGTAGAAATAGGATTATATATCACAAGAACAAGTAAAGAATATCTAATAAGAATTCCTTTACTAATATTACTTCTTTACCCTTTCTTCTAATTATTCTTATAAGATATTCTTCTCTTGTAATTAAGATTAATTATTATGTAATAAGGTTAAAACACACATATTAGCATTTCATTAATTACACTACTAGAGAGAATAGTGTTATAACACTGTTATAAATTAGATAAATGTAAAGCATACGAATTTTCTTTCTTATAAATTACATCTCTTAATGCTATTATTGATTTAATATCTTTCTTTGATAATAATAGTCATGATGTCTATACTAGACCAGAAAATTTAATATAGTTAACTGGCGTTCGAACGATTGTCCGGTACTGAAGTATAGTTCCGGAATAAACATGTTAGGAAAATTCCGGTATAAACATGTTATGCAAATTAGATGAAGAAATAATCCATAATTTATTGATATCCCTGTAAAGTCTGTTTTCAGAAAAACATGCGTATAATTTGCACCAAGGTATCAATGAAAGAAACCGAGTTTATTTCTCTACTCACTATTTTTTTATCGATGGGATTTGCAAAGCGATATGCTAAGGTAAAGGTGATAATTATCGATGCATAAAATATTTTTACTTCGTAAATTGAAGTTTTACAATCTAGTTTTCCATATTATATATGTACAGAGAAAGAAAGAGCTGGAGTATCACTGGGATTTGAAATTCCGGTCGAACTGCTAATGTTTAGCGACTTTACCGCCTGGATGTACGACCTCTTGAAATTAGGCTGATCAGATGCTATATGTTGAAAAACATATTAAAGAAAAGAGAAGATACAGTATTCGTAATCATAAAAGTATATGCTGAATTATAGATTTGCATGCTTGGTAAATGAATTAAACTTATTTGTATGTCATTATGAAATATTAGGAATATAACATAAAAGTATTAGTGAAGAAGGAAATGGAAGTTTAAATCCTTGTAAACTAAATGTTCTACCACATTTCATTCATTACAGTACTAGAGAGAATAGTGTTATAACAGTATTATAAATTAGATAAACGTAAATCATAAGAATTTTCTTTCTTATAAATTGCATCTGTTAATGGATTGGGGCATTGGGAGGATTTACTGTTAATTCCAATACCCACAAAATTTTATAAAAATTATAAATGAGGTATATTATAAATCGGGAAACAATGTGCTTTAACGATCATCTTCCTTTACAAATAATTTGAAATAAATAATTTATAAATAATTAAACCTGAAACTAGATTGGAAAATAAGCTTCATATTCAACACTGATCTGTACCAAAGTGTTAGAAACATCTTCTGTTAACTGGAATTATGACGCAAGAGTTTATAAAAATTATCATTTAAATATAAGTTGGCATACATACAATACAGCAATATACAAATTCTAGATGCATGAAAACTTGAATACCATACAACAACATATGAAAAAGAAGTGGATGAAGAGGAAGTTGAAATCCCAAGATATGAGTAAGGGCTGTTCGAAAGTCAAAGAGAAGAGAAGAGTGAAATACGTATAGAGTAATTGAAAAACAGAATAAATAAATATTTAAACTTTTCTACTATTAAAAATATGGAATTTGTAAGAAAATTAAGTAACTTTAATATAACCTCAATGATTAAAAATGGGAAGGTTAATAAGGCATCTATTACAATAATATTGACGTGAATTTAGAATCGTTTCACAAACCTAATTTTTAGATTTAGCCAAGAAAATTTTTTTAATAAAATTAGAACTGTTTACCTAAAATGGTAAATTTGAAAGTTAAAACTATTGTATACTATATAAAAAAAATTGTTAATATTTAGACAAGAAAACTGATTTAAGCTGCGCTGCAAATCCGATATTTTGATAGGTTGATTTATACATGTATATAATATCAAAAAACTTATTATATGTGTATATATATGACCTATATAAAACAAATACATTAATGACATACAAAAAACTTATGTATATATATATAAGTTTAACAAATCAGTTTTACTTTGGGCTAGGGAGCCCCCATTTTGTTATGGTATTCCTAATAGTACATTTGACTAACAGTATTTCAGATATTTAATAGGCGACTGTAAAATTACTTTTAACATTTTTAGGTTTCAATATCGTATTTATCTGTATTGCTGTCATTTTTATTTGCCAGATTTAGCATTCTTCCTTGACTTATTGGTTTTCTACAAGTGAATTTTTCTTTAAACATGGTTCCGTTTTAAGATTTCTAAATTTCTTTCATCCCATATTCACTTAATTTGAACAGGTCGGTTTTCGTATTCAGATTTTTTTACTAGTTTTTTAATTATAACATGTAATAGTTTTGCTTCCCATAATTTTCACTGTAAAGGTTCATTAAGTAAATTGGCCTGATATGGCATTCCTTCTAGAATTCTAAATGAATTTTTTCTTCCAACATATCACAGTTTTTGGATCTCTAAATTTCTTTACTTGATTAAAATTTTATGAGTCATAAGACAGTTCTGCAGTATTTGTTTCCTAGTTTATTATATGTAATAATATTTTAAAATTTTTTTTTTGAAATATGTTGTATATTACTTCTCCTTTTAACTTTTCTTCCACGCGTAGGGAAAAGGAACGCCCAATTGAGACGATATCGATTAGCATAAAATGATTTGATAGGTATCATTAAATTATTTTTCGTGTTAATGATCTCAATTGATCGTAAAACGCGTCGAGGTAATATTTCAGTGGAAGTTGCATAGCACTTTTCCCCTGACGAAACTATTGTGTGACTCTCAATGGAATATTGCCATTTTGATCTTTTTGTACATCTCCCATTTTCTTACAACTTTTACTTTTTCTTGCAACTTCTACTTTTCCCACATTTTTTAAATATTGAATTATTATTCTCATTTATTATTTTTTCTTTTTAGTCATGTTTTATTGTTGATAATGGTATTTTGATTCTATTTGATATGTAATTTTTGGCAAACTGTGCTTTTACAAATAGGATTTTAGAGGTTTAGAATGTACCATAGCTTCTACATTCTTACTTGCTAATAATAGTATATATATATATATATATATATATATTCTACTACTTGGAAATTTTTGAATTCCTGTGGAGAATAAACAAGATTTGGCTGATTAATCTTTTAAGAATTACAAAACTGTAATTTAATTATAAAAGAAATTCCTTTTTACTTTAGAACATAGCAGTTTTCTGATTTAATATTAATATGCACAATTTTTACAACATCTGATAAACGAAAATAGAGGGTTAAGTCTCAATGAAATATCCGAACAATAAGGATAAATGACTTTTTGTAGCGCTGCTCTTCTTGCGAAGAAAAGCAGAATCCAAAACCGCGCAGTTGGTGGGTTTTCTTTGTTCTGTTTCAGCCTTCGTGGCTACTGTTGTTGGTTGTGCGGAAGTTGGCACTGAGAAGAGGGTCTTCTGATTAGATAAGTAGGGGGTCTTCAATTAAATTTTGCGTAGTTCGTATCCTACCACGAAAACAGTTTGAGTTTATCTATCGAATGAAAGTAATGATTCACACTAGGAAATTGACTTATTAATCGTGCGTAACATAACTGTTTCGAATTTTTACATTCTAAGGAAAATCAAACTTGCTGACACATTATTTTTCGTTCTTCAAAAAGTCGATATTGTGTTGCGTGCTGAATTATTCTTCTCGGTTTTGAGAGATGATAAAATAAAATTAGGAGACAATTTGTTCTTGTAAACAAGCTGTTTAGGCTACCTTGTTTCGGGTGATATTTCAGACAATAATTTGTGTTATTATACACCAAAACACTGTTTCTTGTCTAAAAATTAAAATACTCACAAGCTTCTGGGAAATAGAAGAAGTAGAACCACGCAAAACTCGTAATGACGAATTAAATTATTGCAATGAACACTTCGCGAAAACGCATTATAAGAAACCAGACGGTCGATACGTGTTTGAAATGCCACTCAAGTCGGAAACGATGTTAGGAAATTCTAAAGAAATCGCATCGAAAAGATTAGATGGGTTGTGGACACGCTTGGAGCGGGATCCTGCTTTGAAGACACTTTACGTAGAATTTCTTAATATGAAAATTTTCATCATATGGAGGAGGTGAAAGAAGATACACTTATAGATGAAGGTTATTATCTACGACACCACGGCATACTGCATCCCACCACTAAAACAACTAAACTACGCGTGGTCTTCAACTCGAGTTCGAAAACGTCCAGCGGGCATTCCTTAAATGATTTATTGTGCAAAGGAGGAGTGCTTCAAGAAGACCTCTTCTCGATTCTAATTAGGTTTAGAAAACACATTTTGGCATTGACTGCTGACATCAAACAGATGTTCAGAATGATTGAAGTTTAATCCTTCGCAAACTAAGCTTAAAAAAATCTTATAGAAAGATGGCAAATTCGCACCGATTAAGGCTTACCAGTTACGAACTGTTAATGTATGGGACATATAGCGTGTATAGGTTTTTTCAACAGTTTTGTGTGTTACCTTTATTTATTAAATATCATGATTTTCGCACTTAAATCACATAACATTCGATTCAACAGCAATATCACAAAATATTTAAAAACAGCATATCTTTAGAATTTTCGATAGACAGTCTCGCGCGCTAGGGATAAAAAAATTTTTTTTTTTTTCCCACGGTCTTGCCATTGCTCGCTTTGATATCGTTGAGTTTGTTAATCAGAAATTCATTAAAGTTTTACGAAATATGAAATAAACAATAAAAAATATCTAACGTCAACTTTTGAAAATACTGAATAGTTTTAATTAGATATATCAAGAATTAAATGCATTTTTAATATTTAAATCAATCCGATTCAAAAGTAAGAAAAGAATATTCTTAAGAACTGTATTTATTATATTAAACAGAATTCAGATCTAAAGAACTAAAGAATTTAGAATTTATGCTAAGAAAATCAAAACCAGATCGTGGCAATCAGACACAATAAATAATCCAGGGGTTCTCAGACTTTTGAAATTTTGTACCACATAAATATGAAACAAAAATATATGTACCACCATAAAAGCATTTCGCCATTAAAAATCAAAGCATCCTTAATGGAGTGTATATAACCAAAGAATAAAACCCTTTAAATTTACATTATTTAATTATATTCATAAATGAAACTTTTACATTAAAATGAAATATAAATAAGTATACTACGAGTATATATTGTTACGGATTTCACATTTATTTGGCTATTTATTTAAAATTGTAATTAAAATAGTTTTATTTTCCCGTGCAACGAAGACGATTTAGCGACCTCGGAAAAGTAAAAATACAAGAGCGCATGCATTTAATATTTAATAAATAAATATCTCCTAATTTCTGTTGCCATCCAGAAAAAATTGAGAATAATCGAGAATGTTCTAGTAAATAATTAAAAAGCTTACAAAAGCCGAACTGAAACACCTCATCTCAGTTGTAGTTGTAGCCGTTTTAAGCGAACTTTTTGTTTACTTAATGCCGTTATTGGTTGTAGCGATTTCGATGTGAGATAGAATTAGTTTCTCTGTTTTTGAATTGAGTTTTGCTAAACGTTCGAGATATTGTGATATTGTACGAATATCTCTGAAGAAATATTTCAGCATTTTGATTTATTTCTTATGGAAAGAATAAATTTCGTTAACTTTTTAACGACTGGTGCATTCAATCCATAACGAACCCGTACGCACGCAACAATATATATAACAATTGTGATAAATAGTAAGTAATAATACATGTATTAAACAAATATAGTTATACAAAGCAAAGAACACACGGAGTCACTGGGCCAGCATTGACAAAATACATTTAAAAAATATATGCATTCTGTCTTTTTGATATTTTAAGTATTACAAGGTTTAAAGAAATGGTGAATGTTGTGAAATTCTTGGAAAATTCGTGATATTCAACATTAAAGCTATTGCCGTAAAAATCAAAATCTTGAAAAATACATCTGTTTCTGAGTAACAAAGATTAAAACAAAATGTTAAAAGAGGCGCAAATTTTACGTTAATTTTGAACATTCGTTTAATTTTCTTCTCTAAAAATTGTGTCACTAAAAATTTTGTAATGTAGCACAGTTCCGAGAACCGGTGCAATGGTCAGTTTCAAGTTGAAACGTGAAATAGTAACCAAAGACTACACCAGTTAAATATGCTCTAAGCTGACTCAGTAAATCTTCAGGCACATCAGAAGGAAGTGCCGGCACTAAAATAACGCAAAGCTGAGTAATTACAACTTAATTAGAGCTGTTAAGAGCTAAACGTAGCGCGCATGCGCAGGCCAGAAAAACGTTCTGTCTGAAACTCCATAAACCGTAGTTTAAATATTAACTACGCGCGTTTCATTCTGGGAAGGGAAACGGAATGGAGAAGTTACAGAGCAGATCCAAATCATAAAAACCTGGTTGATTTAAATAATAATAATGTGCAGCCTTAAATTTTTTTTCTTCAAATAAATATTAGAACAGACTGACTATCAGCTTCTCATCGACTATCGGTATCTATTCTCATCAGCAAATGATAACATCCTGGGTTCAAATCCCATTCTGGTTCTTTAATGTGATTAATAAAATTTTCCCAAATCTCAGCAAATAATTTATTTCTTTTATTCTCTCATATCATAATAGTTTATTTCTTTATAAAGTATTTTTTCTTTCGTTTCTACATGCCTTCGTGGTGTAATGGTTAGCAAACTCGGCGCGTATTCGAGAGGTTCATGTTCGAGTCCCGACGAGGAAATTGCTCATTTTTCATGTCTCCTGCTTAAAAAATAACCTAATAATTCTACAGGGGCGCACAAACTAAAAAGTGATCATTTTTCACCAGCAGGATTTAGCTCTTGGACCCCCTAATCTCCAGTCGCCCTCTCCCTTCTTTCTGCATGCCTTTATGCTATAACGGTAGCACACTCGGCGCGTATTCAAAAGGTCCAGGTTCGAGTTTGTATGGGCATTGATCATTTCACATGTACCTCCTGCTTCAAGATAACCTAATGACTCTACAGCTTATCGGTACAAAAATTTAGCTAGTTAAAAAATAATCGTTTTAGTCATATAGTACATAAACATCAATAATAAACTGTTTAAATAACTGTTTTTACCGATACTTTATACACTATCAATGTAACTAAGGAAAATCATTTTAAACCAAAATAGGATTTGCATTAGTGAATTATAGTTAAGAATAATGGCTCTCTTGTTCAGAACAATACAGGAATAATTTGATGATTAAATCCGATTTTCTCTTAGGATGGTTTTGCAGAAAGAAAAACGAAAATATAACGTATAATGTTTTCATTAACCATTTTTTTTTTACCCATACAAATGCCGAATATCATTTTGCCATACACTAGACCAAATAGTGAATAAGTGTCTCATACAGATGATGATATTAAGCATCAATTAACATTTCCTATAACTGTTTTTTTAATTAAGGCTTCCTGTCAGCAACCCTCTTAAGTTTGACTCGCTGCTTTTATTTTTGGGCCAGGATATGAGCATAATATTAATTAACTTTAAACAATGGAATTCTTTTGAAGCACGGTGAGATGACAATGCTTAATAATAAAACTCTTATCATCACTAAGAAGACTGCATTTTCAGCTGCAATCACGTAAAACAATTCTCTAAATGTAATTCAGTAAAGGAAAAACCAGATACATGCTCTCTTTCTTTCTCTCTCTCTATGGGAAGAGGTTCACTGGCTGAACGGTAAAGTCGCTGAACACTGGTATTTCGGTCCGAAGTTCCAATTCTGGTGAACGAGATGGCTGCATGCGCATTTTCGGAGTTTTCCTCATGTGTAACTCATATACGAGTCAGTTTCCCTTAGAAAGCCCTCCATGGAGGCATCCCATCCCTTAGGCAGATAGCCGTCGAATGCTTTGTCAGATCAAAGCAACAAGAGCAAATCGCATTTATATGTATATATATATTTCATACCTTGTTCTATATTTTATTCTCTCTCTCTCTATATATATACATATATATGGTTTAACAATTCCTTTGTTACTAGAAAGTTATATAACCAGAAATTATTAATATATTTGTCACTATTATTAATTTCATTCTTAAGAATTTCTGCGGTCTAGTTTGCGTTATTTTATTTCTAAGTTCGAATTAGAAACAAGTAAATCTGGTTTACGTGGCATTAGAAAATTAAGCATAACAAGAAATATTATGATATTATGTGGGTGACAAAAAAGGTTATTTTATTTGAAACATTTTGATATTCGGAGTATAAAATCAAAGTAGGCTATCGAAATTTCATGTTCAAGGTACCAAATAATTTTTCGCACATTAACGGGTACCAGAATAAATGATTTTGATCAAATCTGTATTTGCGCTGAACTTTTTATAGCTTTCGTAGGTGAACATTTTACAAAACAAATTAATACATCAAATCCTTATTCCAAGTCATGGAAAGATAATCAAGCGGCGCTCACTGTTTCGCCGACGTCAGCTTTCGTAATAAGAGAACCGTTCGCCATCCGAGGCGTTTTTCGATCAAATAAGTTGTTCGTGAAGTGAGGCGTTCGTGGTCCGAGATTTCGGTGTACTTTTCTTCGGAAAGTAGCGTACTTTCCTGTCCGAAATTTATCTTTGTATGCCATTTTGAGTTTAGAAAACTTTTGATTGGGCTATAATTTTTAGCCCAAATATTATAGCCACGCATTATATTTAAAGAAACTAAATAATGAAGAATCTGCATGAATGCTTCTCGCATTGTGGAGAAAAAACGGTACCCAAAGCCATCCAGTTTTGAATAACGTAGTCCTCCGACCGAACATGGTGCACTCGGAAGCACGAATTTTAAATTTCGAATTTCTTTTATCACCTATTTAAAATTTTGTAAAAGTTGTACGAATTTTTGATTAACAAACTTTACGATTTCAAAGCGAGCAATGGCAACACTGCGTAAAAAAACATTTTGAACTCCAGCGCTCAAGACTGTGCATCGAAAATTCTAAAGCTATGCTGTTTTCCTGTTTTTAATTATTTTGCGATATTGCCGCTGACTTGAATTTTATGTGTTTTAAGTGTGAAGAACATGATGTTTAATAAATAATGGCAACACACAAAATTTCAAAAATTCAGTGTTTTGTTGTTGTTGTTTCTCAGTATGAAAGCTGTTGCCAATTAAACTTTTCTTAATGCTTCATTTAGTTGCTTGCAAAAACCGTTCCAAAATGCCTGCGAGCAAAATATCTGTATTATTTGCCGGAATACTGTCTGCGGAATTCGTAATTTTCTCAATCTGATGCGTCAAACTTTCACAGACGTACGTATTTTCAGAATCCAGCCAGAATGAATCGCATTATTAGAAGCATCGATGGCGTTTCATTCAAATACTTCTGTTTAATTTTCGGCATAATTTAATTTCTATTCATTACATTTTACATTTAATATTCTTTCAAGCGTCGGTTTCGAATTCCATCTTCGAAAGGTTCATCGGCTGAGATTTTAGGTATCTGTAAGACTGAAGTTCAACCTTCAGGATTTGGCCTTCGAATTTATTAAATTATGGTTATGGTGATGAGATGACGATGATTTAAATGACGGTGGATTCACTCTTTTCCCGTGAATACTCATGAAAAATTTTCACCCTCTTTACTCAGTGTAGTTGGAAGTATGTCTGGAGCTCGAATCCCCGCGAGGCATAACAGATTTTTCTTGTTACCTGTTCAGAAATAAAATGACTCTACAAGTGGCTCCCGAACTCAATTAACGTGGAGGGAATTCGTCACTACTTGAATTTGGTTACTGTGTCCTCTTCCTCCCCATTCGTCCTTTAACGGTGGAGAGAATGTGAAGAATTTTTCCTCCCGCTTGCCTTCATGGTGTAACTGGAGGCAAATCCGGCTAGTAATCCGGAGTTCCACTCTCGGCGAAGACACAACTAATGTTTTCTGTTTCTTGAATCGAAATTAATATAATGGCTGTAACCTTGATTTAGCGATTGGGTCGCCTTCTCCCCGGTCGTACTATAAATGGGGGAGAATGTAACGAATTTTAGCCCTCGTAACTGCGTGCTTTCGTGATGTCATTGCAGGCACGCTCGTGTAGTAATTACACATTACAGCTAGTATTCAGAAGTTTCGAGCACGTAAAGCTAGACCCTTCCCCTTAATTGCTCGAAACAGTGTTTTATGCATAGATAATAAATTACTCATTTATAAATCCATTCTGCGTCTCCATTATGTTATGCATGTCCTGTGTGGGCTTATTCCTGCAATAGGTATAGAGGAAAATTACAGATCGCTCAAAACTCCACCCTCAGGGAGATTGTCAACGCCCAGTGGTATATTAGAAATAATAAGATACATGAGGAATTGGGTATTTGTGTCTTAAGATCTTTTTATTATAAAACTGCAAAAAAAAATTCATGAAAAACAGGTCACTCTTACTAATCCTAACTCTTACTAATCAGTCGAAATTTTCTAATTATTCTACATGGGGTAGGGCTTTTGCCCAGGTACCCGGGTGCACCAAACACCGTTCCACTGGAGAGTCTAGTCATTGAGATATCCGGAGTGCACAAATTTCAAGGGGGGCATAGTTAATATTTGCTGTTTTCTGCTCCGAAATAAATCTAATGACTCTACATGCTTAATAACAAAGCGTCTGAGTATTGCAGAGACGGGGGGGATATGTTTCGTGCAAAAAATTACCCGGGTATCTTATTTTCTGTCGCATTACCCCCTCACCCCCTACCCAAGCATTTTAGCGCCAAGTTCTGAAAATTTTAGAAATATTCGAGTCATTTTCCCCTTCCCCCGGTGCGTTCAGAGAACGAGCTCACGTAAAATGTTATAATGGAATGTCCCACGTGGTGACTGTTTTTGTCTTACTAACCAAGACAAACCCTCGCAAATTACCTGCGAACCTTTTCCTTCTAACTGTCGAATTTCATGCCAGGCCTAATACATTAATCCAGCCATCACAGCGAACCAAGCATGTAATCTCCATTTCGACGAGTCGACATAATTACTTACGCAGATTTGAGGCATAGTTACTTATGGAGACCGGGCGAGGTTTACAGATCACACAAAACTCCAGGAAAGTAGAAATGAAGATATCTCATGAGATATTGTTATGTTAATATTACGACGTATTCCTATCGAAATGTGGGTTTCTTTTAAAGAGACGATCTTGTGATATTTACTCGCAGCTAAACCGTAACTGATTTTTGTTTTTTTTTTTATTATCTCACTGCAACCGCGTCGTTCGGAAATTAAAAGATCCACGTAATTTTTCCCTTTCGATTTTCGGACCATAAAATTAGTAAAGAAAAGGGGGAACATAACGCGAACAAACACGGTTCCTGCGTGAAAATATACGAATACGCGTTTCCCCGTGAAAAAAGGAGTTCCAAATTTATGAATTCATCACATACTATAGGCAGCATTCAAAAGATCTAAGTTTCAGATTACTTGCACGTGTTTGGGGGGGAGGGGAATCTACAATCCACTATTTTTCTTTTCGACGGAACTTCTACCCGTTGAAAGAGGGGTCCAGCAATTTATTTGCTTCTTTCCTTGCCGAAGAGGCAGTTTGACAACATCTGGTAGGGGGTTAGACTGGTCATTTACATCGGCAGGGGTCTTAGTAGCGCCCCGTAAATAGATGAAGGTCATGGCGTGTTTCCTAAGAGGAAGTGTTGATGTCAATATCAGTCGGGATCAGTTTCGATTAGCCCCGGCTTCATTGAGCTTGGAGGTAGCGAAGTCTTCAGGGCTAAAGAAAAAGAAGGATTGGGTGGTCCCTTTGAGGAAAACGATTCCGACACCAACCCAGTGAAGAGCAACGTGGCATTACTGGGTTCCTCATCTTCCCTGCTGACCAGAGCTTCACAGTGCCGGAAGCTTAAATCTTTACGATTTATTTCTCTAAAATTTTTCTATTTTTTAAAATGAATTAGTATTTATAAAGTGTTTGTAACGGGAAAATATTGAAAAAAAATGGGCCCCTTGTCGTTGCTGCCTGCGGTAATACGTATGATAATACGAAAGATACAAAGGTGATATTTCATCGATTTCCATACAGAAATGCTCACTAGACGAAAGAATGTTTTCTTACTGAGATGGCATTACAAAACTTTTTTTTTCTTTTTAATATTAACATTTTAGTGTTTACTTTATTTATTAAACAGCCCGTTCTTGGCGCTTACGACGCATAAAATGCGATTTAACAGCAAAATCACAAAATATTTAAAAACATCCTATCTTCAAAATTTCTGATAGGCAGCCTCGTGCGCTGGAGAGAAAACTGCTTTTTTTTTCGTACAGTGTTGCCATTGCTGGCTTTGTAATCGTTGCGTTTGTTAATTAAAAATTCATTAAAGTTTTACAAGATATAAAATAGATAATAAAACAAATTCGAGAATTAAAATTTGAGTTTCCAGGTGCCCGTGTTCGGGTGGAGGATTATATTATTTAAAATTCACTGGCTGTAGGTACCGTTGTTTTTGGTGTGCGGAAAAAATGTCACCCGGAAAAAAGGGAAACGGAAAGAAAGCCCCCGGAAAATAAGGAACGGAAAAAATGTCACCCTGAAAATAAGAAAGAACGGAAAAAAGGAACTCTAAAATCTCGCCAATCGGAGTTGGGGAAACCTCCCAAATTCTAATTTAACCGGCAGGGTTATAGCGGGCTCTCTTGAGGAAGGTTTTTAAGGGTAAGACATTGAGCTAGCTGCAGCCGAGCAAGGTCATTTCGATAGCAGGTTTTAATATTCTTATTGCAAACTGTGACTAAATTTCATCTACAACGGTTTGTTATAATACTGCTTTTAATGCTCAGTTATGCGACAATGTTTGACCCCTGAACCACAGCTTAAAGCTATAACTACATGGGGTACGAGAGGAACAATCACTAATGACCATGACCCCGCTGGTCAACCCTCTATTTTTACCATCGGACAGGCCAGCAGCTCGCTTATCTTCTTTCAATCATCGTCAGAAGATTTCCCTATTCCGCAGGTATGGTTGTTATGATAAAACTTTTATCTCCCATCTTGGCGATATTTCTAAACATCCCTTATTTTTCCCATTTCAAAAGAATGGTGACTTATTTTCCGTTTCCTAATTTTCCGGTGCCTATCTTTCCGTTCCTTATTTTCCGGGTGACATTTTTTCCTACAACCTTGTTTTTAACAGTTCGAGAAACATGCATACATTCTTTATTTAATTTCTTTAAATATAATACAGGGCGATAATATTTGGTGGCAACAATTTGAAATGTATACGCCGTTTACGTAAATTTACTAAAAAGAGATATAATGAAGATCAAGTACTCTGCAAAATCTGCAGGGTAATTACGCAAAACTAATTATATGGCAGTTTTCCATAAAATGTGGTTCCAGCCAGGCCCGCGCCAAGCCTAATCGGCGCCGTCGTGCAAACGTCTATAGAGCGCCTTTATGCAGCGACGACATTAAAGGAAAATTGCTTATTGTTGCCACTTAAAATGAAGCATTATTAACGTAATAATAGGAAAAACCAAAACAAATTTCATTTTATCTTTTGTCTAAATATGCAAACATATTGTGCTTTGTTAAAACCACACTCAAACATCTTTATTGAAGAATTATACATATATTTAAGTTATAAAAAGCCGCTCAACCAGTATAGTAGTTAGCATTGCTGACTGCCGTGCCGAAGGGCCGGGGTTCGGATCCCGCAGAAGGCATGGATGTTTGTAAATGCATAGCTTACGTGCAGCATCGGGGCACTGTAAATATGCGGCAAGCCAAAAATCTTCTCAAGAGGTTGGAGGCAGGG
>KK113391.1:110610-144319 GCA_000611955.2 Stegodyphus mimosarum
TTTTTTTTTTTTTTTTCACATGAACCATTTGTTTGTTAACTAAAAATTATTATCTTTCGAGAAGAAATGATTAACATATTTGTGGAGTTCCTCTGAACTTAAAATATACCTATTTGATATTTAAAGTGAAGTGAAAATATACAAGGTATGCTAAAATAAAAAATTGGCCACTTTTCGATTTTTTGCGATACCGAAAACCGAAGGAAAATGTTTCGTTATTTCATGACGTCTTAAATAGATTCTTTCAATTTGGTTTTATTTCTTTAAACAAAAGATTACCACCACCTCATTGAATTATTTGGTATTTATCTAATACCAAATAATTCAATGAGAATATTTATTTGACAAAATAATTCAATGAGAATATTTATTATTATATTATTATGAGAATATTTATTGTTACACAGTTTCAGCAACGTAAAATTGAGTAGTTCTGAATTTAATCACTGGAACCACTTAAACTAAATGAGCACTTCATCAAATAATAATAATAATAATAATAATAATAAAGAATAAAACGCAGTTCCGAAATCGGCATCTTTGGTCCGATTACTTAAAACGATTAAGAAAGAATAAACCTGTTGATTCAGAATTTCAAAATTTATTGAAAAAGAGACTAAGCATTGGCGCGATGTTATTGAAAGAATTATCTATGCCATTCAGTTTTTAGCCAAACAAAGCTTAGCCTTTCTTGATTCCAGTAACAAATTATTCGACAGAAATAATGATTTTTTAAAGTGTTTGTAAATGATTACAAAATTTGACCCTATCATGTCTGTATATATTAATAAAATTCAAATTAAAAAAATATGCCTCATTACCTTGGAAATAAAATTCAAAATGAAACAAGTAGCTTATCATGGAATAATACAAAGCAAATTATTTTAAATAAAGTCAAACAGGCAAAGCATTTTTCTATTTTACTTTACTGTACCCCTGATGCCAGTCATCAAAGAGCAGATATCAATTTGCATTTTATGTCTTAATTTAGAAAATACAGGCATGAGTATTGAAGAAAGGTTTTTCTTATTTTGTGTTACATTGAAGAATAACATTCTTATTATAGACTTAGAGGATAGACTTTAGATATTAGTAATTTACGCGGCCAAGTATACGGCAATGGTTCAAACATGGGAGGTAAACAATTTTCGAGTAATTATGCTCAAATCGTTGCTTTCCCGATTAAAAAAGTTAACCTAAGTTTAACGTAATATAACTGCAGTTACCTTTTTATATGTAGAACAACAATAACAACAAGCCATCGCAAAAAAGATACATAAGAAAAGATAAAAAATGTAAATGTTGCACAAATTAACTACGACTGCAACAGTAGACATAAAATAAGAATTCAGCAATTTATCCCGAATGCCTCTAACATTACATACGCATCTGCATTACTCATTTTCACGCTCAAACTCTTCGCTCTTACAAATGTTTTTAGCAGAATTGTAAATTCTACGTAAGGGCGAAGATCAAATTTAGGAGAGTGCTGGCATGTTTCCCTTGCTGGAACTACATTTTTGGAATAATGCTCAACACCATGCTTAAATGTCGATACTGATAAATTCAGTTTCACTAAATTTGGATATCGTTGTAACAAATTAGCATATTTAGAATTTTTATCTAGAGTACTATTAACATGATAAAAAACACTGGTGTTACATTACTTCGAACAGACAGGTTAGTTATTCCATTAATTAATTGCTTATTATGAGTGTCAGCTAAACGTTTAAATTTATTTAGAAAATCAGCTTCTATAATAGCTTTATCAGCTTTAGCTAATATAAACGGAAACTGAAATTCTTTTCTAAGCCCTAAATTTAAAGTTAAAATTTTAATTCCATAAGTAGGAATTTTCGTTCCATTCCCTGTGTATAATTCAAAACCATCTATTTTTATATTATGATTAGTCGCAGGAATGAGACTAACATCAGCACCTGAATCTACTAAGAAACGCAGTCATGTGTTTTTGTCTTTCACCAAATAAATGAAACTTGGCTTCTGTCGTTGATCAGTAGCAACCGCTAATCCTGTTGCGCTATGGAGTTTTCCGAATTCTTTCGCCAAACAGATGGCGAATAACATTTCTCAGGTCGACAACGATCGACAAATTTAAAATGAAAAAAACAATATTTACCCTTCGTATTAAATCTCCTTTTCGAACGGCTACGACGTCGAGATGTATTCGGTTTAATCTTGGTCTAGAACGATCATTTATTTGCGTTGAATCAGTTTTTTTTTTTTTCTCCTAAGGCAGCTTTGGCGAAACAGCATAAATTTCTTTTCCAGATTTCATTTCATGAATTTTGTCAGCTATCGTGGCCAATTGCTCTAAATTTTCTACACTGACGAGAAGAACAGTCTTTATAAAAATCGGGCATCTTATCCAACCATGAAGATTTTAGCACTTTTTTCGGAAAATCGTCTGTGGCTAGACTTTTCATTTCTTGCAAAAGTTAACCTGTTGCCAAAAACGATAATACAAAAAATAAATAAATACATAAAATAAAATAAAATCTGAAAGGTTTCAGATTTTAAATTACGTCCAAAGGGCCGTCTTTTTTTTAACGTTTTGTGGATTACCTTTATTTATTAAATATCATGTTCTTCGCACTTAAACCATAAAATTCAGTTTAACATCAATATCGCAAAATAATTTTAAAATGAGCATATCTTTAGAATAAATAATAATGCTTTTTCGGTACAACGTTGCCATTGCTTGCTTTGAAATACTTGAGTCTGTTAATCAAAAATTCATAAAGTTTTACAAAATATGAAATTGGTAGTAAAACAAATTTCAAACTCGGGCTACCAGATGCGCATATTCGGGTGGAAACGTACGTTATTCAAAATTGGATGGCTCTAGGTACCGTTGTTTTATCACATTTGGAGAAATATACATACATTTTTCTTGATTATTTAATTTCTTTAAATATAATATAGGGCGATAAATTTTGGTGGCAACAATTTGGAGAGTGATACAGCCGTTTATAGTGATTCAGCGCAAAATCGCAAAACGAAAACAATAGTCCTTCAGGGACAATGCCCCTTTGAACTAATAAATAGCGAAATAAATACGAAATCCATAACATTACTATTTATTCTAATCGGAATGTAGATTTCTTTTACAGAGACGTCCTGATAGTTACCCCCAGTTAATCCATGACTGCCGTTCATTTATGTTCTCACTGCAACCGCGTCGTTCGGAAATGAAATGATCCGCGTAATATTTCCTTTTCGATTTTCGGACCATAAAATTAGTAAAGAAAAGGGGGGAAATATGCGTGTTAATACGGTATTATTTTTATCCCCAGAAGTACCTCCACGGAAGGTAAAGATAAAAATTATTCGGACTGCTGAAAAACATGTGCAGAAATATGATAATCAATTAATTAGAACATGGAACTTGTCCCTTGTGTCGGAAGATAATTCATCACTGCTTGCCTGGACTCAGTCGACAGTCTCTTGCCTCCTTCCAATTGCACTTTAGTAAGGGAGAATGTAATCCTTTGTTTGCTTTTTGTGATGTGAATATAGCTTGTGTAGCTCGTAATTTGAAAGTCTGTGGTTCGGACCGTGGAGAAGACGCCGATCTTGACTTACAAAACGCCAATCTGTTCGTGGAAGACCGTCGACTGTTTCTAACATTTTCGTTATTTTTCGTATGTGTAATGTGTAATATATGAGCCAGTTTTCTTTACACAATCTTCCACAAAGGCATCTCTCCTTTCAGGTAGATGCCTCACCAATGGACGAGTGTCAGGACCACTGAATTATGGAAGTTGGACTCGGATTCGATTCCAGGCGAACGGGTTGGCCGTACGGTTGTTTTTAGTGGTTTTTTCCATAAGTAACGTGAATACGAGCTACGACTGAACTTCAGTGACTTTCATTTTCAGTGACACTTGAGTATTTTCAGTGAAGTGAACTTTCAGTGAAGAAAATTTTCAATGAACTATTAGTGAGCTTTCTTTGAGCCTACTTTCAGTAACTTTTATTTTCAGTGAAATGCACTTTCAGTGAAATGAACATTCAGTGAATTTTCAGTCAACTTCTAGAATTATCAGTGATTTTAAAACTGGACAAGCGTTGAACTTATTTCGTTAAAGATTTGTCTCAGTTCTTTTGAGCGAAAGGCAACAGCGAGGGCAAAGTTGAATTTCCCAGCCACAGAGTCTCTAACGGTCATCCAATATAACAGAAAATAAAAATAAAATCATGTTGACTCTGCATATTTCGTAAGGCGCGAAAGCAGAAAAACAGATGCTGATTAAGCAGTTTTTTTAAAACACTGCAGATGAAGTGAATTTTGTGAGTCATGAATTTCATTACACCTGCTTTTTCGGTTCCAGTGTTTTCGTAGTAGCTAGGTTTGCCATAGAGGAACTAAGATTCATTAGAAAAAAAAATAATATCACTTTGGAACTGTGTAGCTACTTTGAAAATGGCTAAATTTCTTGCAGATACAAAGCATACTGATCGGAAATCGTTATCTAATAAATAATAAAGCTATGCCAATAACATTGTATCGTACACTGTACGTGTATTTGCCATACCAGCAAACAATGCAATTACCAAGAGACTTATTTTCCCTAATGGTCTTGAATAATCGGATCAAAGTAACAAGTTTGCAGTGGAGACAGTTGAAGCAATTTTGGTTTGTTATTATAATTTTAAAATGGCTTGCGCGCAGCTTTATAATTATGTGAAAGAAGAAAAGTCTATAATTAAGGAAGTAAAATCCACATAAAATATGACTGGGATAAAAATGATTAGTTTTACATTATTTTTCATAATTCATTTTTTAGATTCCACAAACTTTATTGATTTTTTACCAGAGTAAAATAAACTATTTTAAATGTAGCATATGAACATCCCGTATGAATGCTTAACAGCTATGCCAATCCTAATCATAGCAGTTAAATTTTAAAGTTGGAAGTCCACCACTGCCGAGCGGTAAAGTCGCTGAACACTGGTAGTTGGAGTCCCGCCGAACGGGCTGGCTGCATGGGTGTTTTCGTAGTTTTAACCATGTCTAACGTCTATACGAGTCAATTTCACTTCGGAACTCCTCTTGGAAGGCATCCTTCCTTTCAGGCAAATAACCCATGCGTACTTTGCAGTTATTTAACAAAACAAAACAAAAAAAAATTAAACTTAGGAAAGCTGCCGCCCAGACGGGAAAGTACGAGGGGTGATCCAAAAAAACGTTTACAAGGCAAATGAAAAAGTATTTATTAACAATAGAAACAAGATACAAATGTGAATCAAGAGACACATCTGGCCTTCACTTTTCCACATAATCGCCAAACCTGTTTAGACATTTGTCAGAACGTTCGACCAACTTATTTATCTCGTCTTGGTAGTAATCAGGGCCCTGCTCATTGAGCCATTTCTCGGCAACTGTTTTCACTGCATCGTCTGAGGTGAACCGTGTTCCGGATAAGTATCGCTTCAACGCCGGAAAAATGAAATAGTCACTTGGAGCCGGGTCTGGCGAGCTGCATGGGGCCTGGCATTGTCATCCAGAAGAATGACGCCTTTGCTCAGTAATCCAGGCCGTTTGCGTCGGATGGCTTTAGGCAATTTCGTTAAGTTCGCACAATAACGATCGGCCTTAATGGTATGGCCACGTTCCAAATACTCGATTAGGATAACACCAGTCCTATCCCAGAAAACGGTTGCCATCACTTTACCGGCAGAGGGTGTGACCTTAAACTTCTTCCTCGTCGGTGATCGAGCGTGTTTCCACTCCATCGTGGCTCTTTTGGATGTGGGGGTGAAGTGATGAAGCTATGTTTCATCACCGGTAACGATGCGATCAATGAAGTGTTGGCCATCTGAATGATATCGCTGAAGAAATGTGAGGCTGCACATCATTCGAGTGGTCTTATGCTCCGCGGCCAACGCACGTGGAACTCAGCGGGCACAAACTTCGGAATATCGCTACTCATCGGTTAAGATACGCTGAACGAGCTTAGTGACTCTGACTGCCGTACCGAAGGGCCTGGATTTGAATCCCGGAAAAGGCATGGGTGCAAAATGTCTGTTCCTTCAGAGGAGGTAAAAATGGCCGGCAGCTAGGCGCCACTATAATAAAATGACCAATATTTCTGGCTTTAATAGTGGCCGACGCCTATAATCGGTTAGTGCCTGCCATATTGAAGAAAAACTGAAAGCTTCGAGGTATTATATTACACTCAAAGGGACGTTTTTTACTCCTCCAATTACATACACGTTTAGAAAACATTTGGGCTAATGTCCCTTTGGACTAAAAATATTTAAAACCAGCATACCTTTAGAATTTCCAATAAACAGTGTTGCGCGCTGGAGATAAAAATGTTTTTTTTTACTCACTTTGAAATCGTTGAGATTGTTAGTGAAAAATTCGTTAAAGTTTTACAAAATATGAAGTAGACAATAAAACAAATTCTAAATTCTAAATTCGGGTTTCCAGGTGTCCATATTCGGGACGAGGACTACGATATTCAAAATTTGATGACTCCGTATTTCCAAAATTTGATGGTACCGTCGTTTTTTTCACAATGCGAGAAATATACATACATTTATGCAGATTCTTCATTATTTAATTTCTTTAAATATAATGCAGGGTGATAATATTTGATGCCAACAATTTAAAAAGTGATACGCCATTTATACTGAACCGACGAAATATGCCGTTTCGAGATTAAGAGCCCTGCTAGGCTAACGCTCCTTTAGGCTTAAGCTAGTCTTTATTAGAATTTAAGACTACTTAGATTTAGTGTGAAAATGTGCTTCAGTTTTGAATTTTTTTCGAAATTTTTTATGTAGCCACTATTAAATAATAATAATGATATAATAATGCAAAATCTGAAGGGGACGATTTTAAGATCATCTAGAACGGCCTTTTTTTTAAAGGAGAGATTATAGGCAGAGATATCTCAGGTGGAATAGGGGGACATTTTAAAGGATATTACATGAATATGCATTTTGGTTAACACGAGAATGTTCTTTTATCTTTTGTATATTTAAAAACTGAAAAAATATTCTATATAATTAGATATACCATGAATTAAATGCATTTTTAGTTAAACCAAACATATTAAAATGTAAAAAAATAATATTCTTAAGAGCTGCATCTATTTCTTTTAAATAGCTTAGCTTGTTAATTAATAACGGACAAATAGAAGAATAATATGTTACGTTTTTTCGAAAAGCAACAGCCTCGAATGAAAAGTGAAACAATGAAAAATCGTGTTTCCAGAATAATAGATCTTTTGGGTCAAGAAAAAAATCAGTGTCATACACAGAGACAAGGCAACAGGCGCCAAAAAGTTTTCTTCAGAAAGGTTAACTTTTTCTAAACTAAGAATTATATCTCTATTTTTGAGTTGGTTATTTCAGTAAACAAGTAACGAAGTAGAATGAGACTCTTTAAAAATTTTCAGTTCCTTTGAAAACAAGAAAGGCATTTAGTTTAACCTTAAAATATTGGCCCATAATGCTAAAGTAAGAAATAAATCAGTACAAAAAAAATCTGAAAGGTTTCAGATTTTAAATTACGTCCAAAGGGGCGTTTTTTAAACGTTTTGTATGTTACTTTTATTTATTGAATATCATGTTCTTCGCGTTTAAATCATAAAATTCAGTTAAAAAACAATACCGCAAAATAATTTTAAACTGAGCCTATCTTTAGAATTTCCTACACACAGTCTCACGCGCTGCAGATAAAAATGTTTTTTTCTGTACAACGTTGCCACTGCCCGCTTTGAAATCCTTGTGTTCAAGAATAAAAAAATTCATTAAAATTTTACAAAATATGAAATCGTTAATAAAACAAATTCCAAATTTCAAATTTGGGCTTCCAGATGCCTATATTGATTATGACGGCATTCAAAATTCGATGGCTTTAGGTACCGTCGTTTTATCACAATGCGAGAAACATACATACATTGATGCACATTCTTCATTATTTAATTTCTTTAAATATAAAGGGCTGCAATATTTTGTGGAAACAGTTTGAAAAGTGATACAGACTTTTAATGTTTCCGACGCAAAATCGCAAAACGAAAACAATAGTCCTTCAGGGACAAAGCCCTTTTGGACTAAAAATATAAATTGCATTACGTCCAAAGTTGCGTATTTTTTTTTTAATGTTTTGTGTGTTACTTTTATTTATTAAATATCACGTTCTTGAAACTTAAATTCAGTTCAACAGCAATATCGCAAAAAAATTTTTAAAATGAGCATGTCTTTAGAATTTCCGATACACGGTCTCGCGCGCCGTGATAAAAATGTTCTTTTCTTTTTTTTTCCTTTCCCGTACAGTATTAGCATTGCTCGCTTTAAACTGGTTGAGTTTGTTAATAAAAAATTTGTTTTACAAAATATGAAATGGATAATTAAAAAGTTCCAAATTCCAAATTTGGGCTTCCGGATACCCATATTCGGGTGGAAACGTTCAATATTCAAAATTGGATGGCTCTAGATACCGTTGTTTTACCACAATGCGAAACATACGTACATTTATGCAGATTCTTCATTATTTAATTTCTTTAAATATAATACAGGGCTCTACTATTTAGTGGCAACAATTTAAAAAGTGATTCGCCGTTTATAGTGAATTAACACAAAATGACGAAACGAAATTAATAGCCCTTCTGGGCAAATTGCCCCTTTGAGCTAAAAACTGGCAAGTGACGCTTATTTGGCGCCAAGTAACAGCGTTTTTTTTTTTTTTTTTTAAATTGGCAACTGACAGAAAATTACCGCCAAGTAAAGTGGTTTTTTTTTTTTTTTTATGCTATCACTTTTGGGAACCACTGTTGATTCTGAATTCATTATTATTATGATTTCTTAATTTTAAATAAAAGTTTCTTGTCAGGTGGTAATAGAATGATTTCCCCCACCATTAAAACTCAGTTTTGATTATAAAAACATCTGTCTTGATTCGAATGAGACAAGAGTGTCACAGCGTGAAACTACGAAAAAAGCATGCTGTCGACTGCGAGAACAGAGTGAAATATTTATTTTAAGAGCTAAAAACACCTGCGTTATCTCAAACAGTTCTAATGAAACGTAAACAACAAACGACACAAGACTATCCAATGAAATTTTACGACTATTTTTAACTGATTTTTCTAATTGGCTACAACGGGTCTTAGTGGGCGTTCACGATAGTGAGCTTCGAAAAGTAGAAAGGTATTATCGCCATTCTAGATTGAACGTTTCAACTAGGGCGATACTTAGATTTTGCGATATAATTATTTCCAACTTTTAACGCTTCCTTTTATATTCTATTACTTATATATTTAACTTTTTAAATTTATATATCATATCCTATATATTCTTTAACTGTATATATTATATTTGACTTTTTAAATTTATATATCTTATCATATATATTATTCTAACTGATTTTATTATTATTCTTTACTAACTTGTATAACTATATTTACTAACTTTTATAACTAACTTAAATTTATGTATATACATAAATTGTAAATTTAAGTAATTAACATCATGCAAGACAGAAGAAGAAGCTCAAGGTAAGACATTTTTTATATATCATGTATTTATATAATGTAATTTGGCGGCACACAAAGAAAAATATAGGTTTAAAAGTTGTTTATTTACCTATAATACGCTCTGTAAAATAGTTTATGATAATAATTCTAGGTTAAAGTTGTTTATTTACCTGTAATACAATGTGTAAAATAGTTTATAATAATAATTTTGAATGTAAAATAAAATATGTACTACAAAGGCAGTAAGTTTATTAAGGGATTAGTTGCAAATTAATAATAAGACTACTTTTACTGAGAAATTTGAGCTTGATGTTTTTTGATAATTTCATTTATGTTTGGTTGTAGAAATGACAATGCCACTGTCATGTCTTTTACATTTAACCAGTCTCGATCGTTTTTGTGTTGGTTAATACTGAAAATCCGAATTTACACAAATAATATACAGAAAATTGTAATTTTTTTAAAGCTTTTTGGGCTATCATGGAATAATCGCACTTAATCCAATGAATTGATTCTTCCGAATGTTTTAAAATTAAATCTCAGTAAGCGAAATTACTTGTTCTTTATTCAAAGTTAATTCAAATACAGAAGTATTCGTTATCACAAATAGATTACGGACCCAATCAAATATTTTTTATATCCAAATTTGGGAGCTAATGACTAATTCTCTCTTCTGATGTCAAATGATTAATAACAATTTTGTTAGAATCTTTCGGGACAAAATATCTTCTTTCAAAATCTCTTATACGAAATCTTGAAGTTCATTAATCTTAGATAGCCATTTGCGTTTCATCAAACTTGTGTACGTTTCATTAAAAAACTTATAAACTTGTAAAATAAAGTCGACAAAAAAGTTTTCGGGTAGGTATATGCCAACGTTTTGAAAGTGATTCGACTTCTAATAGTAATTGTTTGCGTTAATCAGATTTTATGTTAACCAAATTAAAGTTTTGTGAAAAACTGCAAATCAAGATATTAATAAAAAATTATAAAAATGTTTAATCGTAGATACGGTGCACACAGGAATTTGGTACACTTTTGACTTTATAATGAACAGTTAAACGCGACATTTATGATCAGTAGGAAACAGATCATTTTGGTGTTGACGAGTTTTAAAAATCGCGCAAAGAACCGTACTGTATACAACGATTATACAATCTTCCCCTGTGAATAAGCCTGCATGTATATATGTGTATGCGTGTTTATATATGTGTTTAAATTTTTATGAACAAATCTATATGCATACGGCCGTAATATCAAAATATTTTTTTGTTTCTAATACTCTTCACTTTTTAATTGCTTAATTTCCTTATGTACGATTGCAATCGGTGAATGGGCTGGCTGCATGGACTTGTTCGTGGGTTTTCCCATGTGTAACGTGTTAATACGAGCCAGTTCTCCTTAGAAAGTCCTCATCGAAAGCATTCCTCTCTTCCGTGTAATGCCTTAGGGTGGAGCGCGTTAATAATGATAATATATACGATTGCTTGCCTAGGGATAGAAGAAATATTTTCACATTGAAGCATTATGACTTAGACGTGACTTAATCGCTATTATCTTGCTGCCACCAGACTTATCTGCGCGCTCTAGGGTACAGGATTTATGAGCCCTGTAGTGTAATTTTACTTATTTGTGAGCTTCTTGAATTCTTAAGTTTGATTTTACTGTTTCAGTTGTCGCCCAAGTTGAGGCGTAGTATGTTAGCGTTAAGATGACGCATTGTAAATTATTTAAAGAGTTAAATAAAGGCCATTTTAACCCTTCTTTTATTTCGGTGCAATCACTATTTCTCAAGATTCTACACAACGGAAAGACAGTTGAACTTTACAATGTCAAGATTAAAAAAAAAAAAAAAAATCCAAAAAATAAAATGATGCAGTCTCAAATCACTAGGCATTTAACAACTTGTTCGAATTTGGCAGTTAACCTAAGCGCGCAAATCTCTAGGTTAGATGCTCTTTTACGAACGATATTCACAAGATTAAATTTAAAAAAAAATTGTTTATCGGACTCTCTAAAACTTTTGTAATGCCATAATATCCTGTGTGTGCCGATTAAAACCCGCGAATTTATTCCTTGTGCCATTATGATATTATTTTCTGTAAAATTTAGGAAGAAAGATAGTATATTTTACTACTTCATTACTTATTTTTCGGGGGAGGGGGCTACCAGCAAATAAACAGTTGCTGTTATAAATATATAACAGCATTAAAAATAATAATTTAAAAAAACGTTATTTTGATGGATTTATTAGTCTTTCCATCGTACTCTCTCTATATGTAATATTAAGTGCATAGAAGCCACACTTTTAGTAGCTTTCGATATCCGTCATGACTGATGATTAAGCCATTCACGGGCCGGTCCTTCAGAACGAAATGTTTCGAAAATGGCTGTATTGTTTTCTAAACAACTCCCTCTAAAAACATGTTTCGCGTTCAGGAAACGCTCTTACAAAGAATATTTCTTTGGCTCTTATGGGCTAGCGGTATGTTCGCTTTCCCTCGGAGTGATGGAGATGTAAAATGACGTCCGCATTAATGAATGGCAGCTTGCCGTCACTACTTGTTCTGTCAGTATAGTATTTCGAAATCTTTTTGATGCTTAGCTTGCATTCTTGTTGTAAATTCTTGATTATTCGACGTGGTTTACGTGTTTACTTTTTCACTATTTAGTTTTATTTCTCTCTTTGCTTACTGGTAGATCAGTTTATTTTATAAAATTAAATTTTAACCCTTTTTTTACCGACCCAGTTTTCTTGCCGTAGTAAGTATTGTGAATAATAATAACAAAATATTCCTCAGGAATTTTTCCAAAATTTGATATACCTATTTATATTTAGCACTGACTTTTTTTTCCAGAAATTATTCGCCAACAGTCAAACTAATCCTCGTAATGTTTGATCTTTTAATGATAGGATTGATTAAACAATAATTTTCATAGTGAACATTTTTCAGAATTTTAAAGCAATTTCTAAAATTTTGGCGGTTTTCTAATAGTGTATCGGTAATTTTAACTGTTGTGCGTTTGCTAGCAGTATGGAATTTTAAATCAAAATTTAATTGAGTTGAAAGACCGCATTTCTAAATCGGAAAATTCTATGAGATGCGTACTTAAGGAAGCAGTGAAAAAGATTTTTAGAATATGTATTGTTGAAATTAAGAGTAAAAAATATATGATAAATAATAAAAGAATTATTTCCTTACATTTTATAACAACACAGTTACAAGTTTTAAATAATATTTTTAAAAAAATTAATAAATAATAATTTTTAATTCTCTTTGAGAAATATTCATAGAAAGTTAAGTACATGGAAATCAGCACCAATATTTAACATATTTCCGTATTAAAATAAAATGTGCTCTAATTTGAAGTGAACCAGACCAGAGCATTTATTATGAATTGACTCAGATTTTCGATTTAAAAGATGCCTCAGAAGCTAAAAAATCATCTCAATATTTGAGAAAGTATTTTATTAAGAAGCTTTGTACACAGAAAAGAAATAATATACAGTAAACTTTTATCTTAATTTTTATAATCCTTAACCGAATAAAATCGAATTACCTTAATTTTTTTTTTTTCTGTTGTTGTTGTAGTTAACTGAAACTTGTGAAAATATTTCATTCAAATGAAACTGTTATGGAAAAAGTATAGTATTTAATTCCATTCAAAATGATACATTGCTGAAAAATGCATTCTTTTCACATACTTAGGACTCTGAAATATCAGAAAAGAAAATCTATACATTTATACGTATATTTACGACGTTCTTACGAAATGTTTACATCAGATCGTGTCAAATCTCAATGCATTGACTGTTTTGGTCTCCACCAGGGAGTATAATTATACTCCACTGCTTTACAGTGAATGGGAAAAACCGATTAGGGCCTCCCCTCTTACTTCCTAACTCCATGAGGTTAAGGGGGTGAAGGAACATTTCAGAGAAAAATAGAATTTGTTGAGAAATGCACGATTCTGTTTTCCGTAAAAGTTTACAATTGGGGGTTGCCCCGCGTGTTTTTTGGTGATTCTCTTTTGAGGCCAAGATCGGCGCCAATAAGACACAATTTCAAGATGGCCGCTATGCAAAACCAAAACAGTAAGTCAAAGAATTTCACAAACACCGCGTGCATGTACACATCAACCTATTTTCACTTTAAAAATTCAGAGAATTGCACAAACAAGTCATTGCACATTGCCTTGACTTTGTCCATGTGCACATTGATTTACTTTCAATTAAATAAATCAAGAAGCTAAAACCATGTTAAATCTCATGGTAACGAGAAATGGGGTTTCATCGCCAAAACTGAACAAAATTTTTCGCCAATCGAAAGGGCATTCAATTCTACAGTAGAGCCCTGTTTTCAATTTATAATGCACCAATCAGAAGCTACTTAAAACTGAAATTATTCCATAGAATATACGTAATCTCATTTCTTTACATTTTCGTCAACAGATTTTGCATTCTGATTTTTGTTTTATTCTTAGCCTTCATATTTTGTTATTATTACTTCACTGTTGATCTCTAATTACAAACTGGGTAGACGTAAAAATGAATCTAAAAGTAATTGTGGGAGAGTTCATCCACTGCATTCGTTAGTTTCGAAAGCTCAACGACTGAGCCGTCTGAAAGAAAGAACAATGTTTCATTCACTTATGAATATAGATCTCCTAGAACATATTGTTTTGTATACCCATTTTCTCTTTTCTCTTTCTTAAATAGAATGATTTTTTTTATCTCGCGTAACATTTATTAATTATCGATGATTGTCGGCATATCTGTGATGTATTTTCAACGTTAACGAAGACAAAACTGAAACAACATTTTTCAGTATTAGGTCTTTATAGCAGTTCCACTTTTGTGCCAAAAATCTTTGTTATTTGAAATTTTGAAAAAGAAATCAGTAAATAATGCATTCATCTTAGTTAAGTTAATTAAGTTGTGAAGTTAATCAAGTGAATCAAGTGAATTCTGTGTTAGAGGAAAAATTTTACTTATTCAAGGTAAATCCAAAAATTACATTTTTGCATGCAGAATTCGCAGAAGTATTTAATATTTTAATGGGAGACAGCCACAAATTCAAATGTTGACGTTAAAACTGTTTCACTGCAGAACGTCAAAGCAACTAAATTCTGTTTTGCAATTGCTTCCTGAATTTGGAAAATCTCGAATAGTAGGCTTTGAAATGTAATCTGAATTAAAAAATCTGTATATATGTCACTTAATTTCATAGATTAGGCAAAAACATCATTCTTATATCTGACGTAGACTGTAGAAAAACTGTCGATTTTGAAAAGGGGTACAGGTAAAAAGAAGTACTTATACATCTTCGCTCCTGACGAAGAAGGACTGGTGACCCTCAAAATCAGTCAAATTTAATGAAAATCTACACCAAAGAGAAGGCTGTTACCCTGACGTTATGTTTTACTTTGTCTTACTTTGAATTCAAGAGACAATTATACATGAAGAGTATATAATTGTTTATACTTCTCTTACTAACACGAATATATGTATCTTACTTAACGCAATTTTTTATGCAAAGGAACATGCAGAAAGTTATATTTTATGGAGAAACATTTTACTCATTGAATTGAAACATTTTGTGAAATTCTTCATCTTTTTCTGGGAAATTTTGTGTTTGGAAGCACGGGTATAGCATCAGTATTTAACCCTCTCAGCGTTACGGCCGGATTTTTCCGTATAGAAGGCTGTCTTCTATATTCGTTACACATGAAAATTTCTGCTATTTTTTAATATATCTGATTTCGGTTTGGATTTATATTGGAAGAAAAGAAATCAAGGTACAAAATGAAAGAGTCATTTTTTAATTAAAATTAAGAAAATATTTTTTGTTCATGACATTTTGAGGAACTTTGAAATTTCAAGGCTAAACCCGTAACGCTCGGGTTAAGTCCATCTTTTTGAACTCTTTGTTTCTATTGAATTTTATGTTATAAAATTCAACACGTATATAATGGCATTAAGCCGTATATAATGGCATTAAGCCGCTTCGTGGTGATGTTATTAACATTCCTTTTGATCTTGTTTTTATTATTTATTTCAAATTCTTGTTTTATATGTCTCTCCGGCGGCTGAATTGTAGAGTCGTTGAAAACTAGTAACTGAACCTGGCTTTGAATCCTGGCGAAGAGTTTCCCTACCGTAAAGTTTTCGTGGTTCTTCCGATGTGTAACATAAATACGAGCCAGTTTCTCCTACAAAGAACACCACGAAGGTGTCCCTCCTCCCAGAAAGTTGGTGCTCGTGTGCTTTTGCAGTATTCCTAAATTTTTTGGCATATATTTCTTTGTCAAGAACCTGTGTATTAAAATATATATAAATGAGAATTATATTTAAATGTGCATTTTCATAACGGTTAGCTTTCAATCAAAGGAAATCAAACATTTTAAGTATTGCACCATAATATTTCTTGTGACCAAAATAAATTTTATATTGACAGGTTTCTATTACATAGTTTCATACTGAATATTTTCATACAAAAATATTCACTGATGGATTAGAAATTTGTATAATTTAAATGTATTTTATATAATTTAACCCCCAAAACAGCAGTTCTTGATTGTCTTTTAATGGATCTATATGGTAAACTAGGTTATTTACTTACATTAGAAAAGTATTTACGTTTATTAAATTGTTAGAAAAGTTTTGGTCTAACTGGAATGCGAAAACATTTACGGTATTCTCCTTTTACAGTATTCTCTGTAAATGAAAAATATTATGCATTGAAATAAGTTTTCAATTCCTTGAAAGTGCTGGATCTCAGTGTTCTAATGAAATTATATTTGAGACTTTTTTCTTGTTCTTATTATGCATGAGAAAAACATCTATATTGTAGCAGTTATTCAGTTTCAAAATCATTGCATCCGTTTTGCTAAGCTTCGATTTTATTTTATTGAGTTAACTATACCATCTCTGCTTCTGAAAATGGATAATATTTGATTTTCTGATAATAATTGATGTCTTCTAAATTTTGCTTTGCAAATGAGGAATATTACGCATTGAAATCCTCGAACATCGTGCTCTAGAGAAAGGATATTAGTTCTTTTAAACTTTACTTCACATTTTCATTATGCACAAGAAAAATACTTATAATCTGCCATTTTTAGTTTCTGAATCCTTACATCATGAGGTTTGATTTTATTAGATTTATTTTGATTTAAGTTTGACTATTTATAGTCAAAGCTATATTTGAGCTATATTTTTATTTTACCGCTCCTACTACTTTTAATGTGATAAAAATTTTATAATATCTGGTGCTGAATAGGCAAATCAAAATTCCTAAATAAGACAAGAATAAAAATATTATCAATGCAACACAGGCCCCCCCCCCAAAAAAAAAAGATAGCTGTGATTACTAATCATTGTTATCCTAGAGTTTATAATCGCTTATCAAAAAATGAATCGGTGTTTTTAAATATTGCAAATGAAATTTACTTAATCTTGAGAAGGCGATGAACAAATAGAAAGTGTTACTTCATTACAGCGCTTAACATAGCACAAGTGAATGGTGCTATTTTCTAAGACAATCACTGAATGTATATCCTTTCTGCTTTGAAAAAGCCTAGAGACCCCCTAGGAAGTCTTTTTCTATTCTCCAGTATTCCAGGTGGTGTTTGTACCTTACGGGGTTGTGATATTTAAGTCCTAATGCGCTGTTGCTGGAGTTACCCGGGTCATTAGCTTCAACTCTCTTTGGCAAAAAATTCCATTTTCACCTCCGCGAGAACCCTGCCAAACCTGTAATTCTGACATCAGAAATCCAGCACAACGGTCAGCACTATCTGTTTCCAAAGGGCTACTTTCACATTCCTCAAAATTTGCTCTTAAATTTTGAATACTGAATACAGCTTCTTCGCAGAGCATTTTTTCCTGTCTTATTTAATTTGTCTTAAAGGTCAAATTAAAGGAATATCATTAATTCTGTTTTGCAGATAACTATCTTGTTTAGCCTAATAAAGAACCTTGCACATTCTTGGTAAAGAAATACTAATTTTTTGTTACCTAATTTACTACTATTAAAATTATCCGAATCAGAATCAAAATTTTATTTCTTTTTGTTAAAGAAACAAACAAAAAAAAAAAAGAGTTAAGTTTTCTATCTGATAAAAATAATGCCCAGATATGATATATAGAAAGAAAAGATTTATTTAAAATCTAATTAATTCTTTTAAACTTTTCTTCACATTTTCATTATGCACAAGAAAAATACTTATAATCTGTCACTTTCAGTTTCTGAATCCTTACATCATGAGGCTTGATTTTATTAGATTTATTTTGATTAAAATCTAATTTTGGCATCACTGGAAGCTATTTTTCTGAATGCGACCTAAGAGTAACAACGTTTTTTCAAACTTTATACTCAAAAATTGTCTCATTGCTTTTTATATCTCATTATAGCTCTTGGTAAATCTGCTACCGATTCTTCGTTTGCTGAATTTAATACTTGGCTTCTATTCATATGAAGTTTGGCTACTCCTGGTCTGTATCTAGCCTATTTACCGAGATACTTCTTCATTTCATTTTTGGAACCACGTTCGTCTGTATGCTTGTTGATGCTTTATCATCATATAATGTTCGTTTACGGCTTAAAAATTGATCCATGGTTATATTTAAATCTTTGGCCATTATTTAAAACAGTGAATTGCAATTAATGTGCAAATTAAATAATGCAGATTCAAGATAGATTTGGTGGCAATAGAAGGATTGACCTTGATTGCGACTGACTGCAATTGCATGCAGCATTTATACACATTTTGTACAGATGTTTGATAGGTTGCACGCATGTCTGCGAGAATGCCGAATCAACAGAGACGACTATTTTACCAAAGACATTTGTAATTTTAGAAATGGTTGATTGAGGAAATAAATATTTCATTTAATTAAAATTTATTTTGCAATCTGTTCCAATGTGGAAATTAGAATGGCATACAAAGTTTAATACTTGATAATTTGTATGCTTTATAATTAAGGTCATATAATAGCTTTAGCATCAAAGTATATTATTATTACTGCATTCAATACATTGTTATT
Organism: Stegodyphus mimosarum; assembly: GCA_000611955.2. NCBI lineage: Eukaryota > Metazoa > Arthropoda > Arachnida > Araneae > Eresidae > Stegodyphus > Stegodyphus mimosarum. Next base: position 129,169 of record KK113391.1, read on the forward strand.
TTATGGGGAGAGTACAATGAAAATTATGATTGAAAATTGGGTCACAGATATTGAAAGTTTGAGAAGCGTACTTCAGACAAATGTTGGTGAGCGTGTATTCCATCTTATTTAAATTACTTAGCATCATTGCTCTGCGTGCCGACTTCGGCACGCGTGCCATAGGATCGCCATCACTGGTCTACGTGAATCTTCGTTATCTGGGTTCTTATCTGGTTTATTGAATAAGACAATTTGAGTCATTTTGAAGCTGCTTGGGAAAGTATTAAATTTCAGGCAATTATTACCCATATCTGAAAACAGTATTGTCAACAGAGTGCATTAGTTTAATGATCTAGTTAGTAAATGCCATCAGGGCCAGGTGCTTTATTTTTTGAGATTCTTAATAATGTTAGATATTTCTCTATGTGTAAAGAGAATGTTGTCTAGAATAGTAGGTATAGAATTGTGAGTTATCCTTGAAATTTTTTCTAAGCAATCTTCAGATGGACAGTCATATGAATACATTGTTCATAATTTCTGTTAAAGCTATTGTTGTTACATCTTGATTGTTGAGTAAGGATTGGATAGATGCAGAGGAGATTCTGATTTGATTAGGTTTGAAAACTTTATTCATGGTTATTTTACATAACATTCCATATGTATCTTTATTTTTCATGTAGAATGCTTGCCAACATTTATTTTTGGCTGTTTGGATAATTTTTCTTATATATTGCAGTTCGTATCGAAAAAAGAACAAATGCTGCATCTTTTAATTGTTACGTAGGAGCTTTTATCATTTTTCTGTAGCGTGATGTAGTTTTATTTTTTTGTGCTAAGTTGAGATATTTATTTGTAATTTTAATTTTAAAACTTGTTTTGTAATGATGTTGGATAGTTATTATTAAGTCTTCAATTTCTTTATTAAGCATGTATCTATTGTAGGCATTGCAGATGTCTAAAGATTATTGAAAAGATCTTCTTTTATTGAATGCAGAAATCGTTTACTTGATCCAGGGTTGATTTTGAATTTGTGGGTTGAGATTGTTTTGAAAGTTGCATTAAAATCATATGAAATTATCTTATGGTCTGAATAATAAAGATTCAAGTACAATCCAATTGGAAATTTTACTCAATATTGAATGAAATGTTAAGGTAATGTCTGGCCAACCATGTCCATAGAAAGTTTCATAGGTTTCGTGGGGCTAAGTCATCATTATGAAGGAAGAGATTATTTGATGCTATGGAATCTTCTAGTTGTTCTCCTCTGTTGTCAGTGTGGTTGTATCCCCATGCTGTGTGATGGGCCACCAATTATATGCTGTGCATTATGGAATTTTTTTGATATTGAAGACGGTATTAGGTTGCTTTCAAGATTTTCGGCTGGAGAAGAGTAGAATAATGTTGCAAAAATTTGTTGATTTATATTTAATGAGATTGAAACAATATGTTTATCCAAAAAAATTAATGTTGTAGATAAGTATTTATTTAAAATAATAAATGCGTCTTGATCTGATTCTTGAGTTGTCTGTTGGGCTGTGCTGGTAGTAGTTCCATGATATTGGTATTGCACTCATTTTTCCATTGATACAACGGTTCTTGGGTAAGAATTATATCCAAATATAATTCTGTGGATTGGACTGTTAAGTTTGCAGTTGCAGAATAAGATCTTTGCTGATTGATTTGTTGAATATTTAAGGAGCTTCAAGGGGTATTTTTGATTAGAGCCATCATAAAAAAAAATTCTATTTATGCAGATTATTTTAAGCTAAAAGTAGAAGGAGAGGCTTAATGAAAACTTTATTTAATCTGAGTCTTCATAATTCATTTTATCTTTGACTTTTTGCTGCTCCCTCTCATAGAGAGGACAATTTGATGAATAATAAGTAGGATATATATTAATTTCAGTATTATTTGCATTATTTTGTAGCTTGCAGTTAATGTATGTTGGGTTGATAGATTTGCATTCTTTGATATTGTCTGCACCTCTGTAATAATGCGCAGTGACTTCTGTACTTGCAATCTCTTGCTGAGTATGTGAAATCTTGGCAAGAGTAGCAGCGCCTGATCCCAAAGAATTCTTTAATTTTACGACTTCTCCATTCATGGTGGAACATTCCTTTGTTCATAAGTTTATTATATGCATTTGGAGTGCATTCAACTATCCATTTAATAGCATTATTTCTTAAAATCATTTAGTTTCAATGAAGGCTTGATTTTGGTATTATCAATTTGAAGGTTGAGATAATTTCCTTTAGTTCTTCTGGTGTTGTAGCTCTTTTTAGGTTGTTGATCATGCGTTTAGGGGTTCTTTTAGTTGGAATTTTAAGGATGATAATTTGGTTCAGATTGTCATTCTTTTAAGGGCTGTGTTAATTTTGTGAATATCTTTTTTATTTTCGCAAGAAATGAGAATATCGCCTTTCTTAAGGTATATAATTTTGTTGATGTTAACTCCTGGAGATTGGGTAAAATTTTACAATATTTTCTTGTAGTTGGATATTATTGTTATTAAGGAAGGTGGCAGTATTCTTCCTTGTTTACTAAAAATTTTTCAATATTTTCTTGTAGTTGAATATTATTGTTACTAAGGAAAGTGGCTGTGTTCTTCCTTGTTAACTATTTGATTTTAATACATCTGAATAGGAGTAGTTTTGTTTTTTCGGAACATTTATTGAAGAGGTGGCCACATTACAGCAATATGAATTGGGGGGATGTTTTTGTAGTCACTGCTGTGGGAGTGACAGTTAGGTTACCCTGAGTTGAGTGGATGTAGGTAGCGTATTTGACTCCTTATAATAATTAGGTAATGTTGAGAGGTTACGTAATTCTTACTGCATTTCAAACTCAAAACACATTTAGTACAATTATCAGAAGCTCTTTACACATATATATACACTCACGTTTGTGAAAATTGCAACACCAAGAAGGAATCGTCATAATTGAATGCAATTTAATACACAGTTGAGTGGTAGTGGTACAAATAAATGATTAAATGTTCAAAGCAAACAAACAAGAACAAGAGATCAGAATCAGTATTTTGTGTGGCCACCACGCGCCGCAATAAGTGCTGCTACACGACGTGGCATGGAGTCAAACAAAGTTTGAATGTCTGACTGAGGAAGAGCATTCCATATCGTTTGTACGCGTACCCAAAGTTCGTCTGCAGACGCAACAGGACGAGGATCACGAGCAAGACGCCGACCAATGACATCCCACACATGTTCAATTGGCGACATATCCGGGGAACACGCAGGCCAAGGAAGAAGCTGTACCTGCTGCGCTGCAAAGAAGGATTTAACAATCCGAGCAGTATGAGGGCGGGCATTGTCCTGTTGAAATACAGCGCCTGGCAAGCTTTGAAGGAAGGGAACAGCTTCGGGCTGTAGAACTTCACGGATATACCGGTTGCTGTTCAGATTGCCCACAATTCGTAGCAATTGAGATCGTCTATGATATGCTATGGCGCCCCAGACCATAACTCCGGGTGTTCGTCCACTGTGGCGTTCGATAATGCACTCCGGAAGGTGGCGTTCACCGGCATAGCGTCTGACACGAATGCGGCCATCATGGTACCACAAATTAAAGCGGGATTCGTCAGAAAACACGACATGCTGCCAATCAGCACGCCAGTCTCTATGCTGATTGGCCCATTGTAGCCGCAGGCGGCGATGGTCGTGCGTTAGGGGGATCCTGTATAAAGGAGTCCGTGCGCGCAGTCCACACTGCAGCAGACGTCTACGAATTGATGAAGCACACAATGAAACACCTGTAGCTATTGACCACAGTGCTGCCAATTGTCTAGAGGAAGCTGTACGGTCCGTCCGCGCCATGCGGACCAGGTGTCTATCATCGCGAGCTGACGTCACATTTCGGGGTCCACTCCCGGATTTCCGAGTTGTCCGACACTCGTCCGTCCACTGCTTCCAAACGCGCATCACTGTGCTGCTGTTACGCTGCACACGAGAGGCTACTGCACGATACGACAATCCAGCTTCACGAAGGCCGATGATTCTCCCTCGTTCAAACTCTGTAAGTTGTTCAAATCTCGCTCTCTTTCGTCGACGAGGCATAAGTACAGATTGAGTTAACGTTTACCACTAGCAGATAACCACCGATAACCATACACGCCTCGCTACAGCCGTCTATTTATTCGGATCCATCAGCCGTTCAGAGGGCGCTGCTGAGCATACGCATGCGCTACGGATTTGCAATTCTAATCATTTGCATATTATGCGCTACTTTGCATTTCCTGAAAATTTCAGCTCACTCGCGTAAGTCCTTCATGGTGTTGCAATTTTCACAAACGTGAGTGTATATAATTCGTAGACAGCATAGATAGGTACTTAAATGAATTATAGTCCTCGTAGTGTGAGGAGTCTGCTAACGAAGGTCTTTCTAGTCGTGAGATCAAGAGCATTGCAGGTCTCTCTAGTCGAGAGTTCTGGAGCATTCTTCCAATGTGACTCAGATGGCAAAAATCTTCAGACTGAATTAGCCATGCCTGCTTAATTTTACAGTAGCATTTTACATCCTCCGATTCGTTATATCTGGAATGATATCAGAGGAAAAATCAGATCATTGGTTCGTCACCCCTTCTGAAATCGAGAGGCTTTGAGGACAGACATGGTGCAGAACGTTGAAATGTGACACTAGTCATGAAGTTATGTCTCTGCAATGTCAAAAACATGTCGTGCGACATGCCCTAAGGGCTGGGAGCAATGAATTGCAGAGACCATGCACACAATTTACTTACCTGTGTGGTCCGGATTTACTTACCTGTGTGTGGTCCGCTGCAGAATGATATTTTTATGATAGTGGGGTTTGGCTTTGCACAGTTGCAATTCTTGGAAAGAATTCTAGATTATTGTTAAAGTGTATTGGTGATGTTGCAATATATTTCAGTTGTTGAGAATGTGTTTGTTCCACTGCTTCCCAACATCTTGTGTGATAATTATTGGTGTTTAATTTTGGCATTTTGTAATCTTAAGACAACATTTTTCACGTCAATCTCTCGAGCAAAATTCACCAAGAATTTTTTATATACTTCATCAAGGAATGGTTATCCAGCTCACTTCAGGTTGACAACATGGTTAGGCTTCCCCGCAGTCTTCAATCCTGGATCGTAATGGTATTTAAGTTTCGTGCTGATAATGTGTTAAAATTTAAATTAGTCGTAAGTAAAGGTTGAGATAAATTGCCATATTCCAGGTTGAAACATTTAGTTTATTGGGAATATTTAAGAACATTTTACCTGATACATAACCACGGCTGTGAACGCGAGGTAAGCACTTCACAGACTGTTACCAAAAACTAAAACATGAACTCATGTAAAAATTACTGTTGCCATCGCACATGCTGCAAATATGTATGCCAATTTTAATATATATGTATATTTAACAAATAGGTGGGGCCCAGTAGCTTAACTCCTATCCAGCCATTCTTATCTTAGCTCTATCTTATCTTGTTCACTTGCACTTTGGTAGCTGATGATGGTGGTTCCGTGAAACTATTGAAACTAGTCCTGTGAAAATTTGGAAATATAACACTGATTTTTGTTGCTTGAACTTAATATTTGTTTGGTGTGTTATTTTATTTTAATCCATAGCATTATTAAAAAATCTAAAAATTAAACCAATATTTCAGTGGAACGAAATTTACTTGCATGCAGAGAAATCAAATTTAGATTTAATGTGCAGTTTGTTATTAAACATGTGTGCCAGATTTGACACTTTTATGCATATACTGTGGTTGTGATTTGGTATGGTTCTGGTAACATAATTGTACATACTTTTCTTTATTATCGGAAACTGCAATTTTCATTAATGTACATGAAACTATATTTCTAATTTGTAATACCCCACAATTTTTCATTTTATTCATTTAGGATCAGCCAGAAACGTCCGGCTGACCCTGAAGAAAGCAGGTAAGATTTTATCCTTTTTCACTTTGCTTGTCTTTGTACACATTCAGTAGTTTCCATTACCCAGATTTTCAGCACCTAGATAAGAGAAAATCTACTGAATGTAAATAAATATGAAACAAATCCAATGTTAAATTTCTATAGAATCTGAAAATTGTAGCCCAGCTTTTAAAATAAATCAGACATGTACATTTAAAATTTTAGATACACCTTATAGAGTTACGTATAGAAATTCTATATAGAGATTTGTGTGGCGATTCTGTAAAAGTGAATTCTCAACATAGCATTTGCAGATCCTTAGCAATGAAACTGAACAAGAAATTACATCTGTCTATAGAATTAAAAATTGAATAAAATACAATAAAATAAGCAAACAAAGAATAAAGCCAAGTGAATTTTTAAATGTCATCAAAATGCAAAAATTTAAAAAAAGTGGCAGATGATATTTTACTTATGAAATTTTACGAAAACATTTTGGTTTACGATCACTTTTGTTATCTGTGTCCCCTTATATTTTTCAATTTTAGAAAAAGAAAAGTCAGTATTAAGAAAAAGTTTAGTTTATTCAAAATCGGGATGATATGAAATAAAAGTATATGATATGATATGAAAAAATATTAAGCTTTATATTCGAATTTAGCTCCAGGCAGCAACACTTTTCTACAAATTCTTGAAGTGTACAAACACTTTTGGGAACCACTGTATATGCTGTGCAGTATAAAAAATTCTTCCTTCTCTAATGTTTTCCTCTGTGGCATACAATAAAGGTTTCACCAATAGATTTGGAGGAACGACCAAAAAAACATTCATTTGATTCTTTGCACATTTTCTTGATCTAAAAGAGAAAAGTATTAGTATGAAAAATGAGGTTACTTAAACAACTCAGCATTGAAAGAAATGTTGAATAAAGCAAACAAGTACATATTTAGCTGTCCTCCCTTTTTTTTGTAAATTTTGATTCCCTTACAAATTCTTCATTATTTCATAAACCAATTTTCTATTTTTTTAATTCTACAGTTCTTTCATATCACTGTACTAGAATTAAACTGATGATGTAATATCTTAAAATATCCCAAATTCAGAATTGCCAGTCTGTATCTTGGAGTTTGTTCTGTGTTAAAAGTTGTTCAGAATGTTAAGAAAAGTATTGAATATAATATCAGATTTAAAATAAATATAGCTAATAAACTAAAAGTTTCCTTTAGCTTTATTTTCTTGCATCTTTAGTGAACACTAACATATTATTTCGAAGTACAGTAAAACCTCAGTTATCCCCAAAACTCGGGAAATGCTGCTAAGTGAAAATTCTGTATAATTGACCGTATTAAAAATGAATTTCTTATTAGAGAAACCAAATGAAGGGAAAAATTCTGTTCTAAAATTTTAAAAACTGTCATTTCAATTTGTTACCAACTTGAATATTGAAAGGCTACATCTAAAATTATGTAAGATTTTTTTTTGGGGGGGTTGGCATTTCAGACGTAAAAAACACATTTCGTAGGTCTGAAACATAGAAATTAAACAGTTCTTTTATCTATTTTCAAAATCACGTATTGTGGCTTTTTTTATGCCTGCATCCTGTAAAATCACAAATACTCCATTTTTATGTCATCCCGAGTATTAATCACACAAAGAAAAAATCGAACTTGTATCCTTCTTTACAAAATTAAACCAGTAAACCCAATTGAGCACACATTAAACCAAAATGAACCTCTTATGATTGTATTGTGATGGCATGCTTATTCATTATTGGCAGTAAATTACACTGTTTGGCGACTGTGCATTACTAGTATTATGAGCTTTATAATGACATAAATCTCTCATTTACTAAATGTTTCAGGAAATTTTTTTTTTCTAAATTTTTAAAATGTTCTAGTTACTTGAGCTTTACTGCTGGATAGTCAGGCCTTTACTGTAATTATAAATATTATATAAATATTTAATTTTATTTTATTAATTTGTACGATATTATAGTATTGATGTATAAATACTTAATTTCTGAAAGAGATAAATTACAAGTTGCCCTTTACATATTATGTGAATTAATATTCAAAATCAAGTGTTTAATTTGAATTATTTAATAAGCTAAATGAACTAGTGTATATTTTCTTGCATAAGACCAGAACTCTTGTAACTATTTCTAAAGCTAAATTATGGGGTAAGCGTGTTGTCTTGCAAAATATGTATGCACTTTGGTACTGTTCTCTTATCAAGACTGTATTCAGTAGTGTATTCAAACCTCACATACCTACTTGTATATGTTGTGGACTCATTGCGTGGGATAATTTAATAACTTAAATGATAATTCCCAAAAGGATTAAGCATAATTTAATTCACAATAAAAAAAGAAGACATCAATGTTACAACATCAAAGGGAACTGCCTTTTTTTTATATCCTTAATTGTTGCCAAGCTAGAGAAACTAAACTTGGCAACAACAAAGATAATATTATATTAAATAAATAAATAAAGATAATATTATATATAGAAGGAGCTGCTGTGTACACATGCATGTATACATAAATTTCTGGATCCAGTCCCAATAACAGAAGAGTACAGTCCCAATAATAGAAGAGTTTTCCTTTAGCTGGAAGCTAGTGATCATTATGAATTATTGCACTTTTTTATTTATTTATTTATATTTCTCAATTTTATAAAAAAAATTACTGAAATAAAAGTATTCATTTTATAAAAATGATGTATGTTCAAAATTGTTTATAATGCCTGTTATGTGCATCATCACCAACACTAAAAACCTGATATTCACGAAACTTGCACTCTGTTTTCTCCTTTCATTTTGCATTTATGGAGAAATGCTAAGCAGCATTACTATTGTTAGAATTTTTATCAAACATGGTCACGTGTAGTGTGGAACTTTCCGTTTAAGAATTTCTCTGCTCACTTATTTTTCAGGCAAAAAATAAAATGCCATAGAAAATGCCTAGTATAGGTACTGCAGATCATATACAGGCAACAGATGAACGGAAAAATTATGCTAGCTTCAGAAATGGTTACTATAGTTAAAACTGTCATCTTTGGTGTCTTACATTTTACTTTATAGTGTTTTCATTAGAAAATAATCCACAATTTTACCTGCTTTGCAACATTATTGCCCTCATGGAGACGTAAGGTCTGAATGTTCCAGGAATTTTTTTTCCATTTCGCCTTATGTATGGGTTTTGAATTTTGGATATATTTCTGAAGAAAAAATGCACTCTTGTCTTATACAGGGATCGGCTTATAGTCCAAAATTTACTGTAGTTAAAATTATTCGAGTAAAAAAATACTTATTATATAAGATTAATGCAGTGTTCATAGGGCCAGCTGTTGATAACTAACTTTTTGCCAATTAGAAAGATGACAATTGTTTTCACAAATCTTGATACTCTTAAGAATTACATAAACTAGTAAATAGTTAACAAAATCAAAGGTGCAAAAAACATCCATAATAAAAAATCGTTATGTTTTTTTTCCCCTCTGTTCTCAAGTGCACAGTGAACTGTTTTACCTTAAAAAAACATTAGATTTGAAATCCCAAGCAACTTGGCATTGTTTACTTTGTTATTCTTCTTATGTGCATAATAATCTATTTTCATTAAAAAAAATGTACAAATTTGGCTTCACATGCATAGCAATCTGTTTTTGCTTTAAAAAACTTCAAAGAACTGCATAAATCTTTTATCTATAAAATAAATTTTTTTTAAAGAAAAGAAACAAATTTCTGTTCTGTTTCTTTATTACTTGAACTTACTTTGATGCAATTTCACCCACCTTCAGAAAAATGTGAATGGCAGAAAAGTTCCATCTAGCATATATGAAAGTATGGCTTGTTCTGGATTTATGTGTGTTTTGCTGTTCTGGTTCATATAATTTTATGATATTTGTATTTTTGTGGATATCTTACGTTTATAAACAGAGATTTTAAAAAATGAAAGGGTTCAGATCTTAATGTTTGTCTAAAAGGACTCTTTTGAAGTTTATTTTGATTTATCAGCATTGATTATCAATACAGATGGCCCATGTGAAACAGCGAAATATTTTATACCATTCTAGGTGAATATACATTTCGACTAACATGACAATGCTGCTGGCTGAGTGTAGAATTGGGTGCCCCTTCAATTAGCAATAAATTTTTTTCAATTTTGGTGATGAAACCTATTTCTCGTTACATGATAATTTTAACTTTGTTCTAGCTTCCTGATTTTTTTTAAGTGAAAATAATCAAGATATACTTGGACAAAGCACTGTGCAGTGCCTAGTGTTTGCAATTCTCTGATATTTTTTAAGTGAAAATAGATCGATGTGTACATGGACACCGAGTTTGTGCAATTCTTTGACTTCTTAATTTGGTTTTGTGTCGCAGCCATCTTGAAATCGTGTCTTCCTGTCGCCGATCTTGGGGTTGAAAAAGAATGGGGGGAAGAAAAAACGAGGGGCATCCAGTTGTAGACTTTTACCATATTGGTATCTTATGAATTCTGACTAAATTGTCAATCCATTTTTTTTTCATTTTCAATAACCTTTCTGTCACTTTCTTCACTATCAGTAGCGGTGTTTTCTGGGTCTAGAATCATACTACAGATTTCGCTCCTTACTAATTGATTGATGATTGAGGCATTGTCATCACGATGGAAAACTGCTGTTATATCATCTTTATTTATTACCGCTTCTCCACATTTCTTAACAAAATCCATTAATTGGAAAATTTTACCTTTGGCTGGCGATATCCGAAATCCTTCCTAATTCACTGCTATCATCTTCATCATTCTCACCATGAAATATGGTAGCTGGCCATAAATTATGCCAAGCATTTTTAAAGTATCTGGAAACACGTCCTCCCATGATTTTGCAATACAGATTTTATGTTAAAATATTTCAAAAACTCTTAAAATAGTCTTGCTATTTTTCAAAAAATTTAGCATGGATTTTAAAAGCTCTACTTTATATTTGCATTTAATCATGCACACTATTCCGATATCCATAGGCTGAATGATCCTTCTGCTAAAAGGTGTAGACACGCCCCCGCCTCTTAAGTTCCAGCCTCCGCGCCCTGAAGGACGGATGTCTCAATCATCTAAAATTGCTATTCCTGACTGACAGTGCCAAACTACTATCTTATACTCAAGTTCAACTGAAAAGTGGCCTTCTTTGCCCTGTTATCGATCTGTTCATTAAAAATAAGGAGGGAAAAAAAAAAGTTGAACGCCTTTCTCTTTTTTTTCCCTAATATTAGATCAGCATTATTTTACTTCATGATATCTTTACTTTCAGTTATTCATATCACCGTATTGTAACGTACATTAAAATTAAATATTCTACCTAATGACCTTCCCACCACCCAATGCCTGACTTGCTGTGATGGGTTTGCGCATGCTGAATTTTTAGTCTTTCTTTGGAAACTTTGACACCAGTTGGAGCCATTTCTGTAGAGGTTGCCAAGGTATTTCATGGTACATATTCCCAGAAAAGACCAGTTTCATCAGAGTTGTAAATTTGGTTCTGGAGATTATTAAGGAGTTCACCAAATTCATCTGAAAATAGTTCAGCAGCTTAAGTATCAGCTGAAGCTCTTCTACCTGAAATTTTTAAATGCCTTATACCATGGCGATTTTTAAATTTGGTTAACCCACCTGTCGAATATGTGCACTGAGTTTTTATGTTCATTTCTTCATGAAATATTTTGGCCTGAGCCATTAGCGGCGTTGGACCCGTCAATGGCACGCCCTCGCTTGCAATGCTGTGTAACCCATTCAGTCATCACTTTGTCATGATCGTCACTTTTAGCATAATGAGCAATTTTTCTCTTGTGCATTGCAAGTGGATTGTCAGAATCCAGAAAAAAATTCAATAAGTTCCTTTTGCTTTTTTCTTATATCATATGCAGTTGACTTTCCAATGCCATACTCATCGCATAATTTTGAGATGGATATGCTTTTATCCATTTTTTGCAGCAATTCCACCTTTTGTTTAAGGACATCGAAACATGTTTTCATTTTGTATATCCTGTTGCAGCTCCAGAATTAGAAACTCTTTTGGACATATTCAAAAGTTCAAGCTCTAATTTTTATAAAATTGCCGTAATAATAACAGTCTGCAAAAAATGATAAGTTGGATCAAATAAGAGGATTAAGGGACAGCACAATCTCTATGTTCACTGAAATTCCTTAGAATCACTAAAGTATATTTTTAGCCTAGGTTAACCCTCCGAGTGTTATGGGTTTAGCCTTGAAATTTCAAAGTTCCTCAAAATGTCATGAACAAGTGTTATTTTCTTGATTTTAATTAAAAAATGACTCTTTCATTTTGTACCTTGATTTCTTTTCTTCCAATATAAATCCAAACACCAAACTACTATCTTATACTCAAGTTCAACTGAAAAGTGGCCTTCTTTGCCCTGTTATCGATCTGTTCATTAAAAATAAGGAGGGAAAAAAAAAAGTTGAACGCCTTTCTCTTTTTTTTCCCTAATATTAGATCAGCATTATTTTACTTCATGATATCTTTACTTTCAGTTATTCATATCACCGTATTGTAACGTACATTAAAATTAAATATTCTACCTAATGACCTTCCCACCACCCAATGCCTGACTTGCTGTGATGGGTTTGCGCATGCTGAATTTTTAGTCTTTCTTTGGAAACTTTGACACCAGTTGGAGCCATTTCTGTAGAGGTTGCCAAGGTATTTCATGGTACATATTCCCAGAAAAGACCAGTTTCATCAGAGTTGTAAATTTGGTTCTGGAGATTATTAAGGAGTTCACCAAATTCATCTGAAAATAGTTCAGCAGCTTAAGTATCAGCTGAAGCTCTTCTACCTGAAATTTTTAAATGCCTTATACCATGGCGATTTTTAAATTTGGTTAACCCACCTGTCGAATATGTGCACTGAGTTTTTATGTTCATTTCTTCATGAAATATTTTGGCCTGAGCCATTAGCGGCGTTGGACCCGTCAATGGCACGCCCTCGCTTGCAATGCTGTGTAACCCATTCAGTCATCACTTTGTCATGATCCTCACTTTTAGCATAATGAGCAATTTTTCTCTTGTGCATTGCAAGTGGATTGTCAGAATCCAGAAAAAAATTCAATAAGTTCCTTTTGCTTTTTTCTTATATCATATGCAGTTGACTTTCCAATGCCATACTCATCGCATAATTTTGAGATGGATATGCTTTTATCCATTTTTTGCAGCAATTCCACCTTTTGTTTAAGGACATCGAAACATGTTTTCATTTTGTATATCCTGTTGCAGCTCCAGAATTAGAAACTCTTTTGGACATATTCAAAAGTTCAAGCTCTAATTTTTATAAAATTGCCGTAATAATAACAGTCTGCAAAAAATGATAAGTTGGATCAAATAAGAGGATTAAGGGACAGCACAATCTCTATGTTCACTGAAATTCCTTAGAATCACTAAAGTATATTTTTAGCCTAGGTTAACCCTCCGAGTGTTATGGGTTTAGCCTTGAAATTTCAAAGTTCCTCAAAATGTCATGAACAAGTGTTATTTTCTTGATTTTAATTAAAAAATGACTCTTTCATTTTGTACCTTGATTTCTTTTCTTCCAATATAAATCCAAACCGAAATCAGATATATTAAAAAATAGCAGAAATTTTCATGTGTAAACGAATATAGAAGGCAGCCTTTATCCCATATTGAAAGAATTAAGATTGAATTGCATTAGTTTTTTATTATACTTGTGTCTATTTCTTGCACATGCTTAAGGCTAATCTGAGTTCTGAATAAATAAACTTCTACATTATACTTAAGGCGTATTGAGGGCTGGCACTAGGTTCCTCTTGATGCAGTCTCTGTAGGTCCTAAATTCTGCAACAAAGCATCTCCCTAAGTTCTAAATTTTTGCCACCCCCTAAACTGTGGATTCCAGTGCTTTCCGTAAATTATAACAATTTTGTCATCCCTTAAATTTGCCGCTCGGTACTTCTGTAAATTCCAAAAATTTTTCTTCCCTGAATTTTGGCACCCTGTGTGGCCATACAAGCTCTGATGCCAGTTCTGGGTTTATGTGAATAACATATCAGTTATTCTTAATTAAAATAGCACTAAATGGAATCTTTTGGTCTATGAGTTTCATTAACAAAAGCTATTTTTAGCATATGAAAAGAAATTTTTAAAAATTTTTCCTCATCAACATTTCTTAGCGCATTTAACTTAGATCTGTAAACACCGTCAAGCATAATGTCAAAAGTTTGCCATACTCTGTGTTGTTTAATTAATAACATAATAAAGTTTAGACATCGCTGCATGAGTGATTACTCATTTGTCATGTGTTGATAAGCGTGAGGTGATAAAAGTAAACTATTATAAATAATAATTCCCCAAGCTGCCATCAGGAATATAAAATCAATGATGTTCCTGTGTAGAATGTCCTATGTAGCCAAATTAGGGATCACACAAATTTATGCTAAATTGATTGTGTTTTTCAATAACGAGGTATTTTATTTAGTGACTTAAGTGAAATTAAGAATATCTTGGACTCTGTACTGTATTTTTTGCAGTGCTACGGAAGAGGGCAATAAATGTGAACAGGAATATAAAATCAATGATGTTCCTGTGTAGAATGTCCTATGTAGCCAAATTAGGGATCACACAAATTTATGCTAAATTGATTGTGTTTTTCAATAACGAGGTATTTTATTTAGTGACTTAAGTGAAATTAAGAATATCTTGGACTCTGTACTGTATTTTTTGCAGTGCTACGGAAGAGGGCAATAAATGTGATATGATTTTAACCGGAGGGAAAACTGCAAATAGTCTTGCATCCTCAGATGCTTGTAGTTTTGTGACAGACACATTGAAAGGCTCTATAATTGTTGCCTATAATTGTTTATTAATCATTGTTCTCTTTTTGCTATATTATCATTTATTCCAAGTCTGTCGTGTAATCTCAGAAATACTACATATGACTGTGGCTGAATATCCGATTTTGTTCTTCCATTGCCTTTGCGCCTGGCATGCATTCTGGATTTTTTTATAATGAATGTATCTCCCAAAAGGAAACCAGGCTTCACTTTTAACTATTTATTTAGTGTAAAGCACTCTCTTGGCAGGCTGTGACAGAACAAAAAATAACAAAATGCATAGGTGATTTCCCTTCACACTTTGTCTAAATTTTTATTGCCGTTGTAAACATAAAATTTCCAATTATATGCTCTTTAATTTTTTTGTTAAAGCTCAACAAGTATTCATATTACTTTTTTGTACTTTTTAAATTCCACAGGAGTGGTATT
>KK113392.1:4696-75373 GCA_000611955.2 Stegodyphus mimosarum
CTAACCGGAAGAGAGGTCAATATCAATTTGTTTCTGTACCTGAAAGAAACAGGTCTCTATTATTTAAATTGAATTGATCTTGAAATTTTATGTTAGAATTTTAATGCAGTGTATTTTAATGAATCAGTTGATTTATGATTTTATATCTATATACTGCATATATCAGTATCTGAATCATAATGAGCAATTCATACCACCATTTCATTATTTTACTACTTGCCTTGATTTTATAAGTGTGCTGTTGATTTTAAACCTTTTATCTAATATATGTACAACAATTTTACCTTGGAGAATTAATCCTGTGTTTGGCGCATACGGCATTTAGACCTTTGCGCCAGAAATTCATTACCACTACAATCACCTAGTGTTAAGATCGAGCTTTCAACTATTTTTTTTATAATCTGAAAAATAATTTTATCCTTGTGCTATTCAAGAATTTTATACAGATTAATAATCATTTTAACATCAAACTAGTCATTCCTCAGCTTCCGATGAGGTTTAATTACGCCTTCCTTTATCTTCTATAAATGTTTCATCAAGTCACTCCCTTGTTCTCTGAATCTAAAACCCCTTCATCTTCTGAGACTGATTTCCTTTAGCTCCTTAATTTTTATTTGATATTCCCTTTCTAATTGCCTTTCTCGAAATCTCATCTTTTTCATCTGGTTTTTAGTCCCGTCTGCTCCTAATTTACACCTTTCTAACCATTGCATTTCTGTGAAGTCTGCATGCTTCTTATGCTTTTATCTGCTCTTTCTGATATGTTTTACTATTTTTTATAGGCTCCATAGTAAACTTTTAATGTTTCTGCCTCGAAACTTGGAAAGT
Organism: Stegodyphus mimosarum; assembly: GCA_000611955.2. Lineage (NCBI taxonomy): Eukaryota > Metazoa > Arthropoda > Arachnida > Araneae > Eresidae > Stegodyphus > Stegodyphus mimosarum. The sequence continues at coordinate 5,525 of KK113392.1, forward strand.
ACGTGATTGAAAGGATTTTTTAGTTTAATTATACCATCATTAATGTACGTAAAATCACTTGTACATCATTATGAATGAATACTACCATTTTGAACAATACTTTTTTCATATTAAATTATCACTGCTTTTAATTATTGATTTTAATGAACATTTTAATAACACTTATTCAATTCAATAACACTACCAAAATGTTTTAAAATAATTCCATACAAATCTCTAACATAAATACGCAGTAAGTGACCTAACTATTTCAGTATCATGTCTAGTTCAACCCATTTGGCAATGCTTTTCAAGATTATATGACAATATTATGTCTCATTGATAAATCTCGCATTTCAAAAGATCACATCTCATTTACCATCAACAATGTGCATTCTACACATTTTCCAATATTTACAATCAGTAAATAATAGCAAAAGATTTACACTAGCACGTATTCTTACTCTCATATTAAATAGATATACCACACGACACGCAAATCTATGTTTAATAAGCTCTTATTGCATTCATAGGTATTACGTTTTCATTAGCAACTTTTTATCATAAATGTCGCATGCTTCATGCCATGTTTCACTTTTATACCTATTCACATCATTTTAGTGATTGTTTTGTCATCGCACACTTCCTCACTCCTCCCGCGGTTGCACATTTTACTGATACTTTCGTTTATCCTTTTCATGAATTTCACTATTTAGTTCCCTTTCAGCTATTTCAATCCTGTTATCAGTTCCTCCACTCACCCCTATAAAACCGTTCATTTTCTTTATTTATTTTCTTTTATTTTTAAAATATGAAGAGCTTTATGTATTTATATTAATAGAGAAAGATTATCTCTTAAGAAAAGGTTAGTTAATGCTGTAGTGGTTAAATACTATTTTAAATATAGAAGTTAGGTATAGTAAATTTTCAGTAGAAAAATATTTTTAAAAAAATTATAAAATAATAAATTAAATATTATTGCTTTCTCCTATGAAACACAAAATTGCAAAACAAGGCGAATAATTAAAATTACTTGCTAATATTATCTCACTCCTGTAATGCCTTCCTTTTTGTTTAGCCTTTTTGTGAAAATAAAGCAGGGAAGAATAGTTTTATATTTTTTCAAAGATTACAACTTTCCTTTAGGGATGGGATATTAATTGGAAAAGTAAAATTCTCTTGGCTTACAGTTTACTAAATCTGTGTTTGATGCAAAGTTGGCGAGAAAATTAAGAAAAAAAAGTTTCAGATTTTAAGTTACGACCAAAGGGGCGATCGTTTAACGTTTTGTGTGTTACCTTTATTTATTAAATATCATGTTCTTCGCACTTAAATCATAAAATTCAGTTCAACAGCAATATCGTAAAATAATTTAAAATGAGCATATCTTTGAAATTTCCGATACATAGGCCCGCGCGCTGGAGATAAAGGGTTTTCTCTCCCCGTAGAGTGTTGTCATTGCTCACATTTAAATCGTTTGAGTTTGTTCTTCAAAAATTCGTTAAAGTTCTACAAGATTTGAAATAGAAAATAAATGAAATTCCAAATTCGGGCTTCAAGATGCGCATATTCGGGTGGAAACGTACGTTATTCAAAATTGGATGGCTCTAGGTACCACTGTGTTATCAGATTTGGAGAAATATACATACATTTGTGCAGGTTCTTCATTATTTAATGCAATAATTTTTGACTAGATGTCAAGGAAAGAGAAGAAAGTATAAGTGCAGCAAAAACTCCCAACCTCCCCACTTTTTAAAGTAATAGAATCATTACGATTAATAATAGAATCATATTAATGATTAAATTGAATAATTAAAGATATATACATATTCCATTCTGATCTATCCAAATAATCTGCCTTCCTACTGGTCTGTTCTTGCTTTGAGTCTTCTTTTGGTCGTAAAGAAAACAAAGGTTTAGAAGTATATTTCATTCGAAATATATACGTGGAATTTTACAAAATGCTTCACTTTCATACCACGAAAATTCACCTAGACATTTAATTTAAAAACTTCGATTCATCCCTTCTTTTTCAGCGTTTTTTGGAAACTTTGATAAAAAATAAATTGTACTATTTTTATTCCATTCCATTTACCGCTGTATACTGGTCATAGCCTGTGTGGATTTCCAGGCTTTTTGCCAGTTGTCATCATATACTGGAACCTGAATATAGAGAAGTCATAAAAAATATGTCACAGATTAGATGTAATAAAGGGGAGAGGTGACACTTTGTCACTGTGGTATTTGTCATCGTGGGTGGTGGTACAATTCAGTTATTTACAAATAAAATAACGTTTCGTTTACAATTCCATAATTACTGAAGTTAATTATTTACAATATATACAGATGCACTAATTTTAGTATTGATTTTTCCCCTTTATATGATTCAGTGATATTCTTTTGCGATTTCCTAGGCTATAACATTCATTAATGTATAATTTTAATGCATTTTGTATTTCATGAGCATAGTGCAGTTAAATCCTTAGGGTCATACACTAATAATCAGACAAAAATTCATAGGAATAGATATGTTTTCACTTATAATTTATGAAAATAATGTTATGATTTGGTTATGTGTTAACACTGAAAACTGCTTTTTTTTTCTTTTTTTTCTGGAATGAAAATTTCGTACAATTGTATGAATAAGATCTCATTTTTGAAAAAAAAATATCTTGATCACTTTTTATTACAGCCTGCATAGTATGCTCGTCACTAAATGTTTTTGAAAACTGATATTTCATTTTTAATTAAGTGCAAATTTAAACATTTCCGTTTTTAAATTGTGTCAGACAATTGCGTTTGGTGTTGTTGCTAATGTTTACTTGTCTGACGTATAGTCAGCCCAAGCCCACGAAATTTCTTGTGGCAAGGGGCGCAAGATTACGCCTGTCGTTGGTTTAAGCCTTGAGCACCTTACAGGTGACTATGCAATTTTAGCTTACTTCCAGCTCGAATTTTGATAGAGAGCAAACCGGACGGGCACGTTCGAGGGTCCTCTACCACAACCTCTCGAAAGGACTTTCGATAGCCGCATATTTAGAGTACTCCCATGCCGCACAGACCATGCTTTTTCGAGATTTGAGACCGGTGCCTTTGGCAGAGCAGCCAGCGACGCTAACAACTCTGCCGGTTGGGAGGCATTGAGTATGTTCTGATATTATAAAGTCTCCTTCAATTTTTGCTTTACGAAATTCTTAGATTTTTGTGTCTTTGTTTTTAAAAAGCGTAGTAATGTAAATGCTAGTAAATGTGTCAGGACTGAGTGTTCGGTGCATACTCTTGGCGAATATATTCGTGAATTAAACTAAGTCCTGATCTTGAACAGGGAGCTGAATGCAGCTATGTTCTGTGGTAGAAGAACTACACGTAAGAAGGATTTAAAATCCTCTTTTATTAAACCACAATTATATACAGCCACTTCCCAACTCGGGAGGGATACAGAAAATAATGACCGCACTTGGGTCTAAACTGAACAATCAAATAACTTAAACTAAAATTAAATAGAAATTAAGTAGTCGTTGCTCTCAGAGCTATAAACGCGAGGTTGGCCTCTATGCTAAAGAGTGCGTAGGAAGATTTAACTAATAGTAACGCACTTAGATTTACTTCAATAAGTAGTAGAGTAACAGCGCTAAGGCTTAGAATTTAAATACTAGCTGGTCAGGCAACCGTCGAACAGAGCAGCCGTGATCTGAGACTAAAAGCTTTCTCACACTGAGTAGTTCCTCTCTACCGTTTAAATATAAACTTGGCTCCACTTCAAATTAGCATAAAGCTGAAACGCGCTCGCGCGTTTCAGCTTTATGCTAATTTGAAGTATGTTAATTTGAAGTCTGCTAGTTTGAAGTATGCTAATTTGAAGTATGCTAATTTATTCTAACGGTAAGTTGAAATAAGAACAGATAGGAAAGGCAAATTAAAATAAAACTTTGTGAGTTTAAACTAAAACCTTACAAATGTAAATCCAAAAAAAGGAAGCTCTGTATAAAAATTTGGGTTTTTTACAAAATTCTCTTTTTTTAAATAGTAGATGTTAGAGAATATTTTCCTCATTTAAAGCCTTTTGGTAATTAGCTAGTTAAATTTTTATAGTTAAAATTAGTTAAATTTTTATGTCTACGACTAAGGATTGAGAAGAAAAGCTGCAAAGACTTTTGTGGATGGAGTGTATATTTCATGAAGGAACATGACGCTAGATACACCTTGGTAGATCAGACATTTAAAAATAATTCATATATATACATGATAATTTCTTAGTAAAAAGTTTTCTAATCATACATTGTTGTTTGTTTGAGCAAAAGAGACTTTCCAGAAATATTGCTATTTCCGTAATGACATTCTTCAGAAAAGGTTTGGATGTCTTCATATGCATAATTAATCAACAGGCTCTTAAAGTTATGAATAAATAAAAAGTGAAATAAAAGAAAGAGAAGTCTTCATTGAAAGCTGTATTTAATCATCTCGTAACTTCCCCATAGAGATACAAGACTCGAAGCTCATGGAAAGTTTTTTTTCCTCCCCTATGTTTCGGGATGTAAGCATCAAAGGTGCCTCCGAGAAATGATAATCGAATTCTTATTGATCGATACCTGAGGCTCGCTTCGAATTCAGAAACAAGTAAGAATGTGCAATTTCTTGTTATTTTCTTTCCGATATATGGAGTAGATTCTAAGTAAATAAATGTAAAGAATGGTATTAGTTTTTCCTATATTTTTTAGTCTTTGTACAGCTGATCTTATTTAATTTTAGTTAAGTTGAAATAAAGAAAAGACTAACGATGCAAAATGCTTAAGACTTGGCAAATAAGACTAAAAATAATAGTACTATTTCAGAAAACAAGATTGGATTTTGAAGGTAAATCAGTTCTTTTCAAGTGTGTTACGACATTATTCAATTTTTGAAAGTTTAAGTTTAGAATATTTTTCAGATCTGTTATTCAGTTTATGAAAGTTTAGAATTTCTATCAGTTATGTATTCATCTGAAGGGCTTTAATTAAAAATTTATTTAACTGATATACAAAACAGTTCCTTCAGAAATTTTAGAGACTACATATTTTCTGCAAGGTTACTGCTCCCACCAATCGCCTAGTGGAAAGACCTCTGAGCACTAGTAGTTAATCTCGGGAGTCGATTTTTAACGATGATGGGTTGCATGAAAGTTTCACAACTTTTCCTTCAGATATGCAGTAGGAGCCAAATATGCTAAGAAGGGCATCCATGAAGGCATTCCTCCTATGCAGAAGAACATCGCTCACTTCGTATTATTGGAGGACTTTACTAATCAATAATTATTCTAATTTAGATTCTAAAGCACTACAATAGAATTATTTTAGACAAATAATCATTTTGAAGTGATATTATATTTGAAAAACCTATTTTAAGTTGAATTTCAAGCCAAGAAGTAAGAAACACAGGATCGTAACGGATAACGAGGACACTGTGTAAAGTTTTTTTTCTTTTTAATATATAGTATCCTGTCACTTTACTTAAAGTCCATTCTCCTTGCGCCACTACAATGTCCGTGTGTGGTAGCCATTTTATTACGGAAGCACGTAATAGGCGGGCGGCCACCATTGCCTCCTATGAAGAGACGGACAATTAAAACCATGTCTTCTCTGAGATTCGAGCCCGGGCCCATCGTTACGGCAGTCAGGATCACTAACCACTACATCGGCTGGGCGTCGTGTGTAATGTAGTTTCTTCTCCTTTTCCGCCAGACTTCTTGGTGTGACTGGAAGAACGTCTAAAGCGTACTCGGGTGATCCGGAGTTCGAATCCCGGAGAAGGCAATGCAGATTTTTCATGTTTCCTTCACCAATATAAGCAATGTGGTTATAAGTGGCGTCTGAACTAATAAGGTACTGGAAGATAATCCGTCACCAGCACGATTTAGCGATTGGGTCCGCTCATCCTCAGTCCCCTTTTAAAAGGGGAATATGTAAGGTGTTTTATACCTCCTTTCCTTTTCTTACATGGGGTAACTGGCAGTACGCCCGACGAGTAATCATAAAGGCCGAGTTCGATTCCCGGCGAGGGCAACGAAAATGTTTTTCATGTTTTCTGCATCGGTATAATCTAATTACCCCACAAATGAATCCGCCGGTGTACGTTCACAGGCAGTATTTAATCTGTCACTTGCCGCAACAATTAATGACATTACGAATTCAAAAATGTTTCATGCGCATTATAGAATTGGGTGAAAATCTTTTATATTGTTGTTAACGTATATGAGATAGAGGGATTCTTTTTACTTTCCTTGTTTCATGGAAAGGGAGTGAGCACTACCAGGCATTTTTGGCGTTACATTAAATATGTAATTAAACTGACCTTGTGTAAGTAGGTTTAATATGACAGCAAAATTTTCACTTGCTTCTCTGCGGAGATTAGCAGGCGTAAGGCTAACTGTTTTTCAATTATTTTTAATGAATTCTTTTGCTTTTAAGAAGAAAATGTGTTACATACGTCTCTAATGAGAGATACTGAGAGAAGTACATTACAGGAAATAATCTTTCGAATATAAAGTCTTATGTAGATAGTTCATACATAATGCAGTTAAACATAAATACAATGTAACTAAATATGTATATGCAATGGAAATGCATGTAATTCAATCTGAGCATATGCTTATGCAGAAAAATGCAATGTAAATGTTAGATCGTGTTAAACATAACTTTAAATAGCTAAAAAGTAATATTTTTATCATTATTTCGAAATAAAAAAAAGCATAAAATTCGAACTTTAAAAGTAAAACAACGCTCTAATTTCAAGTGCTTACATAATAGAAAAAAGAACTGCAATAATTTTCTCGTTAATTCCTCATTCAAAATAAAGTTATACATTCTACTTTGTCAGTCTTATAAATTGGAATAATTAACACATAGTATAACTTTTTCAGATAATATTTCATGTTTTTGAATTTAAATTGTCGAAGTAAATTTAGCAGTTTACTAAAACTCTTTAAACACAATAACAAAAGCTATAGTCAATCAGTTTAAATTATGTGATTTACATTTAATATAAGTTAAAACAAGAAAGCATTTTCCATAATTACGAAAGTGAAAAATGAATTACTCACCGCTTTTAGGAAAAAACATCAATTATTTTAAAGCGTTGTAGAGTCATTAAGATTTTTGATTCTGGAAACATGAAAAAAAGAGCAATGTCCTCGCCGGGACCTGAACCTGGACCTCTTGAATACGCGCCGAGTGTGCCACCGTTACACCACGAAGGCATGCAGAAAAAAAAGAGAAATTAAATATATACTCCAACTTTTAAAGGGCGTCTGGGGATTACGGGATCCAGTCGCCAAATCCTGATGGTGGAGAATCATCATCCACTACCTTTTAGTTGGGGCGCCACTGTAGTGTCATTTTTGAAGGAGGAGAGATGGAAAATGAGCAATACCCTCGCCAAGATTCGAACCTGGACCTCTTGAATGCGCCCCGAGTTTGCTACTGTTACACCACGAAGGCATACAGAAAGGAGAGAGAAAATACTTTATAGCGTAACATAGCATTTTATTTCAGAGCGCACGTTTGTTAATTAATCTTTAAAAGGCAGTGCATTTGTGTCTATAAATTAAAATATAAGGTACTTTTACTTTGTGTGAATGTAATTTTCGAAACCAAATTACACAATCACATCCATTCTATTTTTTATTCCTCAGGCTTAATACTGAATAATTCTTAAGCGCTGAATAATATGAATTAATAAAGAAAGAACTACATTCTTCCTCTCTAAAATTTCTCTGCAAGTTTCATTTGAAGCTACTACCAATGAAAGATAAAATTTTACAGGTATATAATCTAATATAATAATTAATTAAATATTATAAAGAACAAATCATGTAATTTAGATCTGTTAACATTTTTAATTACTAATTAAATAAAAATTAGCATATGGCTTTACTTACAAAATAGTCGTTGTCAAATGATTTACTTGTTAAGTTATTACTGATTTTTATTTAACTTCTTTTGGATATCTCTTGGCATTTTTCTTCCAGTTGGAGTATACCTTAAAGAACAAATCAAAAATAACATCTGACCCATCGTATATCATACACTAGAGTAAATAACATGACATTTTGATCGATTTCCCATGAAGAGGCAGGTAGCACTGCTCCACAGCAATTCCCTCGATGTATCACAGCCGTGGTGGGACTTCATCCGCCCGAATGTTCCCGATATGAATGATTTGTCACAATCCGAAACCTCCTCGCTCGCTGCTGACGCGGAATTACAGAGTTGGGTAGTAGCTAATGTCAAAGCACACACTCCACCGAAGCGGCTGATACACATCGGAAACTAGAACAGTCTTTAGTAAAGGTTAAATACCAGATCAGACACTTGTCGAAATGAGAGTGAAATGTATAGCAATTACCAAACACTCATCTTGGTAATTATGCTGTGAATAATGCAAAGATCTAAGGCATTCAAGCAGTCTCCGACTATTACAAATTCGACACTAATTGGCTATCATTCTGCACATGAACATTATTAATTGTGATATATCCTATACTCATATAACAATTTGGAATACTAAGCTCATTTTTATATGTTTCAACAGAAGTACAGAACAATCCGATTAAATTATTTCTGATTTAAAGGAAAGCAAAACTGAAGGCAAAGTTCATGACCAAATTTTGAGATGTACAACTAAATATTATTTAGGTAATTTCATAAATACAAAACTGTTAAGTTTGAAACGGGCTTCAGGTCACATAATAATTTCCCATATCTGAATGAGAAGTCTCTTATATAAAAAACGGGTAATCAAGAATCTGAAATTCACTTATTTTTATCTATTTAGCATCTGAATTAGACTGAGAAATTTTGTAAGGGCAGTCTTCTGTGAGAATATACATATTTTCTGTTTTCACGTATCGAATTATCGCTGCATGTTTCAAGTACAACAAGAGAGACGCAGTAAAAGATCCTTCCTTAACTAAATAGAATTTAGCATTGGGTTGCAACTCGTGCTTACAGAAGCCAACAATTGTGGCTTGAATTAAAGATAATTGATTAACAAAAGCTAATGAAAATAAGTTAGCCTAACGGCTTCATAAGGGAAATTATGAGCAAACTGGCTGTGATTTGAGGGAGGCGTAAACAAGCCTAACGACAAAAAAAAACTCAAAGCCGCAAAATTGTAATCTCAAGAGAATCCATTTAGCAATGTGGTCCTCAAGCAGGCAGATGCTACCTTTTAAACCTTTCTTTGATATTGTCTCTACCTTCTGCCTCATCTGAATATCGCGCGACCTAGAAATTTACATTCTGGCAGGAAAATGGAAGTGATAGCGACTGGAAGGAATATTAACATAAAATAACTGGTTAGAAACTTAAATGAAACACTAGAATTTTCCCTGCCAGTATTTAAGTATGCGCAAAAGAGGTCCTTAACGATGTCGGAACACCCTATACCGACAATGTTAAATTGGCCATTTTCGATGTACCTTTTCTCAAAATCTGCTCCATATATACTCTTGAAATTTTTTGAGTAATTAACATACACCTATCTAATTATACTGAAATGAGTTTTTGAAACATTTTGAATTTTAGACTAATTTATAGACTCTTTTATTAGGCATAGTAAAATTTAGCACTTTTCTCACGCAAAAAAGATTGTGAAATTTTTTTATCTTAAGTTACCACAAAAAGCTCATTCAGCAAATATTAGAAAATATAATAAATAAGCCATAAAAAGTTTAGGTACCTGGGAGCAGTAGTTCCTGAGAAAAGGTACATCGAGTGTAAAAAAATCACGTTTGGAGAAAAACGCGTTTTTATGTAAAATTCCTCATTTATCAAAGCATTAGATCATAAAATAAAACTAGATGTTTTAAAGTTCTAATTTTCATAGAGATTAAAGTATAGTATTTTTAGAAAGCTAAAAGTGTAGAGAATTTGAAAATGCAAAAATCCCAAAACAATATTTTTTGAAGATTTTTGGCTTCCAACACCCCTTAAACTTTGAAAATAAGGAACTGCATTCTGCCTCTGAAGACATAACTTTATTCGGGATTAATGATGAAGAAGTGAAATCTATCCACAAAATCATAGCTCAAGACGATATCATAATACGGCAAGAACAGAAATTTTACTTCCTGGATCCATAGCCGAAAATAAAAATTTCCGTTACGGCATCATGAAATATGCCAAGAATTGAAATAGCCCTAAAGGAATATTAATAGCCTCAACACTCGTCGACCTATCGGGAACCGTTATCCCGGTGAGACTTGCCAATGTAACTGATAAGGCGAGAGTTATTAAGAAAGGTGAAGTGGTTGCAGAATGTACTCCAGTAACCAGCGTTGAAAGAAAAAGTAACATCTCAAAAACCGTGTCTTCAGACGACATTATAACGGAGTTTTTGCAGAATGCGCAATTAAACAATGAAGAAAAGAATGCTGCCGAGCGTGTCATTAAATATCTTAAAGATATTTTCTCCCACTCGTCTTCTGACGTGGGTCGAACCAGTTTGACTCAACATAGAATCGATACTGGTGATCATCCACCAATCAAGCAGCATCCAAGACGTCTGCCGATTTCGAAAGAGGAAGAAGTGCAAACACTTTTAAAGGACATGCAAGAAAGCAATGTCATCGAGCCTTCAGCAAGTCCCTGGTCATCTCCCATCGTCCTGTTGAAAAAGAAAGACGGATCAACCAGGTTTTGCGTTGACTATCGCCGGTTGAACGAGGTTACGAAGAAAGACAGTTACCCTCTTCCTAGAATTGACGACATTCTAGATACTCTTTCTTTAAGCAAGTGGTTCTCGACACTTGATTTAAAGAGGGGATATTGGCAGGTAGAAATACATCCTGATGACCGAGAAAAGACGGCATTTACTACAGGATAAGGACTTTGTCAGTTCAAAGTGATGCAGTTTGGACTATGTAATGCGCCGACTACATTCGAACGTCTAATGGAGACTGTTTTAAAAGGACTTTCATAAGAAGCCTGTCTGATATACCTGGATGACATCATCATCATCATCGGGAAGAGTTTCGAAGAACATTTTCAAAATCTAAGAAAGGTACTTCAGAAACTGAAAGAAGCCAATCTCAAGTTGAGTCCCGCTAAATGCAAATTATTCAGACAGGAAGTGACTTACCTCGGACATGTCATCTCTGCTGAAGGTGTGCGCACGGATTCTGAAAAAGTGTCAGCAGTTAAAGCTTGGAGACGTCCTGAAAATGTCCACCAGCTGAAAAGCTTTCTAGGGCTTTACACCTACTATAGGAAGTTCCTGAAGGATTTTTCATCCATTGCAAGACCACTACACAAGCTGACAGAGAGGAAGCAAAAGTTCGTGTGGACAAAAGAATGTGAGAATGCATTTAAGATTCTGAAGGAAGCCTTAACATCTGCACCAAACCTGACGTATCCTCAGCTCGACAGACCATTTATTCTCGGCGCGGATGCGAGTAATGAAAGTGTCGCGTTGTTTTGTCCCAGGAAATAGAGAGCGAAGAACGTGTAGTGGCTTAGTGGAGCAAGTACCTGTCTAAACCGGAGAGGAATTATTTTGTCACCAGGAAAGAGTTGTTCGCCATAGTCAAAGCCGTAGAACATTTCCATCATTACCTATACGGCAGAAAATTCCTGCTCCGCATGGATCATGCATCATTTGCCTGGCTTATAAATTTCAAGAATCCTGAGGGTCCGATAGCCAGGTGGATACAGAGACTCCAGGAATATGACATCACTATCCGGCATCGCAAGGGATCATCGCACGGAAACGCTGGCGCCTTGTCTAGAAGACCTTGCCCAGAAAACTGCCGATATTGTTCCAGGGTCGAAGCTAAATTCCAACTGGTTAATCCAGTCGCACGACAAATTGCAACAACAACATTGGCTGATCCAGACCCATGGAGTGACAACGAAATCAGGAAACACCAGCTGGAAGACCGTGACATCAAACCCATAATTGAGTTAATGGAGACCTCAAACAGAAAACCTACCTGGCAGGACATCTCGAGCTATAGTCCCACGACAAAACAATATTGGGCTCTCTGGGACTCACTCCATATTCGAAACGGCGTCTTGTACCGGAAATTCGAATCAGATGATGGAAAGACATTCCGATGGCAGCTGATGCTCCCAAGATCCCGGATCCCTGACGTCCTTAAAGAATTACATAGCAGCCCTGCAGGAGGTCACTTCGGAATCATGAATTCCTTGCAGAAAGTTCGGGAGCGGTTCTATTGGAACAATGCAAAGGATGACGTGCAAAAGTGGTGTCGATCTTGCGATGCCTGTACATTCCGATCTTGCGATGCCTGTGCAAGTCGGAAAGGACCGAAGAAACGCAGCCGGGGGAAGCTGCACAAATACATCCTAATTGTCATTGATTACTTCACCAGGTGGCCTGAAGCGTACCCTATTCCTGATAAAGATGCTGTCACAATAGCAGAGATGATGATACAGCAGTGGATTTCCAGGTTCGGAGTTCCTCTTCAGTTACATTCTGATCAGGGAAGGAATTTTACCTCGGCTGTAGTCAAGGAACTCTGTAAGTTACTCGGCATTGGCAAAACCCAAACGTCGCCTTTACATCCCCAGGCAGACGGTATGGTAGAGAGGTTTAATCGAACCATCCTCAATAACCTCTCATTAGTGGTTTCCAGAAACCAACAAGACTGGAACAAGAAGTTGCCATTATTTTTACTCGCTTACCGCAGTGCTGTCCACGAGACTACCGGCTATTCCCCATCTCAGATGCTCTTCGGTCGTGACCTTCGTCTGCCATGTGATCTTTTGTTTGGTCGCCCTCCGGATGCGCCTTCATTCGACTGAGGAATACGTTCAAGATCTCCAGGCCCGGTTTGAAGTGATGCACAACTTTGCACGAGAGCAAGTCAACTTGGCGACGGAGAAGATGAAGACCCACTAAGAAAGACCCACTAAGACCCACACGAGAGCTACTGGACATTGTTTCAACGAAGGAGACAAGGTTTGGTTATGGATTCCGACTCGTCGAAAAGGACTTTCTCTGAAACTACAGTCACATTGGGATAGTCCTTACACAGTCCTAAGCAGGCTGAACGACGTCGTGTTTCGGATCCGTAAGTCATCGGACTCTAAACCTAAAGTCATTCATTACGACAGGTTGGTTAATTACTATGGCCATAGTACGTAGTGTATATAATTGTAAATAGTAATTACATAGTATAAAACCATGGTCCTATTTGTATTTAGTATTTGATATTTGTATTTAGTATTTGATATTTGTATTTAGTATTTGATATTTGTATTTAGTATTTGATATTTGTATTTAGTATTTGATTTGTATTTGTTAAGTATTAGTATTTGATACGTATTTGCACTTGATAGCTTTTGTATTTGATAGTATTTGTTTTTAGTATTTGATAGTATTTGAATTGTATTTAGCGTTGGATAGAATTTAATTTGCTGAAAGTTACTTATTTTAATTATTGTTTATTTTGTTATTATAAAGTAATGTTTATTATAGCACTGATGCCTTAGTTGTAAGTTTGGCTTCCTGTCCAGGGATTGTACTGTTCGGGACGTGCAGTCCTTGGGAAGGGGGCAATGTTACGAATTTCACATTTATTTGGCTATTTATTTAGAATTGTAATTAAAGTTCCTTTTTATTTCGCCGTGCAACGCAGACGATTTTTGAAGAGAAAGCTTCGTCGGAAAAAAAAATAAAAATAAAAATAAAAGACCTCGTGCATTTAATGCTTAATAAATAAATATCTCGTAATTACTGTTGCCATCCAGAAAAATCTAGAAAAATCGAGTTTGTTCTATTGATAATTAAAAAGCTTATAAAAGCTGAATTGAAACACCTCAGCACAGTTCTTCTCTCTTGCTTCAGTTATCTTGCTTACTTGTCAGGAAAAATACATTAGGAGCATTTTGTTGCAAACTTCAGTGAGCCGGATACACCGCATCTTATGTGGTATCCCGGCGATAGATTTCCAGACTAGACTCAGCACAGTTGTTATTGCTGTTGTATTTGTAGCTATAAAAAGCGAACTGCTGTTTGTTTACTTAATGCTGTTATTGATTGTAGCGATTTCGCTGTGAGATAGAAATTTTTTATTTGTTTTGAACTCAGTTTTTGCTAAACATTTGAGATATTGTGATATTGTGCGAATATCAGTGAAGAAATATTTAAGCATTTTAAATTAATTCTTGTGGAAAGAATAATGTTTTGTGAATTTTTTAAGACTTGTGCCTTCAATATATATAACGAACCCGTACGCTCGTAAAAATATTTTGCATTTATACATACATATAAAAAAAATCTGATGAAATGAAATGTACATTGTTAAGTAGGGCAAAATATAAAATTAGAAACCTTGAAATTAATTAATAATTATTCATATATTTTGATAATATACCTAATACCAAGTTTTTAAACTTTTCTTCATGAAATTTTGATATTAATGTACAAATGCACCAGCAATTACACATACTCAGATTTACATTAGGATAAATTTAAGTTTCCTTACTTTACAGTAGTAGATAGGTATATTATTAATATTCGAATATTCTTACGTACACAGTTTGGTTGTTTTATACTATCCATTGAGCATTTCATTAGGATATAAAATTACGATTTATTTCTAAATTTCAAATAACTCCTTATAATAAAATAATTTCCGATTTACACATAATTTACATAATCATTCGTTCATGCATGAAAGAGAGGAGGGGTACGTACGACATTTTTTGGCTTAGGAGTGATTTCCTGTAGTCCGATTGTGTTTGAATATAGCCAGACTTTCACAGAGTTCGATAAAGTTCATAGCGTCACTGCCTTCCACATTGTTAGATATAGTGCATACGAACACTGACTTCCCCACTGTTCGCTATAGTTCATCAGAGGAATCGTTTTCGGTGTCTGTAACCTCTTCTTCTCTGTAGGAAAATTAGACTCTTTTCTTTCGGTCTTCACTTGAAGGTCTGTACCCACATCACCTAATCACCACAACCGCGAACAGGAACCTTCATATCAAAGCATGGCAGGAATCATTCCCGCTTCGTCTTTTCAAGACATCTTCAATAAATTATATGTTTCCTCTATCACACACCAAACTCATCTTTCAGCCAGTGATCTCTCGCTATTTATAACTTATAGGAATTATTTATTAAAATTTGAAAACTTAAACACATTCCCTCCATCTAATAAGTGAAGTCTCTCCTCGCAAGGGTAGCAGGGACAGAAATATATGTCTCTTCCGTTTCCCTTTTTATCTTCTACATATACCAATCAAGCAAAGACATGAAGCCGCAACAAAATTCAAGTCTCCTCGAAATTTCTTCTACTTTGTTTTAGTCAAAATTTTCCATTCTTAGACTTCAGCCTAATTATTAATTCACCATTCGCCTCTCGCAGTCACACCTCACAAACTAACTATTTCGTCAATCACCCGTCCTTCAACCTTTTCGGAACCAATTTTGTCCACGAAAATAATTAAATTTACATTCCACACATTTTTTTCCCATTCGTTCCAAGAAAGATGATATAGGTATTTCCTCTTTCCTTTGCCGTGGGGAATTTCTAGAGATACAACGCATCCGATGAAACGTTTCCCACGAAACAATACGACGTAGCATACTCTCTTTGCATTATAGTTCAAGGAACAATAAATGTCGAACCGTCCAACCGGTATAGTGATTAGCGTCTCTGACTGCCGTGCCGAAGGGTCCGGGTTCGAATTCCAGAGAAAGCATAGATATTTGTAAATGTATAGTGCCGGTGCGGCATGGCGGCAGTCTAAATATGAGGTGAGCCTGAAATCCTCTCGAGTGGATTTGTTGAAGGGAAGAGGGTGGAAGACCCTCAAACCGGTATCCCCCCGGGGTTTGAGTGTGTTGCCAACGACAATGAAATGTCAAACAATATGTCTGTTGCCAACGACAGAAGTAATCTTGCAGGAGTTGTCACGAGGAATTTCATGCGCTTGGGTTGATAGTACTGACAGACAGGTAAGCATAAGTAACAACAATAAATAAAAATGTCGTCAGTTCCCACTACAGACATTTTTTTTCTTTGTATAAAGTCGCCGAACGGAAATGAACTTCAAAATTTCTCCTATCAGGCTTTCGAAACACACCTGTAAGAAAGACATTTTCAAACTTCGTCCGTTTGTCGGTGTACGAGGCTTGCTTCTTATCAAGGAACGGAAAAGGCATACTCTCCTTTTCGGTAACAGACACAAGGATAAAAAGGATCCTTTATCCCAACCGCAGTCAGTTTAGCTGCCGCTTACTCTCATTTCATGTCACTAGTTTCCGTCTGTTATCAGTACTCTTGCAGTCAAAATCTGTACCTAAAGATATGTGTGTATTTAAATGTCTATAGTTTTATGTTCATCTTACAATATACATGATACTATAAATCAATCCCCGTTTATTTATGCTGATACGTGTACATATACTAATTGGACACACCTGTAAATATCATTAGACATATTTGTACATAGGCCCTGTTTAAGCTTACGTATTCTTAAAAGAAGTCTCAAAAAGCAGTTAAATGTTAATAATTCCTTGCAATTATCGCGTTCCTGACTGAGTCCAGATGTTAACACATTTAGAATAACATGTTAAACTAGGCTTCAACTCATCAGCAAAGAGGGCGTGGGACCGTTGACGTTCACTCGAATTCTGATGCCCTGAATTGAAGCGATTCCTCTTTAATGAAGGTATTGAAACACTTTACCATTAGTTTTCAGTATAGAGACTTGAGATATTTATACATCTTACTGCTTCCATGAAAACCTGACCCACTTCTGAAATCCGGTAATTCGCCACTTCCCAGATTTTTTTCAAATGACATTTCGCAGCCACAGCAAACTATTTTGAGTCCTTATACACTGAAATCAAAGCTGCAATGCAGAAAATTCACTCATATATCCACTTTGCTCAAAACGTTTGATTCAGAGCCAGATGTCGTAACGTCTTGATTTGCATATCAGAAACCTTTTGATTGGATAATGCTAATGAGGTTTGTCTATGACACTTTCCCGACAAAAATGAATTACATCGACTCGCGGTATTTTATGGAATATTGCTATTTTTGCGTATATAAAGATAAATTTGGTCATGTGTGTATAAGTTTGTATGATTTTTACAAATCTTGTGAATTTTTATTGTTACTGAATTTAAATAAACAGAAAGGAATCAAATAGAAGGGAAGTACGTGGCTATATCTTCGCTAAAATAAGGTTCCTTTATTGCCAAACTAAAAAAAAAGAATGTGAAATTATGTCTTAAAAATACATACCGATATTTACTTCAGGCACGAGCGAAACGTGCTTTCTGAAAAACGTACTTATAACCATTTGCATTTTTTAGTGTAGTTTAGTAAAGTGAATTGTGCATAAAATGTAGCTTGAAAAGCATTTGTTGATTATTTATGAAATAAAGAAAAATACAAAATGGCAATGCTTTTGACTTATTTAAGCAATCATCAATATTACCATCATTATTATACTTCTATAGAAAGTGAGATGAAGTACAAAATGCGTCGAACACTTTATGGCAAATAACCAGTTCTAAAACCAAGGTCTTTTTAGTTATTAATACAAGGTGATTCTAAATTGTTTTTACACATTAAGAGAAGTGATAGTACTCATCCAGACGAACAATAATTACCATAGAACATAGGCTCGCATTCCACTGTGAGAGGCGGCAAAGAGGAATATTAGAATTGCAACCTGAACTTAAACAGTGTTGGAAAAGCGAATGAACGAGAAAAAGAGTTGCTCAGTCAGATTTATTGTTTAATGAAAAACTTACAGAAAATGCTCAAAATGCCGACCAAGCGTGTCGTTGCACTGCTGACATCGGCGAAGAAATGACTGCGCGCCCACTCAAAGATCCCTGGTGTCGCGTTAATTTTGTCTGCGGCAATAACGCTTCTCGACACGAGATCTTCAGCTGAGTCCAAAGTACTAAACTACGTAACTAAAGATTTCTTGTTTCCCCAGAAAAAAAAAGTCCAGTGGGTTGAGGTCCGGTGACCGAGGAGGTCAAGCCACATGTTCAAGCTGTTGTGCGGGATATGTGGTATTCAAAATGCTACGGATCGTGACGGAAAATGTGCTGGGTCTTCATCATAGATCAAACGTATTGATCATACAAGTGAAGTACTCTACACCACTGGCTGCGAAACGCCCATTTCTTTTGCCGCTGCTAGCGTACTTATGGATAGAGCTGCTCCAAATCTACTCAAAACTCGCTCTTCTATTTATGGCTTTCGTGCATTTCGCGAAAGTTCTGCATTACTTTATGAGATGACA
Organism: Stegodyphus mimosarum; assembly: GCA_000611955.2. Taxonomy (NCBI): domain Eukaryota; kingdom Metazoa; phylum Arthropoda; class Arachnida; order Araneae; family Eresidae; genus Stegodyphus; species Stegodyphus mimosarum. The sequence goes on from KK113392.1 coordinate 23,784, forward strand.
AAAGAGCCTGTTTCTCGTAGTCTTCGATCAACACTGGAAAAGTATGGATGACTTGGAATCCGACGAGTTGGAAACCGCTGTTTCTACAATCTTCGTGCTTTTCGTCCACTTCCTTTCGCTTCACTGTATGTGAAATGAATATCTGCCAATTCCTCGTGCGTGTACTCCAACATAGCATTCACGAAAGGTTTCGGACGATATTATTAAGGTATAGCTTAAAGCGATGATGTTGTGCCGTTTTCAAGGGCATCGTTTGCTCTGATTGGGTTTCTTCGGTTTTTTTCTCATTGGCTGATTGCTTTTCTCAACTAAGAACAAAACGCTGCTGCTTCTGTGTGAAAATTTGCATACGATTAATACTTGATAGTCTCCTTGTTTTTCCTCGATGCCTAATTTAATAAAATTTTCCTCTTTTCTGCCTCCCAGAGTGGAATGCGCCCCTATCTCCTATGGTAATCTTTGCTCGTCTGGGTGGATGATACACACCTCTTAATCTGTAAAAGCAATTTACACTGGTGTGCAAAAATTAAGGACGAGACGGTTTTTTCAATATAACTTTGTACAAAAGCTTTCCAAATCAACACATTTAATACCGTAAGATCCCCAATACGTAAGGACATGAGTAATGTAAGCAACACTTACTAAAAGAGAAATCAGAGGGATAAAAAGAAGCTTTATTGAAAAAGTAGCATGGAGCGCAATGCGACTGAAGGCCGAAACATCCCTGTGATGGGTGTCCAACAAGACACATCCGGTCTTTAATAGGGGATATGATCTCCCCTGACTGCTAGGCAGGTTTCACATCATTTGTGCATGCTGGATATGTGATTGTTAATGAGCTGTTGAGACACTGCTGCTCGTTCCTCTTGTAGCACCAATCGCAGTTTCGGAATCGTTACTGGCGATAAGTTACGTGCTGCCACGGGTCTCCCTAGTAAGTTCCGTACATGCTTGACGGGATTTAGATCCAGAGACCTTGCCGACCAATCCATGTGTTCAATATCTTCACTCTCCAACAGCTCTTCGACAGTAACTGTGCGATGAGGTGGAGCGTTGTCGTCCATGAAGAGGAACTGAGGACCCATAGCCCTTGTGAAAAGACGCATGTAAGGAAGAAGAAACTCGTTACAATAGCAGTCCCAGGTGACGAATCTCCTTGGGAGATATGAAGGTCGGTCCGGCTACCAAGCATTATGTCTGCTCGAACGAGAACTCCGCGACTTCCAAAACAGTCTCTTTTGATGATGTTGAAGGAGTTATTGCGTGTTCCCCGATCTTTCTAGATGTGTATGTGTCTAGAATAGCAATTCAGACTAAATCTGCTCTCATCTGTAAAGAATACTCGTCCCCATTCATTGTCTCTCCGATTCCGGTGTTCCCGGTACCACAGAGAACGCCTTCTCCGATGGGCAGGCGTTAGAGGTACACACCGTACAGGGCGTCGTGCAAACAGACCACCACCGTGCAGTCTTCTGGCCACGGTAAACCGCGATATCGGTCGTCCAGTCGCCTGTGTCGTGTGTCTAGCGATTTCTCCCGCTGTCTGCCGCCTGTTTCTTCTGGCCTGTAAGGCAATATACCGGTCATCTGCGGGTGTGGTTCCTCGTGGACGAGCACTATTAAACCCTCGGATAGCTGTTCCTGTAGTTTGAAATTGACTCCAAAGTCGTGAAACGATGCTGTGAGCAATTCCGAACTCTGCAGCCACACTTGTCACACTGCGGCCTTCCTCCAACTTCCCAATCATTCGACCTCGGGTAAAAGCATCCAGATGTCGTCTAACAGATTGATTATTCGCCATTTCTTGCTGAGGCAGCAACTCGGTGTGATTTTAACTGCTATACAGCGTTCAATCTCTTTGCCAGAAATACTGAACTTACACCGACAACATGCTTTATACTACTCAGACACTCCGCCATTACGTCTACCTGCATATCTGCGCATGTGCTACCGTACATCGCCTTAGTTAATCTCCTGATTGGTCTTTCTGTCCGCTCTGCCTCTTCGTTCAGCTGATATGCTAATTTTTCGACTTCGTCCTTAATTTTTGCACACCTGTATAGAATCACCCTGTATAAATCAATTGTTAAGAACGATGAGAGGACGAGAAATATTTTCTGTCAAGAAAGGTTATAAATCACTCATTCCTCAGCTCCCTTCTAAAGTATATGCGAAGAAAATAGATAAAATGTTTCCATAGAGCACATTTTATATATTTACCAAGCAGACCTAGTTGCCAGTTGATTAATAGTTCATTTACAGCTGAAAATAGTATAATCATTATTTATTTGTAGTACTAATTTATTTATTACCTTTATCGACTTCCTGTTTAGCAATATTCCTGTTCAGGATGAATAATATAATGAATTCCGAAGAAACTTTGAATTAATTCACTTACTATAGATACTGAATTCCTGGTCAAACGTTCTGGATACTTCAAAAAGTTAAAATTCAGGAATATTTCATCAAAAATTCTTCAGGTGCTTCGCTACATGAATTGAACACTCTTAATACATAAACTCTCAAATTTTGTAGCAGTGCTCTAAAATAACCCCAAAAAACAATTTTGCTACCCCAATCAGGGCATCAACTCTTAACCCATAAATTCAGTTTTTTTAGGATTTTTATCTACATTTCGATCCCACTATAAATGTTTGCTTGAACACAGCTGCTCTAACAGAGAACAGAACTGTACATGAGTTCTAGATTGCAATAAGATGGAAGTATTCTTCTACATCAAAGAGAAATCGTAATATAAACGTTATTTTTGACATAGTGTTGTACAACTGACGAGCAGAGTAACCACATTTCATACTAGATCTAGCACTTTTCAAACAAACTTTAATGAGATAGTACATTTATCATCAGATCTATTACATTCTTCCCTTGGAGTTACTAAGTTAAAAATAACAATATTTAAATTATGTACACTTTGAGTGTAGTAAAAAATGTATAAAAATCCTAATTAGTTTTGACTTTATTACAAAATCCCTTATCTGATACTACTTAGGTTGAATACCGTCTTCTTTTTCTACTATTATTAGGGGGAAATAAGAGCAAATCATCATAAAATCTTAACGTGTTATCCATAATATTAACTGAGAAGATTCGACTATCCGAAAGTGCTCACATTTTAGATGTAGAAAATATATAGATATATTCTGAAATGTTTAGATTAGAATGAAATTCCAGAAAAAGACATTAAAGGATTTAAAGGCGAAATATTTTCCAATCTATATTGAAGTTTCAACCAACTTTCCAAATGAATAAATATCAACGATTCTATATTAAAACCTTTAGCGATGTTAAAACATTAGATAAGCACTTTCTACATTATAATGCCATTTGGTTTGCATTTTCCAAATCCTAGTAAAAACAGCTACCGAGATCTCGATGGAGAAAAACAGTATAATTTTTGCTATAAAAGCACTTAAAAATCATGTCTTTTTTAGTTCTGAAATTAAAATTGCTGCAGGACAGCAAAATTTTCCTGATTTAAAATCAGATATAGGAAACATCTGCGTCTCCCTCATTCTTCAACGACAACTGAAAGAATATTTCCCTTCATAGCAAAGAATGAGAAAAACGGAAAACAGCTCCAAAGTCTCCTGAAGAATTGCAAAAGAAACCTTGAAGTCCTTTGACAAATGAACATTTCAAATATTCATCAGTGACATGTTTAAGGTTTCTTAAAATTTAATTAATTTAATAAAATCTCATAAACATTATAAATAAATATTTCCTCTGATTTCATTTTAAGTATGTATGTAATTACAGTATGCGCCAAAATATACAGTACTGAAACTCGCGCATCTCGAACACGAGTGTGCGTTTGTCGACGGGGCATAGCTCTAGCTGCGTGTGTTAGCAGTAGTGAAAAGGAAGTTGTGTTGCGTAGTTGTTGTTGAAAATGGGTCTCTTCGTAAGGGGAAAAGTACTCATAGTTCAGCCTAATTTCTGCTCATACAGATGCGGTCTCGAAGGTAAATCAAGTTTGAAAAAGGTGGCAAAACAATTCCTAGAGAAATTTAATAGCGTTTTCTAGAGGCCCCTATTTCGCTGAAAATGAGAAAGGCAGTGTTCTTACAGTCACCCATAAACGCCACAGGGGTTTAGTGATCGAGCCATTTCTTGAGGATTTGAGAACGTTCTGTAGTGCAAGGAGTATTCAGATGAATAGACAGTGGTATCAACAGAACGACTGGACCAGCCACACCGCTCGAGAGTATCTAGGCATGCTACAGGAAAACTTTTCCAGGACAAATTATTTCACATAGCGCTGAATTCCCATACCCGTACCATTCCCCCGATGTTACACCACCTAATGCCCACTTGTGGGGAATGTTAAAGGAGAGTGTGGTCAACTGTGAGGATCCACCAAGAACTATGCCGCATTACGTGAGCAAATCATCTCCTTTTGCAGGTGTCCGCAGCAACATTGTTCCAGGATACGTTCGAGAATCTGCGTGAACGATATGAATACTGTCTATAGCGAGGCGATGCACACTTTGAACATTTACATTGCCCATACATTGGTAAATCAACAAGCTAATGGTGTGTGTATGTATGCATGTATGCATGTAGTGTGTATGTTTATTTCGTTCAGGAGAAATAAACTCATAGATGACAATAACATAACTTTGTTCATCTTCTCGTTTCAGTACTGTATATTTTGGCGCATATTTGCATTTATTATATTTAAGAAAGGAAATAGCTGCATGTAAACTATATATGAAATAAATAGAATAACTACATAAAAAGTGAAAAATTAAATAAGTAAAAATATAAGCTGCTTAGATGAATATAACGGCATAAACTTTTACATATTTTTTCCTGTTTGTCAGAGGTATCTTAATTTAGTATTTTACATTGTGTTAGCTTATAACATAAGACAGTTAGTACTTGATTTTTACATTAGCCTACTTATCCTAAGATAGCAGATTCTGAGGGGCCTCTAAATTATCCTATGAGTTCTCGTAATATGGTTTGCTTTGTAATAAATACACGGAAATCGTGCATTGTGGCCTTAGAGAGAAGATCGTACCTGAAGCAACAGCTTATTTAAATCTGGGCCTGTAAACACTAATATCCGTATTCTAAATGGAGTGAAACAAAACCAAATATAAATTTCATAATTTTTCCTCCAGATTTCATTGTATAGTTAGTGCGAAATATTATAACATTTGCGGTTACTTTGCAGACATGTATAGTTATGCTTCAGTTCGACCACTAAATTTTATTGTCTTACCAAAATCGTTTTATAATAATCGCCGTTAGATTGCATATGAAGTTGTAGTTAATCATATATTTTGAGCATCTTCAAAGCTAGATTTATGCAACCAGTTTTAATTCAAAACTTCCAGCAATATAGAAACCGGCAAAAGTATATCCATTTCCACTTAACGTTAGTTACTCAACAAAAAGTTTCAGATGGACAAACATTTAACATCAGCTATTATCCAGATTATGTACTCCGTTTTATTAGTATTTCTAAGAGTATTGCATAATTTGTGAATGCTCTTACTGTCAACCCTGTTGCTGTTTCATAAATGGATCAATAATATTATGATGCCTATTTCCTCTTATAACATTTCAACATTTATAAAGAATGTACTCATATATAAAATGTAGGTATGTATATATGAATGTAAAAAAATTTTATCCTTTCTCTCAAAGGAATGATTGTTATCAGAAATTTCTTTGTATTTTTGGTATTTCCATGTTGAAAGTCAAAAGCAAGATTCTTTTCTCTTTTTATTTCAATTTTTTCTTTCTTTTTCCGAACATAGAGGAAGGGGAATGAAAGCAGACATAAACAAAGAGGAATCCGAAAGCAAATGCACTTGGAAACTAAAAATGGGGAAAAATTCGGTTCACATCCTCCATTTTTCGTACATTTACTTTTCATATAATGATTAAAGCCTAGGGAAATAAGGGACGAATTCCCAAAATTTATTTTATTAGTTTATAAAATTTTCTTCAGATTATCAAATGGTACAGGAAATTAATCGAATTTAAAATTTTTTGCAAAACACGAAAAATAATTCACTTGTCAAATTCTCATGCTTATTAGTCTTGGTTTTCTTGATTTTAAATTTTTTTAATAGTTTTAAATTTCTCTAAATCTAAAATTAAAAGAATAACAATTAAAATATCTTTTCAATAATATTAAATTATAAACGGCAATGTAGCTCAGGCATACTAAATTACTACTGTTTTCCTCGAAATTTTATTCTGTGTTAGGCCTTTTAACCATCAAAATATTTTCCAAATATTCCGATATCAGTGATTTCATTACGTATGTGGAATTTATAATTCAACGCATTAAATGTTAACTCATGTTCAGTTCCGGAAGACATAAATTTTTCAGCAAATTTAATTAATTTCAGTTCTGTTTTTTGCTTAAAAATTAATTAGATAGTTTACTCGTTATTCCTAGAACTATCCTCTTTTTAAATTTAGGATCATACAAGCAAGTCCATGATTCTCTACTGAATCGAATAAGCGAATATGTAAAACTCGACCAAGATGCTGAAGCCATTGCTAATGATGGAAATAATAACAAACATAACAATAAATAATAGCAAACGTAAAAATAGCTAAAATAGACAACTCATACCTTAAAGCTAATTACGTTCAAAATATCTAAATCTAATACCAAAACAGTTCCCAGAATATGTAAATCATAAAATTAGATCAGAATATAATAAGGCTTATAATATCCTTTTGATTGTATAATTGGAATATTAAAATATACAATTTTAAATATTTAAAAATAACGACTTACTTATTTTCCACATTAAAAGTTTTAGAACTAAGGATTAGAACTCTTCACATTTAAATCATAAAATTTAATTCAACAGCAATATCACAGCATATCTTCAGAATTTCCGATACAAATTTTGTGCAATGGAGATATTTTGTTTTTGTTTTGTTTTTTCCGTACAGTGATTGCCATTGCTCGCTTAAAAATCGTTGAGTTTGTTAATCAAAAATTCATTAAAGTTTTACAAAATAGAAAATAGATAATAAAACGAATTCCAGATTCCAAGTTCGGGTTTCACAGATGCCCATATTCTAGTGGAGAACAGCTTATTGAAAATTTGATGTCTTTAATGACCGTTGCTTTTCCTCAGTGCGAGAAACATACATACATTCATGCAGGTTCTTCATTATTTAATTTCTTTATATATAATACAGGGCTCTAATATTTGGTTGCAACAAATAACACTTTTCAAATGCAACTGAAAAAAAAAGTGAACCGAGATTTACAGTGACTCAAGGCAAAATGCCAAAACGGAATTAATAGCCCTTCTGGGCTAACGCCTATTTGGGGCAAAAAGGGAAAAAAAAAGAGAGAGAGAGAAAACTTTCATATTTTACATTACTCCCACACGAGCGTTTTTTAACGTTTTATGTGTCACATTTATTTATTAAATATTATGTTCTTAGCACATTAACCACATAAAATTAAATTCAACAGAAATATCACGAATTATTTAAAAATAGCATATCTATAGAGTTTCCGGCAGACACTCGGAGGTAAAAATGTTTTTCTCATACAGTGTAGCCATTCGTCGCTTTAAAATCTGGAGTTTGTTAATCAATAACTCGTTAAAGCTCTACAAAATAAGAAATAGATAATAAAACAAATTCGAAATTCTTAATTCCGGGGTCCAGGTTCAAGCGAATTATTACATTATTAAAAGTTAAGGTTGTTTTACGGCTCTAGGTACGGTTGGTTTTTCAACTAAGCAAGAAACATATATACTTTCATGCACATTCTTCATTGTTTAATATCTTTAAATGTAATACAAATATTATATTTAACCCGCGAGAACACGCATCCATTTTCAAACACGAGAACTCGCGCCGGGTATCTCATACCCTAGTTCATTTCTGCTATTTAAATATCTATTAATACTGCTTATAAGCAAACTTTATGTAATTATATATTACAAAATAATAAATTAAAGAATTTTAGTGAATTTAATAACATATTTACGTATTTAAAGACAATTTTGACAAACTACATACTGATGTTCAACACAGAGGGTTTTTTCACATTTTTGGCACATAAACCTTGATTTTCTGTCCTTATTACATGGAAAAAATACACATCGCTTATAATTTGCTTTGAGTTTTTTGCAGGCGGTTCAATATTAGTGATCTCCAGTTCCTTAGAAGTGCTTGGATACGTTGTTTTTCCTTGAGGCTTGCGATTTCTGTGTTGTTCTGAAAGAACCAGTCCCAATGTTTTCAAAAAGAAACGCCTGTTTTTGAGCTGTGTGGGAGGATTTTTGATGGACATTAACAAAATCCTGGCATTAATAGCAGTCACATTCAACAATGAAAATAAAATAACCATTGGCCAACGATTTGATATCCTTGCTGTAGTGTATGCTGCAGCCATTTCATCCACAACGTCCACAGCTCCTTTCGTAAGATTATAAAACGTAATGATATCTGGCTTTTTCAATTCCATGGTGGTTTCGTCTATTTTGTCATCAGTATGCATTGTGGACAGCACAACTACATTTTTGTTCTTTTTTTGCAGAATACGAAACAATTGTTGTTTCTTTTTGAAATCCAAAGACTGAAGAGTACAACGCCTTTTTCACCAAAAATTCAGGCGGTATTTCCCTTTTATTTTGTCTAAGTGTTCCAACCATTGTAATTTTATTTTTCAAAAGTTCTTGTGCTAGCTCATATCCCGTATACCAGCTGTCAAATGTCAAGTTGCGTCCAGAATTGAAAAGCGGTGTCATCAACCGCATCACAATGGCTTTCGAACTACAGTCTATTTTGAAGGGTCCATTGGGTTGCTTACCAGCATAAATCTCCATACTCCAGGTATAAAATACTCTAGAATCTACTAGTGCAAATATCTTGATGTCATACTTAGAAGGCTTTTTGGGCATATACTGCCTGAATCTGCACCGCCCCCGAAAAGGTTCGAGTTTTTCATCAATTGTGACGAACTGACGCGAGGACTCGCACGGGTATGGCATAACCTCGACACCTGTTTCTCAAAATCTATTTTTAGAGCAGAATTAGTTTTTGCCCTGCTGAAAGAATGTAACCTTAAATACATCTACACGAAATTCTGGCCTAATTCGATAAGAAGAAAGTAATAAAACCATTGAATGAAAATCGATCGGGCATGTCATACCCGGTGCGAGTTCTCGCGGGTTAAAGATTAACAGTTAAATAGACTGGTATAATATTTGGTGGAACAATTTAAAAAGTGATTCACCTTTTATAATGAAACGCCACAAAATGCCATTTTAAGACATATTTCTTGTGGGCTATCGCCCCTTTGACCTACAAATAATTTTAATATAACAAAATCATGAAAATTGTCCTTATTTAAAACATTTCTGTAATGCGATATGCAATATGTATTGCTATCAATTGATTATATTCTTCATTTAATTATATATATATATATATAGAAAGAGGAAAATTTGCGTAATTTGAAAATTGAAAACAAGGCAATTACACGCATGTCCATAAATTAAGGATAATTCGGAGTCATGCGGAAATCGAACTCTAAAATAAATATATCACCTGTAAAATCACTACACACATCTTCAAGAATCATATGCAAAATTCAGGAAGTAACCAGATGACACCGATGGTACGTCACAATGACAAGAGTGTAAGAGAGTGATATATAAGGAATACAGGCAAAGAATTAAAATTGTTCGCAGGCGCTTTTTAAGCATTTCATGGCAATAACCGTATAGTTATGACACAAAGGACGAATTTGGATGATTTTTTACGTGGTAGAATTACCGGCCGTCTGGAATGTGGGCGTATCCAACTGGAATATCAGACGAATTTGGAATTGCCCAGAGTGTCATCTCCAGGCTTTGGCAACAATTCCAAGATGATGGTAATGTGAGTAGATGTTACAACACAGTTCGCCCTAGAGCGACAACGCCGAATGAGGACCGGTATTTGGCAGTTACTGCCAAAGGAAACAGGTGGAGCACAGCCTAAGACCTGTCTCGAGAGATCTCTTCAGCCACTAGTACGACAATTTAGAAGGCAGACCGTGTACAGACGTTTAGGGCTGATTGGTCTATATGCTCGCAGACCTGTCAGATGCGTTCCACTTACTGTAACTCACTGTTGCCTGCGGTTAGCCTGAAATAGAGAGCATACATTGTGGACACCGCAACTGTGAGTTGTGTGATGTTTTCCGACGGGTCTAGGTTTAGCTTGCAGCCTGATTCTCGCCGGAGTTTCATATGGAGAGCTCCAGGTACCCGTTACCAGCAAGAAAACAACATTGAACGACACCGTTACGGTGGTGCAGGAGTGCTCGTTTGAGGTGGAATTATTCTGGATTCCAGAACTGACCTGTATGTTCAAATTGGAACCATGACAAGCCAAATTTATCGGGACGTCATTCTGGAACAACATGTATGTTTGTTTCGGGGCGCCATGGGCGCACAATTTGTGTTTATGGATGACAACGCCCGTCCTCACCGTGCAAACATCGTAAGCGAATGCCTTCAATCGGAGGATATCACCCGTATGGACTGGCCAGCATTCTCACCGGACTTGTATCCACTAGAGCACGTATAGGGCATGCTTGGCCGACGAGTTGCAAGCCGTCAACCTCCTCCTACATGTCTACTGGAACTTCGGAGAGCATTGCGTTTTGAGTGATGTAATATCCCCCAAGATCACACAGATAATTTGATACTCAGGATGCCTAGGCGTTGTACGGACTGTATTGCATCGTCTGGGAGACATACAATGCATTAACAATCTTACCAACCACTAAATATTGGTTTTTTATAAATAGGTTTTTTTTGTAATTTGCTCCAGGGAGAAAAAATCGCTAATTTTTTTAATAATATCAAACATATAGCATCTTTTTATGCTCTTTATCTTTTGTTTAATAAATAAGCTTTACAAATAAGTCAAATTTGTTCTGCTTCTAACTCTTCCTTTGCCTGATTTTGCATTATCCTTAATTTATGGACCGTGAGTGTATATGTGACACGTATTTACTCCCAATAATCGTATTAAACAAATTTCATTGCTTTGGGACCGTTTAAAAATATTTAATTTTCTCTTCAATTTAATTTCATACCAAATATTACCTTAAGTAATTTATAGTACAATTACCATATAATATCGACTGCAGTTAAATCAATTAAGAGTACTATACTTGATTATGATTAAATGCTTATTATGATGAAAAAATTAACTGAAAAAATGTACTTATTGTGCTTATAACTGAAACAATAATGCTGTTATTAGCCATCATTTCTGCTTGGTTATTTTTTTCGCTTTCATAGGAAGAAGAAACTCACATGATATGCATATGTGTTGGTCGAAACTTTTTTAAACTGCCATTTTTTGTCTCTAAGCTTTTCTTGAAATGCAATCTCACTGCGCAACTCCCATATATCATTCCATTCGATTTTAATTTAAAATGAAGTTACATATTTTTTTTCATGTCCAAGCTGTCGTATGTCATTTCCTACATATCATAAATTTATTAATAAAAACCGATGAAGCAAATAGTTGAAACAAATTTGAGAAAAATTGTCGCATCTTGTTGAATTATTAATATGATTAAATTTGTCATTTTAAACCTAACACATATTTCACGTATCTGTCAAAAATTTATCTCTCTATCAAAAATGTCTGATCTTATTCTTTTGCGAATCATCTCCTAGAATCCATCGAATTAGAAATGCGTATTTTTTAATAAAAATAGAAACATATTACTACTTCAAACTAAATGCTTAAAATGAGAGATTAAATAGTGAAAAATTGTCATTTTCACTTTCTGAAAGTGTGTAAAAGTGAGAGATAATATAGTAACTGAATAAATTTGATATAATATCACGCGACTGTGGAAACTTAAAGAATAGTATGTGAAAATAAGAAACGGAGGATGACTTTGTTCAAAAGTATATAAAAACCTATATAAAAATATATAATATAAATAAACCCTATATAAAAATTTTAACGCTTGAATAATAAAATGAGCACTTCTGCAACGAAACAAAACTCGGGTTCGAAACTTTTTAAGATGTATGTCATTAATATTGTCTTCCCGCTTGTTATAAACGCACAGCAATAATGCTTATATGACAAGACATATATTATAAATTTGATTCTTCATTTAATTATTTTCTTGATTGTATAAATAGATCTTGTTAAACAGGTCTGATATATTTTCATAATTGAGATTGGTAAACTTTATTTGAATATAAAAATATATATATGTTTTTCTTCAGCCCCTGCAGTATTTTCATGTATGACTGTGAAACATTTTCGTTGTAACTATCAAGATTAAAGATTACTTTCTTAAGGAAGTTACCTTAAGGATTAGAGACAGCATCGTTTCGAAGTAATTACGCCTGTTAATCCCATTATATGCCTCTACATTTGCCTAATTGCATCAATATTCTACCAGAGTTTCTTATAAATAGTAATCTGCAGAGTATGTGCATAACAATAAGTTAGCCACTAATGATTTAAGATGATCTAACCATTGATCACAAAAAGTATGATATACATCAACTTAGAAATGTGACAAATTATTCTAAGAAGTTAAATTCCTAATTAAGTCATTTACCTAGGCATACATAATTATTTTTACACTCTAAAGATTATTTTCAAAATCATATGTGTTTTGGCCTCAAATTGATGAGAATCTCATAAATTGTTCTTTCGTATCCGCTGATTCAGTATCCACATTTTCATTTATCTGTAATTGCAAACGACAGAGGGGAAAATTTGTCGCAGTTGTTCAAAATGCAACGTAACTGGAAACAGACAGTAACTTTAATAAAACACAACAGTTCGAAAAACGATCAACGTTATTTATTTCCCAAGCATCTGCACGACCGTTTCGGGCCAATATTACTAAATAAGTAGAATGGAATTGCAGTTCAAGGAACCCAGCGTGTTTTCTCCAGTTACAGGTGATCCCTAAACTAAAAGCTAGCAATTTGATTTGATGGCGATAAATATGTAGCTCGGAAATCTCAGCTGTCGGTGATCCGAGAATATTTTTTTCTTTTATTTTCTGCACCCATGACTAACCTGCTTTAGGCGTTCATCCCATTCGTACTATTAATAGCCTGTTATCACAGATTCTGGGTTCTTGAAGCTCTTAAGGACACAAACGGAGCAGTTATGAGTATTAATCGTGATCACAATTAGTTATGTTCTCTTGCTAAAAAATTATTGCCTATTAAGTATTTCAGAAACACTTATGTGCTCATAGGGCTAGGAATGAATTATTCTTATTTACATCATCCTTTGAAAATGTATGTTTTATTGTAGAGACAAAATATGATTTTTTTAAAATTTCTGCCTGGTATTTCAAGGATTATTAAAATTCCAGAATCCTTTACTTTCATAGGTAAGAGACAATGTATATTTTAGTACGCATTTTGTATTCCTTTATACATTGAAGTGTAAAATACTTTATAATTATTTTATTTAATGTTCGCAATGTCTTTATATCATAACTTATTAATTAAACGTAACCATAATTTTCCATGTTATCAGTGTATCTACACTGGTGTGCACAACTTAAGCAATAACTATTCGTTTTGCCATAACTCCACGAGAAATTATCTGAGAGACATGAAATTCAGAAATGAGAGACAACACTTTGTATTTAAACGATGACGAAAGCATACTTGCGAAAAAATGAATACAATGATTGCAGTATGGAATCAAACAAAAAAGCCTTTATTGAACTCATAGTATCGTTACACATGATTGTGCGTACAAGAGGAAGAACAATAAGCAGATGTTCCTTAATATGGATATGCTCTCCCCTTACTGCAATAGTTGCTTCGCTCCGTCTCTCCATACTCAGGTTCAGACTGTCCAATAGATCTTGAGGTAAGAGCACCCATTCCTCAATCATCATCTGTTTCAGTTGTTAAGTGTTCCGTGGAGGATATAATTGTGACGCAAGGTACCTCCGTAAAGTATTCCACACATGTTATATGAGATTTAAATCAGAGGAGCACGCTGGCCAATACATTCGAATGATATCTTCACTTTCCAGTAGCTTCTGAACCGCAGGTGTCGGGTGTGGCTGCGCATTTTCATCCATAAAAATGAAGTATGCTGAAATGGCACCTCGAAACAGACGTACATGGGGAAAGATCGTCTCCTGAACCTCTGTCGGAAACCTGGAGCTCTGTCCGCCGATTCAGCATAATGCCTTTCCAGACGAGAACTCCAGGATCACCGTAAAAGTCTCTTTCCGTGTTGTTATTGGGATGAAACCGTGTCCCGAAGTTTCTCCAAATAAACTGACATTGAGAATCGCTTGCGGAACTAAAGCGACTCTAAAGAGAACACGACACCATTGATGAGAACTCCAGTTTTTCTGTTCTTTGCACTACTCTAAACGGTAGCGCGGAAGGCCAGCTTTCAAAGCGATGGAGCGTACAAGCCGGGGGGGAATAGGCCATCTTTATGAAGGCGTCTGGACACATGTCGTCCCGTTGCTTTACACAGTTACTGAGCTATGGCACTTGTTGTCTTCTTTCGGACTGTTTTCGCCTGTAGAACGATATATCGGCCATACGCTGCAGTTGTTTTCCTGGGGCAGCCACCACCAACCATTTTATCAGCTGTACCTGTGGTTTGGTAGGCTTTCCAACCGCACGAAATGACACTGCTGATTCCGAACTCTTCAGCTACAATGGCCACACTACGCCCATCCTCAAGCTTTCTGATCATTCTTCCAAGAGTGAAGTTTATCCAGGTGATTTCTTCTAGCCCTATTTCACGAAAAAACTCACTAGCACTTGAAACAAATGTCTTTGATTGCGTCTCCATCCTTCTTTTTATTGCAGTCTTGAGATGAGCTCACTGACCGCACGAGGTTTGCGTACGCTCACGTCGCCTGTCACGTTTTGTTCCTGACATTTGCACATGCATGACCTTTCTACTAAATTGCGTCTTCATTTTACTGATCGTAAGAACCCCTTTCCTTGAATTTCATGGCCATCTGATTAAAATTTACATTGTTATTTAAGTTTTGCACAGCAGTGTAGTACTTACATACAACATCTTACTGTTATTCTCAGTTTCAAGTATCCGCAATTAAGTCTTGGAGCTTATTAACCATGGATAGGAGAGCATTACTTATGTGCCATTTATTCACAATACATCTCATGGATGGTACTCCACTAAAATGTACAACAGATAGATGAATGAAAGACGTTTCATTAATTAACCATAATTACCCTAACAAGAATTGCCAATTCACGCATACCTTATTCAAATTTATCTGCATGCGCGTGGAGTTAACACACAAATAAGTATTCTTGTTAAACAGCACATGTGTACTTAATGTTGAATAAATATCCGTATAATGTACGGTAACAAAACTATTTGCGGTCAGTACGCAAAATTCATCTTTTATAAAGAAAGTTTTCGGGAACGTAAGAAGGAATCGGCAATAGCTAAGATTAAGGGCTACTCTCTAGGCTCACAACCAACACGACAGCTCAAAACCGGTTATGATCATTCACCACTGTCTATTCTAATTCGCCTTCAATCTTTATGCGGGTGTTTTAGAAACAAGAATTTTATCAAACTCTTGTACTTCTGATAATATGTCTTTGCTAAGTATAAACCTTGTCTACATTATGAAAATGTAGATAATATCTCACTGTCGACTTTGTGCAGTGTCAATCCAATTCCAGTGATGACTGTGCAGTGCGAACTATGTATTAATCCCTTTATTTATTATTGACATCCTTATCGATTTTTCTTTTTTTATATGAAATCAGTCGTATGTCTCGATCTGCCATTATCTTAAAAAATTTTAAATATATTTAAAAAAATAATTGGATAATATATTTTAGAGTAACTGTTAAAATCACTATTGTGTATCTTTACTGTAAAGCATTGAAATTCGTCAAATAATTTATGTAAAATTTAGTCTGCTTGTGCTGCAAAGCCATTGTAATTGAAGGGTAAATATTTATTATCTGAGTTAACTGCAAATGATAGTGATGCCGCGTATCTCAATACTTAATCCACTGGCGAATAGCACAATTGCAAAGGAGGAGCTCATAACTGTTAGTTGGAATATATCCAATATCAAACGGCTTTGCTAGATTGATGTCAACATCACTCGCTGTAGAGTCTATAATTGTATTCCTTCGTACACAATAATTTCGCTAGATTTATTGGAGTAAAGAGCGTAGCGGCATTTGTTGCAGGATTAGAGATAGTTTAGCTTCTACAGAAATAATACGAAGTATACATATACGGAGCAAATATATAGCCCATCATAAGATGAAAATAATTTAGGGAATTTGATGAAAAGTAATAAGTTGGTCGTTTGTAAATATTTGAAAAGTATTAAAGAATCAATTCTTAACTCCATACATATAATTATATATGTCTATATTTACAGATAACAGGTAGCAATTAAGAAGAGGAGTTTTCTGATATGTGGCATATGAGAAATCTTTCTTGTAAACCAACGACATTCTTAATTTTGGCGAAGCATATTCTTAATACGAATTATGCACATCATATTGCTCACAATCTGCGCGAACATCCTGATTACATTTATGTCTTTTTATTTGTTTGATTACTTGATCAGATCTTATGGCAATAGGATGGATACGCTAGATGGGTAAGCAGCGAGATGTTTACAGGACAGCAAATAAAAGTAGGAATTTCACCGGCTTCAAACAAAAGCCTGAGAGAGAAAGTATGATCTCAACTGAGTTATTGTCATTTTGTTTTATCCTGCATAGCTAATATTTGCGTTTCTAAAATTTTTATTGGCACCTTGTATAAGTTATTCGCTTTATGACCTTTATCTAAGAATCACATGACTGATAGTAACTTTGAATGACGCAGTTTAGAAATGTTTATTGTAAACGGTTATTATTTTGGAGACAAGAATTTGAAATAATTAAATTAAAATGGAAAGTGGTCATAAAAAAACTTTGCCAACATCTGCAGTTCTAGCGTCCGTTCCGGTTAACCGATCGAGATGAATTTGCAAATATAATTATTTGGAGGTATGCGCTCGAGAGTCTGTGAATGGAAACACAGGAGCGCTCACGGTTATGGTTATAGTTACAGAAACTCGATAATATTGAGCTGCAAAGCCAACTTTTTCCGGTCACAAAATTTTCAGCGCATGCTAAAATCCTAAATAGCGTTGGAATGGTACCGATATGTCCAGAAACGGACGTGTTAGGCATACACAAATAAGGGTTTTGGAAACCGGCCAGCGAAACACGATCTGGGAGCTCACACAAAATTTGCATAAACAGACGCAAGATGCCAATCAGAGAACGCCGATCGCCAGATGTTTAACGTAAGAAACGAAAAAATGCTAGGCGGGTACGTGAAGTCGTCTTTCGGAAACTCAGACATAGCGATAAAATTACTCTTCCTGGGAAAGTTCGTGGTGAATTGATAAAACTGTATTATCAAAATGGGAAGAACGCTACTACCGGAATTTCGTAGGCGGAACGCACTCAATGACATGGTTTGGATGCAATATGGTGCACCTCCTCATATAGCGAGGTTACTTAAAGGGTCCTGCAACAGCATTTTGGTGATCGTATCATATCACATTATCATCCTTTTACGTGGCCCCTGCAAACAATCTGACGCCTATGAATTTCTTGTTTTGGGGATATCTCAAAGCGAGAGTTTGCCCTTGCAATCCGCAAACTTTGTCGGATTTAAAGGATTCTATACCGCGTGAGATTGCAAACATCCATCATGCCATGTTGCCTTCAACGGTATTGTCCATCGTCTCCCGATGCAATGCATACTTGCCTGTAATGGCACGCATGTGGAAAATGTTTGATCTAAATAAAGATATTCTTTTGTCCAATATGTGTTGTCATCAGTGTCTCTATCATGTGCAAATTTTCTGCGTGCTCCCAGATCGTGTTTCGTTGGCCGGTTTTCAGAACTCTTTTTTGTACATGCATAACACGTCCGTTTTTGGACATATTGCTACCGTTCCAACGTTATTTAGGGTTTTCGCATGCGCTGAACATTTTGCGACCGGAAACGATTGACGTTGCCATTCGACCTTTTCGAGTTTCTGTAACTATAACCGTAACCGTGAGCGCCCCTGTGTTGGCATTCACAGAATCTCGAGCACATACTTCCGAATAACTATATTTGTTATCTCATCTCGATCGGTTAACAGGAACGGACGCTAGACGTGCAGGTGTTGGCCAAGTTTCTTTATGGACACCCTGTATATGTATATACATGTATTTAAATACATATATAATAAGAAAACTTTCGATATACATCTCGAAGAAATAGAATATATATAATTTAATTTTGTAATATTGCTTTTAGTTTCATACGTAAACACTTTTTAGATCACATTATCATTGAGTTTTATTCAAGTTTGCGATATTGAGAAGCATCAATGTTTATGATCAGTCTGTGCATTTTTGCTTGTTTTATGATTTTATGAATATTAATTTGCTTTTATCATTTTAATGCAATATTTAATTTTTTATATGTATAGATGAAATTATTAAATGTTGAAGATGTAAACACGTCTAGTCTTTAACAGTTAAGCGATTTCTTTTATTTTTAACATTATATTTTTCATGCATTACGGATAAGACGCCTCCAACCGCCCCCGTTCTTTATAAAATTTAAGTTTTTTTTTTTTTTTTAAATAAGCAAGAGATGTAAACACAACACACATCAAGTTGGCAAAAGAAAGAAACAAGAAAGAAAATGCGATGCCTCTAAGATGAAAATCCCGGCCTACAAATAAATTGGTGTTGCTTCAGTTCTTCATGCATTAGTTGCTAAATTGTTTTGTTCCCCAAAATTTTGAATTGTTATTGGCTAAACATTATGCAAGTATCTGAGTTATTAGCAGAATCGTAAAAGAAGAATTAATTCTTAAATAAATTAGTTTACAGCGATCAGCAGTTATTATTTTTAAGATGGAAAGGGAAAATAACCAAATTGAAAATTAGAATTAAAAGTCTTTGCAAATTGACATTACAGCTTTGAATTAAATACTTCTTATATTACATGTAATGTTCATTCATGTAAGATAAGCGATTTACCTGCCATTTTCAATTTAAATGCTAAAGCAGATTCTTATAAAATTCCTTTTTCGTTTGCAACTGAGGCATTGTGCGCTTCTTACGGCAGTTAATTTTAGATAATTATATATTAACTCTGGCGTCTGCTAACATTCTATACATGTACGAGCGTTGTTTAACAAAGCTTCATTTCTTAGGTAGACATAATTCAGCTTCACTGTATGCTTTATAAATTATGCCTTATTTAGTGTATTTCCGATTTAGTGTATAACAAACATTTGTAGAATACAGTGAATTATCTTTCATTTCTGGAAGCAAATTCCATAGTGGGTTTTTGAACTGTTTTAGTATTGAATTTTATTTCAATATTTTTGAATTTAAATTTAAAAGGAACAAATGTGCGTAATATATGCAAAACCAATAATTGAAGATGTATTACGAGATTTTGTTAATTAAGGTTATAGAACCATTGGGCTATTTTGAAAGCAGGAGATGTGAAAAATCAGCAATGTCCTAGCCGGCACTCGAATCTCGGACCTCTCGAAAATGCGTCGAGTGTGCTGACCATTGCACCACGAATGCGTGCTAAGAGGGCGGGAGATTTATCTGATAAGGTAAATAAAATAACATTATTAGTTTAGTAGTTTTTAAAGCTAAAGGCTTTTGGGTAGCAAACTTCTAACTAGAGAACCATAAAAAATTTAATAAAAGATGTTTTTGATAAATTAATCCTTATTTCCTCTTTTGATTTAAATAATTTTGTTCGTTGAACCAGAGTGTGGAGGAAGTACTTAAAAGGTGTAAAGAAATAGTATTTTAAAATATAAATCTACTTGCATAAGGGAACTACTTAATGCAAGAGAATGAAAAAAAATATTGCGAAGGATGGAACAGAAATTATGAACATCGAGAAATCCGAACATCGCATTTTGTTTACACAGATATTTTAATACATTTTTAAATGTGCGTCAGTTTGGAATTTAAAACTCTTTTGTCACGACATATTTCTCGACAAATAGAAAAGCGGAGTCTTTCCCGATAACTTTTGCACATGACAATTTACTTATGTATTGACTAAATGGGTTTCATGAGAAAAAGTCACGTACTTCGATAACAAATGTATTCCGATTTTTGAAAAATACGCAGATACATAATTCAAGTAATGTAATCATAAAATATGAGTTTTTTATGAATACTAGAAGGAACTAAATTTGTTTCGGTTGATAAGATACTTTTGAATATTTCATATTCTTACATTTTTTGAAAATAGCTCTTAAAGTGTCTTAGCACCAAATTTCTAGGAGATACCTTTTTTGAAACATTTAACTCATTCTTTATTCTGTCTGAGTTAGTAATCACGTATATTTCTAGATACCATACATATAATACCATGGTGCTATTTGCTGATATTTTAGCTCATTATTATATACCTAAACACATGTACACTGAACCAAAAAAAAAGTAATTGATCTGTAACTTCCATTCTACTCGGCCGATTGACGAAATTCAACTTGCGTTTTTCATGTCTCGACAGCGCGACTTAGGATATGTATTAGATTTATATATAGCATTGTACTAATATAGGTATTTTTACACAAAGTCGGACTTTTTCTGAAATGGTATGCAAATGTTTTTTCACATTTCGCCATTCTACGACTCGAATTATACCAAAGTGCGAAGTTTTGTAAAAATCGCAAGAGTATTTTTTTAAAAAATTAGTTCTAAAAATTTTAACTCCTCAATCTTAATTGAATTTGGTATGTATTTATTAATCTCCCTTTTTTTGTAACTTATTTAATTCTTTCTTTCACATTTCGAAGTTTAGATCCGTTTCAAATAAAATTCGCCCATTTTTTGTGATTTATTTTTAAAATTTGTATTTTTAAATAATTTGTATCAATTTTTCGAAAACAAATTTGAATTATAACCTATAAAATTTTTACCATCGTCTTTAAGTAGATCAATTTCTAAGCATACGTGCAAAAAATTAGAATTTTTTATTCAAAATTTCCGAATATATACGTGAAATTATATATTGGCGCATTTTGAAATTTGGCATACTTGTTGAAAGCGATAAAACATCAAGTGTGGTTTAGGCACTTTGTTAAAATTATTTGAAACTAGGAACGATGTGACTTCTTTTCCCTTCCACAATGTAAAAAGGGAAAGGAAAATAGGCTGCCATATGTTAAGAAGTTCGCTAAGTGAATTATTCTTGGCGCAAAGTGAAAAAATGCGCCAGGATAAATTTTGGAATTTCTCCTAAAATTCCGCACCAAATTTTAGAAAATTTAATATTTTGGCATAATTTCAGTCGTATACGGAAAAGATTGGCGTGTCATTTCAGAATAAGTCCGATTTTGTGTCAAAATACCTATTTTAGAACAATGCTATATATTAATCTAATATATATCCCAAGTTGAGCTTTCAAGACATGTAAAACGTAATTTGAATTTAGTCAATCGGCCCAGTAGAACGGGAGATATAGAACTGTCCTTTTTTTTTCATCCACAGTGTACTTCAGAAATTTCACGAAGAACTCCCCGTATATGCTCTTTACGCATTATGCACCCATCTACTGATATATATTTCAAGTGTGTAATATTTCAGTTCAAAAGTTAATTTTATAAAGAAGACATTTTAAACAATTTTGTGCAAATACAGCATTGCTTTCTGAAACGTTAAGCAACGGCCATCACTGGAAAATGTACTCTTCGATTAAATCATATTTTCTCAGAAATTAGGTGATTCAATTATATTATCGTAAACGTTTATTAACTCAAATATATATTTAAGTAATTTGTAAGCCGTTCACATATATAAGTCTTATTTCCTGCATTCCAAAAAATATAGCTGAACTATCAAATACAATTTCCCATATTAAAGCGTGCCACCAATTCTGATTTTTACATAAGTTTGGCAAATGGCATACATTTACTTTGGTTTAATCCGTAATCAAACAAATTTCATACAAACTCTATTCCGTAGATTTTATTTTTATTGTATTCCATGCTGATCAAGCTAACCAAATAGAAAACTGACAATCTTTTTATAGGACAATCTTTTACTTATTTGGGAGTAGTTGGAGGAAGGATTTAGCTCATCTAGGAGTACCGCAAATACTTTTGATGGCATGGGAGAATTTGTCACAAAAAGCGAGCATTGCTTTCATTACAAATGCATTGCTCCAAAGCTCTGCATTCTTTATGTACCATGTTTACGTTATACGAGTTAATACTACAATCTATAAGGTTAAAAACGAACCATATTCTGACACTGCAGCATACAACCTCACAGCGGGATCAAAAACTTCATCTTGTTATCTTCGGGCCATCCCTATACTTCCGGTAGAGATCAAGAATAGCAGTTCGATAAAAAAGTTCGGTCAAAGAAAATTTAGCCCATGCTTGAACTGCTGTTACGAAAGGCATAGAGTTCAGTGATATTACTAGCGTTCTGTCCTTCTTCTTTCCAGCTTCTCTCTTACTTTTTATCGGATTCCAGGTAATTCCTGATCCATCTATGAACCATTCGTTGAAACTTTCGACCTTTTTCCAATCTGCAAGCGGGCGACTCCTATTCAGCCATTCTTCTTTAGTTCTGACGCTTAAAAAGAGCAAATATGTAAGACCCACGCACATAGTCTTATCATATACTCGGAAGCATGCAATATTTCATATGCTAGAGTTCTTTTACCCGAGCATCAATAGTCAATCGTAGTCTTTCATCAATAGTCTTTTCATGTGTAATCTTCACCGCAGATTAATCACAGTTATTGACATCCGAGTTGTTAAAGAGACCATTTATCTAAGAACTGGCACATCTTCGTCCACTGCAATTAAATAATAAAGCCACATATTTATCATAAAATGGGGCAGTCTTTCTCATCTGAAATTGTCTCCAAAGGCAGCAAAAGACAGTACGTTCGAAAGCAAAGAATAATTTTTAATAAAAATTCCTGTTTGAAGCAAAACAAGAACACATCAGCTTTGGTATTAGCCACTAGCCATATTCTCAGGTATAACTCCTCTTTTCTTGGAAAAAAATATAAAATGGTCTTTCAAAAATTTTAAATTAATAATTAAAACATTTTTACAGAAGAACTTTAGAGAAGTACCATTTTCAAACAATACGTAATTCTCATGCTGCGGTGTACAAATCCACCTAGGCAGTATCATATGATATTTGCATAAGCTACACAGATGAAATCGCATTATGTGCTTTAAGCTAACAAATTTTATTGTACCCTTATTTTTAAATCACTATAGTTATACTTCAAGTTCATTTTATAACATGAATCTGGGCGTTTATAATAAGCCTGAATTTAAATAACAATTAAATATCATCTTAAGTTAGTTTTATACTACTTTTCATCTTGTTTTATTATCCGTGAAGTCAATTTGAAATGCTTAGTCGTTCCTACTAAAATCTTTTGAATTAAATGGAACTACATAGCGTTGAGCTTGGTAATAATCTTAATACGGGATCAAGACAATAGAAAGATAAGGCGTCTCAAGAGTATTAAATCATCCGATATATGTGTTATAAAGGAGTACTATAACGTTGCTCTTTTTTAGACAATAAGCATTGTTTTACCAGTGAGAAATGATTCTTTTCTTAACTGAAGGCGTTTTACTTTCAAATATTACTATCATTTAAGTATGCGACTGGATAGCATTCAAGATACAAATAATTAGGTATGAGACTCTTATCAAACCGATTTTGCAGAGTTAATTGGACAAAAAGAAATTCTATAGTCGCTTTCCACCCTCTTAGAAAAAAAATCGCAAATTGTTCATTTGAAAGTCAGTTAGCCATCACGATTTTGCTGCTTGAGTCTTAGTTGCTTCTAACGCTTCATTTAATAGTAGTACAACTGAACTTTTGAATGACATTACAGTGTCAACCATTAGACGTACATTTGTGAATTTCTAAAGCTGTTAAATATTTCATATATCATGGTTTGTTATTTCCTTGTTATTGGTAAACCTTGCATTTTAATAAACGTCATTTTGATGTCAGTATATTATTAATTTTACAAAAATATTAAAATAAATATTTTAAACATATCGCATTTACACTATGTAAAGTCATTAGGTTGTTTTAAGGCAGGGGACGTGAAAAATTATCAATGCCCTCACCGAAACACAAATCCGGAGCCCTCGAATACGCGCCGAGTGTGCTACCGTTACACAACGAAAGGAAGAAGGCGGGAGGATGGATAAAATAGCTCATATACTTACCCTTTTAGAAGGCAGTTGGGGATTAGGGCGCCCAGTCGCCAAATCCTGATGGTGAAGATTCATCATCCAAAACCTAGTATCTAGCGCGACTGTAAAGTCATTAGGACTTTTTAAAACGGAAACATGAAAAATGTGCAATGCCCTTGCCAGAACTCGATCTTGGACCTCTCGAATACTCACGGAGTATAATACCGTTACACCACGAAGGCATGCCGAAAGGAGGGAGGAAATACCTGTTATTGATTTACATTTAAGTAGTTTCTTAGTGATTTATTTATTGAATATAATAAGCAAAAGAGAAAATATAAACTGCGTTTTCGGCTTATAAATTGTTAAATTCTTTAACCTGCTTGGAATACGCCACAGCTTATGAACGACCTGTTCTTGCAGTCTCTAAAATTCAACTATTTAGCCATCCTACTTGTTTGAATTATATTCAATTTATCCTTATTTCTGTCTACCCTTCTCCATTGGATAACACAGATAGCTTAATCACTATCTCATATAACACTAAATTGAAATGCCCTTCCACTTAACAAATTGTCGGTGGCTATTTTAACGTCTATAACGTTACTTTTAGTTATGCTGGTACCCCCCCAAATGGTCACGAACTGCTGCTAATAATCTGTATATACATAACTCTTTAATTGCCTCACCTACATTTGACAGTTTCTACTTTGAAAGATGGCAAGATCTAACTGTCTGCATTAATAACATAGCTAATCATATTCAAATCTGGTCTGTAAGTGATGAAGAAAGTGGTTCTGATCACAAATACATTCACTTCAGTATCTACTGTGATATTTCTATCAGCATCCTTATAAGACTCAAATTAGCTGGCAATAAGATCAGTCCTTCAAACTTTCTTTCTCTTGAGTTCTATATGAAGAGGTATCAGAAGGTTTACACTTTAAAAAGTTCTGAAAAAAGATGGATCAATATACGGTTAACCTCTTGGATACCTTACGAAGCACTTGCCATCAACACCTCCCTACTCATACAGCCAAAATTTTACAAAATATCTCATTATGGGCGAAGGAAGTTAAAACAACAAAGACAGAAATTCAGAGCACTCCGACGTGGCCTAATGCTAAATTTCAAATATTAACAGCATTTCGCAAGGATGGAACTCAATACAAAACGTACATTCAAACAGTTAAAGTTACTAATTGGCGAAAATTCTTTACAATAAATAATAATTCTTACGGCATTCTATATAAAATTGCTTCCAGAAAGGTCCTTGATAGGTTCTTGCTTCCAGAAGAGTCATTAGGTTTTTTTGAAGCAGGAGACGTGAGAAATGTGCAATGACCTTGCCGGGATTCGAACCTGGACCTCTCAAATACGCGCCGAACTGTGATACCGTTATACCACGAAGGCATGCAGAAAGGAGAGAGAAAATATCTTATAATTCTATGTACAATTTTTCTACGACAAGCCGATATACTCTCTTGAAGTTCGTATTAGAGGGAAAAGTGTGGTAGAAGGAAAACAGGACGGTAGAGCCTCGAGCCCCCCTCCCCGGGGTACTAGGAATTACAGCCTGGGACGCAAGCTTAATAGTTAGCTAGGCACAGAAGTATCTCAATAATCTATGATACTGCAGAGGTGCTAACTTAGTTTGTTCATGTGCAGAAAATGCTGACGCTTTCTAATATACAAATTCAAACATCGTTCGCTGTATTACATGCCTTTTGAAACTCTTGAAAAGAGAAATGTGAAGGTTTATGCAGAAGTATTATGTGCATTAATTAAATGAATTCATTCGAAACGTTAAATATAACAGTTGCTTATTATCACGTTTACTAATTAAAATACTTTTGCAATGGTACCACTTCCATAAGTTTCGATGCAAAAAAATGAAAAAGTATGGCACTTGCATTTTATGTGGATAAAATGGATGATATGCAAGAAATGTGTACTGTAGAATTCATTTCCTTTGTAAATAATATACGAAATAAAAATACAAAGTAATAAGGATGAAAATTTGTATAAAAGTGAGCAACATCAAATAAATACCTTACACCAGAGAGAATTGCCAAAAGAAACCTTTGCATAAGTCGGCCGTTTTGCCAAAATCGGAAATGAAAAATTCTCGCAGTGCTTGATGATCCTTTTTTCGATTCCAGACATAAGGAAGCGAATTTTATTAGATGGAACCTAAAAGGCACGGTAGTGAAAGAATGCGTTACTCTGTTTTTGTATCATTTGTGTTAGAAATGACTGAACTGCTACGGAACGGCAAATGTTATTATCCGTATAACATCATCATCGTCTGCACTGATGGAAAGCAGAGAAAAGAAAACAATAGAAAAATGTAATCTGCAAAAGAAAAAAAAATAAGATTGAGGGAAAAATAAAAAATAGTATTCATACCTCTAGCAAAAATGCTCTAAACACAACGCACTACCAGTTTTCTTTTCTTTTTCATTTCTCCCCTTTCGTGGTACTTCCCTCGCAGAACAAAATTCCCTTCGATTCAATTCTGGTATAACGATTTTTGGAACTATCCCATAATCCTTCATTCAAATATTCGAATGCTCTAACAGAAATCTCGCTCGCGTTTTTGTTTTCGTTTTAGTAACAACTATTGGATGCCTAAGGATTAAAGAAGTAAGAATCATAATTGAATTCCAAAAGCTCGTTTTTAATATATGTCTTCTACGCATTTTATTTAAACTAAAAACAAATTCCTATAGAAGTAAATAATTGAATTATGTTCGAAAATAAGTACCCTTCATTTGCTTTTATTAAAATTGTCAGAATTTACAAACACATTTCATCTGTATTTTACAATAGCAAACGTAAAAGTTTAATACTTACATTGCTACATGCGAATATCCGTTATAGGAGGAAATTTAAAATGTATATTTATTAAGATCTTTAATTTTGAAAATATGTAGAATTTTAAGTTCATCTTTTGTTGCAATGTTCTCCCGTTTTGTGTAATGCTATATTTTGTCTTTTTTAATGTGACAATGCAAATGTCACATCATACATTAATCATGCAATCTTCCTAGTGGATTCATCTTGGTAAATCCAATTTGCATTAAATTATTTTACATCAAACTGTCTACTACGTCAAACTTACCAGAAATCATAATTTAAGGTAGGCTGGTCATTAATAGGTACAGCAGGTGTTCATTTGCGCAAACCTCTTTAAAGAGAAAAACATTTTGGGTAAGTGCTAAGCATTTTGTGTTCTGCAACAAATATTTTACTGTAGGTAGAAAATCCGAATGTATGTGTATTTAAATTTAATATACAAACATACAGGTAATATTAGGGCATATAAATAGTATATGAAGCATTGGACTTATTAACTGTTGGATGCCGCAGCAGTCATTATTAAAAGGTTATCAATTGTGCCATACATATTTGGGTCTAGAATCCCTAAAACAAATCACTGGATATTAACATAGCAGAAATAAGATTACTCAGAATAGAATAAAATTTTGATTGTTTATATTTCTTCTTCGTTTCCAGAAATATCCCGAACTTGCTTATCAGGTCGCATATATATGACATTTAATAAATGTGATTGTCTCTCGGGGTCAGTAAAGAAATTCGAAATAAGATTTTTCGAAGTCTTAACACGTTTTCTTCTTCATCATAAAGCCAAATATCCACTGTAAATTCTTATACTAAGAAAATTCACTGATTGCACGTAAATAATAGCTATTAACTGCATTAAGTTTCATTCCGTTTTTTTTTTTTGAAATTGTGAATTAATTATCACATCACAATGTGCAATTCTTTGCACGAATTAAAATACCAGAATTTTAGTTAATCAATTAATTTACTTATTTTTCATTCAAATTTTGATTACAAAGCTAAACATATTAATATGCTCATTCATGTATAGCGGATAGATTGTATAATGAGACATATACTATAGCAAAGGTTCCTAAATCTATTTACTTCCGTAGCCATTTTTAGAATCAACTTCTCCAGCGGTCTTTAGGTCTACCCTAAGTCTTACAAGTTAATGATGTTTTTAGTGTTGTATTACATGGGTACGGGGAAACTACAAATAGTAACGAAAAGGGAAATGTAGAGTAGAGAACTATTAAACACCATGTTTACGAAGAAAATCGGAAAATAAATTTTCTTCAATTTCTCTTAAAAAATTTTAAAGCAGTTATACTCACGACAGTCACTGAAAGTTTTATGTGAGAATCAAGTTAGTAATTAGTTAGTCATACTAACAAACGGTTTTATGTGAGAATCATCCCCTCTGCCATTTGGTGACGGACCATCTAGACGAGCAGTTGGTGCTAGTGCAGTGTTAACAGAAATATATATTGACCAGAGAATTTTGTGCCTGGCAGGTATGGAGTGTTGCGCGATATTAATGGGCCAGTAAGATGCCGGGTGCTGAAATCCTAATTATCGGCCCAAGGAGGTATATGCTGTGAGTGTGATGTTGAAACAAATGATACCTTCATTTCAGTGAGGAACGTGATCATGAGATGGGCACAGTGAGACCCGTATTAACTTCAACAGAAACTGCGGATGAGGATTAGAGATGGCCAAAACCGTTCCTTTAAAGGATCAGTTCAGAACCATTCGCTCATTGAAGTGAATCAGTTCCTTTTAATGATTTACTAACAACGATCTTGAGGAATGCACTCTTAAGAGACATGGATATAGAGCGGTGTGCAAAGCTGATGGGAAATCAGAAAGAACTAAACAAGGAGTGGGATCCCTGGAATTACCTCAACCAAATCACTCACTCTCTGGACTGATTTCTTTCAATTCTACATTTGAGATTCCCTAAAAAACGTTTCTTCATAGAACATCAATAAAATTATCGAATAAGAAAATGCTAAGTTAAAAAATAATGAAAAGTCACTGTTTGTTAACGATTACATTATTTTATTACTATAAATGATATTTTGCTGCTACTAAAAAGCAGTGTGAAAATAAGTTTTAAGATCAGAGGCAGATCCCAAAGAACAGGAAATTGTCTGCTGTTCATACCAGCACTTTCTTTTTTTTTTATCTAATTTGACAAAATGACTCCAAATATCGCTCGAGGGTCTTCTATTCGGTAGGTTCACATTTTGTTCTGCAACCTCGAAAAATTATATTAGATGGAAAAATTTATATTTATCAAAGTATACTAATTTTAAAGAAGATGAAAAAGAAATCCACAACTCTTGATTGCAAGACGTTAGTAAAATAAGTAAATAAATAAAAATATTTCATTGTTTTACATAAATATTGCAGTAAAGTTGTATAAAAAAGGTAATACCTAATATACATATCTATACTATGACACAGTTTTCAAATGATCGAAATAAAACTCAACAGCTCGGAGGAAGCGAAAAGAGCAAATAGTCAAAACTCCGCAGGAATGAGATCGTAGCTAGAGCAGGAGCGATAAAATAGCGATTAATCACAACTTTGAAGGATCCATACCTGGACAAGCGCGTGAGCGCTAATAGCTAGTATTTCGAGGAACTAAGTCATATAATCTGTGTACTTTAAACAGATCCTCACATTGCCAGATTAAAAAAAAAAATAAAAAAAACCTATATGTTTCAAACAGGAGTGGTCAGTTTCGCTGAAATGCTTCGGTTATTTAATGTCTACTTATTGTTTATTTAATGTCTTGTTTTTTAATTACTAGATGGGACACAGGCAACAAAAAGCACACACATAATACATACACAACACACATACACATATATAAAACAAGTCAGAGATGTTTCCGGTAACTAATAAAGGAAAGGATGCGAATGTCTACATTATTTTTGGCACCCTTCCCAACATCATTTCTTGGTGAACTGTTAAAGTACTGTCGTTTCATCTTCGCTGGAGCGCTCTGATCATTCTTCAGTAAAGTGAATCGATTCCGGAGCTGATCTTCAATCTCTAATGAAAACATCAGGTTTGCAGATGTAAAATATTCATTGTAAAATAGTAGGTGACCAAACAAATTTAGACATTGCGTTGTGTATTAATTTTAAGTTTAGTTTCAACAACCCGAAGAACCTTGCTACTGGTGAAACTATGTTGTGTTATCATAAATTCAAGAAAACACATAAATCAATAATACTAAAACTATAGTTTATTACTTTCCTTAAACACTGATATCAATCAAATTGCTATTATAAAAAAATTACACTAGTCTTCGGGAACTACCAACCATTAATTAAGAAAAACAAATTTACACATTTATATTGGTTTCACTAACTCAGTAACTTCTACGAGAACCACTGCAATTTACAAAACTATTAGTTAAGGAATGACTATTTCATGAGTTAAGATATAAATTAATAATTTCGATTTGATTTAACAGTTGTAAGGTTCTTACACCTTATTCATCCAAGAACATGTAGAATTTCTAATTATTAAGAACAGAGTTAAATATTTGTAATATTGCACCAAAAAAAATAAAAGAAACTACTATCATGCTCATCCAACCAAGTTACACCAAAACCCCCCTAATAAGAAAAATTTAGAATTTAAACAAGATCAATTTAAGACTGCTAACAAATTTTACCTCAAATCTCTGCTAAAGCAACAAATTATCAAAAGGTATTAAAGATTTAAATTTCTCTACATTTCAAAATTCTTTACAGCAAACGTTTAATTAAAAAAAATAAAAATCTTAATTCTAATTATAATGGAATCTTTACTAATTTCAGGAAATAGTTAAATCTGTAAATTTTGAATGAAAATTTCCTAAGAATTAAAGTTAAGTATAAAAGTTCAAAAGAATTCTTATCTGATGGATGATGTAAACTGGAAGAATAGCAAGCTGTTCTTCTGCTTGGTGTGGGAACTGTGAACGGTGAACCGGATGGACGGCAATAAATTCTCTGGAACACAGGAACCTGTAGCTTCAATGAAATGAGGGCCTTCTGTTGGACGACTTTCAGAGTCATCAGGAAAACTCAGGTAGATGTAGACATTCTTTTCATGGACTGCAGTAATTTCAACTGGAACACAGGAACCGGTAGCTTCGACGAGTTGAGGCCATCTGTTGGACGACGTTTAGATTCATCAAGAAAACTCAGGTAGATGTAGACATTCTTTGCTTCACTTTCTTTTTAAATTGAAGGGGCAGACAGAGTCTGAAGATCAAAATTTTTACAATGAAATTTCGTCATTGGATAGAATTGATTCGATTCGATTGAAGAATATTTCCTTTTCATTTTGAAGAACTATTAAATTTAAAGCTTAAAAGCCAAGAAGTCGGACGCAGGCGAAAGGAGCCATAAGCCCCATCAAAAAGGGAATATCATCCTCGCTGTCCCATAGAAACAACGTGCTCAAGGCACGCGAGAAAAACTTCTAGTTAGCCGAAGGGAAAAAAAAGCGAAGCGCTGCTAAGAGACCGAAATCCCACCTGCACAGCCTTTTTGTCAGGTCAAGACACCAGATATCGCCAAATATCGCCAAAAGGGTGAATAAATCCTAAACTCTACACCTCGAACAAACCCCTCCTACAATCGTCCAAAAATCGAGGAGTTGAACTGGAACAAAAATCGAATCTCGCCAAGCCCGCCAAAGGAAAAACCAAGAATTCGACGCA
The DNA here is from genome assembly GCA_000611955.2 of Stegodyphus mimosarum. Lineage (NCBI taxonomy): Eukaryota > Metazoa > Arthropoda > Arachnida > Araneae > Eresidae > Stegodyphus > Stegodyphus mimosarum. The sequence continues at coordinate 55,652 of KK113392.1, forward strand.
AGCGTGAGAAAAGTAACAAACCCAAAGCAACCCACCCTTGACAGGAAAAAAATTCCTAAGCAAAGGCTTCGAAATCAACTGCAAAAGTGACCCTTTTCACTCCTTTCCCCTTAAACAAAAAAATCTCACTAAGTGCAAAAATTTCGTTAAATAATTAGTTGTAAATTAAAAACTATTTAAGCTAGAAGCTTGAAAGTACACTTAAATTAAAAGGCTAATTTTTCTGCATCCAATGATATAAGTTAAATGAGAACCAACCTTAGTTAAGTAATTTTAAATCAAGTTTATTACGTAGGAAAGCACCTAATTCCATTGTCTGTTTCAACGCGTTTACGAGTAACCAGTGGAAGAAACAAATTTAAAAGTACAAATTTTAAAGTACCAAAACCCCTAATTAAAATTAAACTAAAGCAAATATGAATAGAAGATATTAAATCAAATAACGTTGTGTAGCATAAATTTAGAATAATGAAAATTAAATCTTAAGTCAAACTTAAATAATTAAGTGTTACGTGAAATTGCTACACAACACAGAGAAAATAATTCAAGTAATGAAGAAGTGAGGGCAGCCGGGAGGAAATTCTTGCGTATGCTGAATGTATATTTTTTTTCGGCAGGAGGTTTTTAAATCTTGCTATGTGAAAATTATGAAATAATACGAGCATGAAAAATGCTTGGACTTATAAGCATATCCTTTGTGATTATGTAGACAAAGAAATTAAGATTTTGTTTGTATGATAACAGTATCTATTATATATTATTTGCTTTGAAAAAAAAACACTGCCCTTAGCAGTTTATGATAACTTATTTTTTATAAACTGGGATATGATGTGAAACCTGAAAATGTGTAGGATATGATTCATCTCGATACTGACATTGAGAGAATTCATGTTTTCATATATTTCTTATTAACCAGGAGTTTCTCCAACTTAGTATATACTTGCCGTAACAAAATACAGCTATTCAATTTGAGTTTTAAGAAAGATTCCATTAATTGCTTGTGAAGCTCATGATATGCCTTTTAGAGCAAACATTTTGATGAACTGAACACTTTCATCTCGATACGGAGGAGGAAGTTTCGTATTACTAAACATTTACTAAATTAAACTCCTGATTATGTGCATCGATTCATACGAAAATCCGTTAGCCGATTATCGATTCACGTGATAATCCGTATCATGCCAAACTCAAGCATTGCAAGCTGCATCAATTTTTCGTTGTTACACTATGGTTACCTCTCTAAGGGAATTATTTCTTCATAAATGATTTACTCAACTAACCACCTAATTTTTCCCGTTTTACATGGCGAAAACTATAAACGCGTACGCACAGGCAGCTATATTTTAAGTATTTGGGTACGGGTGGATTCCAAGTGTATATACGTTATCAGTTTGGCAGTTGATTTGACCTTTTATTCCTGAACATAAGGTTTAAGAGAAGGGCTGCAATAATCATTACTCCTCGAATGTTATTTTGGTAAAGTTCATGCAGTCTATATTTATGAATATGGTACTTAATGTACTTGTATCAATGACTACCAGAATGGTTTAATTTCGATTTCATTTCAGATATTCAGTTTCAATTGAGAGACAGGTTTTGTCAAGAAGTCTTTGTTGTTTATATATTTATTATTATTTTTTTTGCTTGAAAATGTATTTCTCGTGAAGATAATATACAAATTTTTATATGCTAAAAGAAGTGTTTATTTCCATTTTTTTTAATACAGAAGTACTTAGTTAGCCCTTTAGGGGATGAAAAAAATTTACATTGATTAAGCTTAACACGTTTACGAAGTTTTAGTTATGTTTTCAAGTATAGCATTACGTGAGGAAAGAAGTGCATGCACGGAAACAGTTTTGTTTTTAAGCACTCCGACAAGAGTGCACAGTAAAATTAAAATCAAAACAGACAGAATGTCACATGATATGGGAACTAGAATTTATAGACAAGCATTAAGTCAAGTGTCGGCAATCTTTTTTGGCTGCTGGTCAAATTCAAATAGTAAGACAAGTTTTACTGCGAAAATAATTACAATACGCTTTAAAGATAAATATTAAAATAAAAAAAATATTATTTAAAAAACGAATGTAACTGAATTAATTTTATTTTCCCTCTTTGATATCAATGATGCCGCTGCTGCTGAATTGGTGACTTCAATCAATTTAGTCAAGTCTAGCTATAGTTATTCGTCTTAAGACGAATACAAGCACCTGAATTTTTCGTAACTAAGTTGGTCCAGCTCTTATTACTTAAAGTATAAAAATACTTGCTCTGTTGATAAGTTGAACCAAATGCGGCAAAATTTCAACTCCAATTTTTTGGAATTATGGATAATGAATCGGCGTTGCCGAACTTATCGATTTCCTCTTGAAATGATGTTACAATTTTTAATTTTTAAAATAAATGCATGTTCGTTACTGTAACTTTGTAATCAAGCAAAAATGTCGTTATTATTTGCTTTCTTTTTTTATGCATTCCTGAAGTGCTAGCTTTATATTTATGTTCTTTTAATGTATTTTTGTATTTTATATTTTTTTAACTCGAGAGGAGTTACGTGAAATTATGAAATGCGTTACTCGGTGACCCACGGGCCATAGCTTCATTTAAATTATAGGATTGCAAGTGGATTTCTAGTTTAATGACGTTATATTATTATAATCTGCCATATTGTGGAAACGAACGTTAACATGTCACGCAAGTAAAAAAATATAAAAAGTTTCTTTTTTAGAGAGAAATAGGAATTTGAAATGTCCTTACTCTTTATCATCAGTTTTACTAAACCCTACATGACACCTGTTTACATAATAAGGTATGTCATTCCTTTAAAACAAATAAAGGATTCATTTTTACAGTGAAGGTCATGCAACCAAACATCGAATTTGGAGTTAATATTCAGGCATTTAATAAATTTCTCAAACTATACAAAGTGGGCCAACTTTTGCATAATTTTTATCAGAAATCACATAATGGAACTTTCCTCTGTGTTTAATTATAGGAAAGAGTTAAACATATTAACATCCGGCGATGTAAAAGAGCTTCGAATTATAAATAGGGTTTGCTAAATTAAGACAAAATGTTTACCATTGTGTTAATGAGCTTGTAAGGATTTTAAGTTTTACTAACGTTTATTTTATTTTAAAACTTTGCTATCCTCTGTTATTTTCTATTTCCGGCCAGAACAAGCACGAGGAGAATTTTTTATGCAAATGAGGTTGCAAACTGTATAAGTATTTAAGATATAGCTTTTAGCAGAGAGAGAGAGAGGGAGAGACTTCTCGCTGCCTTTACACGCACGTGCTTTTCAGTCAGTTTATGTCTGCCTAAAGGCCAGAACTTAGTTCTCGCTGATATTTGAAGACGTACTGTAGTTTTTTGCATTCCGCTCACTACATACGTAGTGCTAAAAGGCCAATCTTCGAAATGCTATTCTCTCCAAAGCATCTAAGTTTAGTTCTTATTTAGTTAAGTTAGTTTATTTTCTTATTTTCTACGTTTTAGACCATAAGTGTTGGTCTCTGTATCCCGAAGTGCAGGAACGGCTGTACGCTGTGAGAAATAACGGGTAAATAGTTGTATCTTCTACAAACGCACGAACATAGGTTTGAGTAAGCTCCCTGTTCTACTCAGGACTCCAATTATGTTTCCAAGGCAATTAGAAGGAATAGAAGCCCTGCCAAGTTTACCTAAAATATGCTTGAAAGAACTGATACAATAAATCCAGTGTCATTTCTCAGATATTTAAAAATATGTTTTATCCTTTCTTACACATGAATTTTAAAAATGTGTCATATTTTCTTATTTACTAGCTATGCCGAATTCAATGTGTTCATGTGTTTCAAAATTGTGGAGAAATTTAATTTCAGTTTTACAGATTCGAATTACTTATTACCCTTCATCTCCAATTTGGCTTGCTTTAGTCCACCTTTCCTCTTAAACTTTGACTTCAAAGATGGCGTGGGCCTGTTAGCTTAGTATTTACTACCGTCACTTCTAAAGATCAATGTAAAGCCTAATTGCAGCTCCTGCAGGTAACGTCCCAAGAGTTCTGCAGATATTCACAATTGGGTTACGGACGACCGTTCTCCGTGACCAATATGGACATCAAATACCCACACGAGTCGAATTGCATTAATTGACTAAACGAACGTTATGTGATCAAGAGAAGTGCTTCACTGCAGAGAGAGTTTGAACTGAGTAATATGTTCCTTGACTTATTAGATATCATTATTAGAAATGGAGTTAAAAACTTCTACTAAAATATTTTAGAAAATCACGCACAATAAAATATTAAAATATTTTAATTGCGTAGATGGATCTTCCCAATATGTGAGCCAAATTACACAAAGTTTTTGTAACTGGAAAATAAACATATTAACCCCAACCTACCGACCTGAAAACTATAAAGATGTTTCTCGAGAATTAGAAACGATTTGCAAATAAAAGGTCTCGTATATACGGTTGAAAGGCAAAGGACTTACGTATCATATAGTAATTCATAATTCATAAGTGTAGTAGTGTTATTACGGTGAGAATATTTCGAATTACTTTACCGAACATAACGGATTTTTCTAATATTTCAGACGTGTTAGACGTTTCCTTGTTATTTTAAATTTTCTGCGTCAGTTTTTGCATTATTTTTTCGTTGAATAATGGACATTAATTCCGAAATTCATATCGCATGGAGTGCTACCCATTTTTCTTGCAAAATCCTCCGTGAATGCATTTTCCTTAGACAGAGGTTCTCTGAATGATTTGGCTTAATCACTCATCCTTTATGTAAATTTCAAAACGAAACTTCGAACTTTAATTTCCTTCAGAAGTACAGACCTATATCCTTTTTCCTTTCAAACTTCTGTAGAAACAGTTGACCTACTTTTAAACTTCCAGCTTTTGTGTCCGACTGGCAAAGAATAGCTCTCTGAATATATACCTAATCTTAAATTTAATTGCATTTTCGGTACGTTTATTTTCATTACGTACAATATACATGAAGAAAAGTACTATGTATGTTTTTAATAAAGGAAGAATATGATAATCTTATTTGAGAAATAATAATCGTGTACGTATACGTGGATTAAAGTTTAATTCTAAATTAACAAAGAAGCAAAATTAATTGAGTTTTTTCAATATTTAGATTAATAATACCTTCATGTGATAGCTGTTAATGTTTAATTCATGACTAGCCCATTTAAATATCTTTGAAACGGGAAATATATTGAAATAGTAAATGTAAAAGATGTGCTTTTTTCAAAAACGTTGCAAAATGAAAGTTGATATATTATTCATATAGCTTCAATTTTGGGGAAACGTAAGATAAATTGAAAAATCCCTCTTATAATCCATATTACAAGTAGTTTCAGAAAATGAAGTTAAAACATGGGATTTCGGAAATTCTCGCTTATTATTGGAATCAGAATTTACTATTTTCATTTTCTATTATGACTAAAACATCAGGAATTTGAAGTCTCTAGTTTATATTAATTAGCATATGTTCTAGTATGCATAAAACTGAAAATATGTTTTACATGATCATTTACCAAATAGGTTTTCTTTCAAAAACATTTGCAGAAATATTAAATACCTAAATATGGATTATGGAAAATAAAATAGAATGTCTACTTGGTAAGGGGTATGAACAACGTGATGCACATAACCTCAGTTTTAACCCTTTTGCAATATATTTCGTAGCTTTCTTTAATTCTGAGCAAAATATTTCCATTGATTCAATATTATATTGCCTTTTGATTTTCATTAAAATTGCGATATTAATGTAATAAAAATATAGGAAATGCTGACTTAAATTCCTTTTTCATATGAATCTTCACTGACAAGCATGAATAGCAAAAGATCAAAAATTAAATTTGAGTATAAATTATTCAATAAAGCTTTTAGAAAGTTTAAAGTTTTTAACGCATAGCTTAATGATTTGGTCTAGGTATTTAAAAATATGCCGGTATTTATCCAATGTGTAAAATAAAGTCATTCTAAATAATTATTTTAGCAAACTATTGTGGTATTTAATATGCGTAAATCTTTCAATAACTAACAAAACGTAGAAAACTATTGTCAAAAACAATGTTCCTAAACAATCTTTGACGGTAAATAAACGCTTCATGATGAAGTCAAGCATTCTAAGATTCAAATTTGATTAACTGTATCGTTCCAAATGGCGTGCTTCTCTTACATATATTACATTTGATGTCTTAACTAAACGTACTTTTTTCTCCAATATGGAATGCTTACTGAATTCATTAAAATCATATTGAATGGAGGGAGTCTTTATAAATTTGCTTAACATTGTCACAGCCTATATTTATTTCTGACGGATTCTAAAGCTCTTCTGAAGTCTGCTTCGAAGAGAACTTCCCAATACTTCTCAATTTTGCATCTCGGAGAATCGATTGAGCAAGGCGCTATCGGAAAACAAATACCGCCCGGAGCAGAATAGGACAACTCCCACTCGAGTTTTGATCAGGAATTGTAATGGATGATCAAACCTGTTCTCGATTGGATCATCGGCTGGGACCATTCATTATTTCGGGCTTTCGCTCGTTAGCAAAATGTCTTCGTCGTCGCTCCACGTGCGAGATGTCCATCCATCACTTCGCATGTAGCACCGATTGGCCGAACTCAACTGCACTAATTTGGTTAAGATAGCTAAGTCGAGGGGATGGGGATAGTCCATCATCATAGTTCTGAATTCAGTTTGGACTCTAGAACATGCGACAGACTGTTGCTGCTCTGGAAATTGAATCGAAAGCGATCACTTGCATGGAGAACTGGGGGAAATTTCTCTCGCTGTTCTTTCTGCTGCCAGCTGTCTTAGAAGAACGAAACTTATTAATGAAAAATATAGATTTAATTAAAATAGGATGTTGTGTTCAATTTTTGTCTTTATGAGTTGTGCTGACGAGTGAATGCTTCATAAGCGAAACTGATGCTAATATTACATGAATAATTATTACAAGAAATAGATTTTAAAAATCGTGTTGATACATGCTTCTTGATTATGAAAAGAATGAAGTAGCACAACGATTAACAGGTACAGATAAAATTTCAATTTTGAAATTATGTTAATGTTGAAGATGAATGATCAGTATTTTAGCAAAATAAAAGCGTACAGAAGTTGCTAATTTAAAAAAATACTGATAAGCTTTTCAAAATTAAGACACTAAAATACACTTTTGCATTAGCATTTTCTTTACCTTAACACCGAGTAAACCAACATTACATACGGAAAAGGGCAAACTTTTAAATAAGTATTGGAGCTGCATTTTATGGAAGAGGTGGATGATATTGTAGATTTACAGGAGTCTACATATTGTAATATTGCGTATGATGCCTCAAATCTTATTTTATTCTTGTAGAACATTGCTTACATTTATAAACAAAATTGTGCAGTGGATTCGGCTATGTAAAGCTAACAGGCAACATTTCCTAGAAACTCATTCTCCGAGAACTACCTTAAGACGCAGGTTTTTAAGCCGCATTATTTTACGGCAATGGCGAAATGATGTACTCTTTGAAAAATTATGCCGCGTATGTTAAATAGTCAGAAGAAGGGAAGGATGATGAGAAATAACTACGTAATCTAAGTACGAATAGTTCTTGGGAGCAAAGATAAGCGAATGTAGTTTCGAGATCTTGATTCCATCCGTCAATAGAAGCGAATTCCACAGTTATTCAAACTCCAAATCTATAATCTAGCTTCAATGTAAAAAATTCTTGGTTGTTATTCCTGCAGTTATGCTACCTAAGGGAAAGCAGTGACATTTCGAAACGAATACGTTTTCTCCCATACACATGTAGCTACAGTAACATATCGTTACCTTTCTTGTCATTAAACATTAAGAAATGTTTTTACCTCTGAAGTGAGTAGTATGATCGTTACATCTGTCATTGCTTTACCTGATGAGATAATATTTAAAACAGCAAATGCTGGTAACATAATTATTCATGAATAATTTCCTTTGAAATTATAGCTTTCAGCTTGTACAGAATTGAAAGCTTACGAGTATAATACATGAAAAACCACGCATTTCCACGATTATGCAAGGTTACTAGTATGAAAAAAAACTTAAAGTGCCCGACTCATCCACATTACCATTCAAATGTTGTTCCATGTCAATTTTTCATTTTTTGCACAGCTGAAAAGAGACTGAAAGGTAGATATTCTGACTAACTGACAGTTTGTGCAGACTTTAGTGATTCTGAAATGACTTGCAAGTATGGTTTCAAACACACCTGCAAAAAATATAAAATGACAAATAGAAACATTTATTTTACAAGGAAAATATTAAACTCAACATGAGAGATAGTCAAATATAGCAAAAGCAGAAACTGAATGAGTTAAATGATATACTAGTTTTTATAAAACAACCCTTGTACTGAGAAATATACTGATGATAACAATAGGTGCCTTGTAAGTATAACGACACAAAATAAACTAATAGAACAAATATTTTGATTTGCTTATATGGCAAACGGTAACGAGTATTTAATGGTACAATACTGGATGCTGATATAAATTTAACTCTGAAAATTGCATTGATTGTAAAAGAACTGCTACTGTGCTTCCAATTTACAAACTATAAATTTTATTGAATCGTAGTTATAAGTATTTATTCCATGAACTATTGATATATGCATTATACAGATTTAACATAATTAAACAGCGAAAATATATATTTTAAACGCGTTGTACAACATACAAAGGGTCAGATTCATAAACTTGTAAACGGAATAGAAGAATCATCTATCCTTTACATTCCCACAGTCATATTTAAGTCATTGACCACGGATATAAAATTCATAAAGCGTAAGAAAATTGTATATATATATATATATATGTGTGTGTGTATGTATACATACACACACACATATGTAGTTGGTAAGTTTATTTTGGTTTGGTGTAGTTGGTAAGTTTATTTTGGTTGGTAAGTTTAAATTAAAGCTTTATATTTACTTGCTTTTAATTTTAATTTTAATTTTTTAGTATTTATTATGTAGTTTTTAAGAATTTTCGAAAGATTTATATATTTAATAATTGAAAATATTTAATTTCTTCTTTTTGTATAGTTTCGGTTTAGATTTCACTTAATATATTAAATATTTTTTAATAATATGCATATTCGTGTCGGGGAGGTTTTATGTATACAAGGGTTTCTAAAATTTCTAAAATTAAAATTTTTTTATTTTAATTTAATTAATTTAAAGAAATTTTAAAAAAATTTTTTAAAAAAATTAGAAAAATTTAATTTTTTTCGGAATGTTTCACTATTTATGATTTACTCCTGGTTTTTAATTTCTCAAACCAATTAGGTGGTAAATTTTTTTGAATGTTCTTTACTTTTGGTTTTAACTATTGCCCTTGAATACATGAATGACGAAACACGAATTGAATGATTGGGGAGCTAGGTTTGGAGGCAACTTCCCCTTGATAAGTCTGTCTCCGGCCTACTCAGCAATCATTCATGTATGCATTTTAATAAATTTTAGTTTCATTTTTATTAATTAGTAGAATTTTTTTCAAGTTTTGGTTGAACTTGAACTTGATTTACTTATGCTACTGAATTTAAATGATATTATAGATTAGTTCATAATTAGCATTAATTTGTTTACACAATTTCTGTTTAAATTATAATTTATCTTAAAATTACTATTTTAAGTAGTTACTGTTTACTATAATTTAAATTTCATTCCTTGCAGCAATGGCGCAATGAATTGTTTAAATTTAATAAATAATTAAATAAAATTTACTGTTATGAAACATTTTTTATAATATGTATATTTTTATAAATGTATATATATACTTTTTTATTTTTGTTAAAAAATACTATCAACTCGATACTAATGCCTGAAATGAAAATATTTCTTAAAATAAAAAGAAAAAAAAAGAAAAAAAATATTCGGTGAAGCGAGAGCCGCAATAAAAGTGTTAATAGGAACATTCGTGAAGGTGTTATTTCACGGATCCCGCTGTTAAAGTGTTTAAATCTACAGGGTGTCTCACATACTGGTCTGTCATATCATAAAAAAAAACATGATTTTACATAGGAATGTGTGTCTGAAAAGGCGAACGGCGACTGTTAGAAGGCAATGTTCGCGGGCTTATGACAGAATGAGAAGTGTAATCGTTTCAGGCGAGGAGGTTGCAGGAGAAGGATGAATCGGTTACTAACTCAGTTTTTTATGGACATCTTGTGTGACATTTTGTGGAAAGAGGGTTGCCACTCATGGTTGACGTACCAGCAGCTGCACGCCGAAACACCAGATTTCAGCAAGATGGCAAGCCTGGACATTTTAGCCGCACCGTACGGGAATACCTCGATAGGACATATCCTGACCTGTCGCACGACCACCGCTATCCTCCGACCTGGGTCCCTTGGATTTCTACACATGGGAATACATGATGTCCATGGTGTGAGAGACGACCGTAATATCGGACATGGGTCTCATCCCCAGGATTGTGGATGCGGCGGCACATGGCCGTGACACGCCTGCCCATTTTGAACGGGTCCATGAATCCATGCGTCGATGCTCCGAAACATGCATTGTTGTTAATGGAAGGAATTTTGAACATCTTCTATAATTTAACTATGTTCTTTAATAAAAGTCTTAACTCCTCTTTCGACACTCTTACTTTCTTCCCCTCTACGTTTACGAACATTGCCCTCTAGCGGTCGCCTTTCACATTTTCGGACACAAGTTCTTATGTAAATCCTGTTTGTTATATTATGATTGACTAACATGTTTAGTTTGACAACAACCTTTTGAGACATCCTGTATACAGCTGAATGCATTTATAAACTCTGTACTTATAAATGAGCAAGAGGTGCAAATGCGTATATTTTCGGTTTAGTTCTTGCACAGTAAAAACGAAAAAGGTGGTTCCTGAGTAAAATCGAACTTAGTTTGAAGAAGCTTGAATAAAAAATGCCTTGACTTTGAGGGGTACTAGACACAGGTCTTCTTAAGAAGCAAAATCTATGCTAATTTATCTGCCTCAGCTAAATACGTAGCAGAATTTTTTCTAGTTAAAAGAGACTTGTGTTTTATTGCCTTCGAAATCGATAGAATTATACTTAAAATCTGCGCCGAAAAAAAGTTGTTCTAGTATTTACGTTTACACTCGCGTGTTTGTCTTTCTATTTTAATATTTGTTGCCAACCGGTATATTTGGAAAGTTATTTCATTTTCTTTTGTTTGCGTTCTTGAATCATTTTGGCTTTTTGGATCGCCATTTTACGGTGATGCTGGATTCTTTCATTCATAGAAGATGGCGGGGTTTTTGCCCCAGATGTATTAATTATTTATTTTTTTTTATTATTTTTCTTGTTTGATATTTTCTTAATTTCTATTTCTTTGTTAATTTTCTACAATTTTGCTGTATAATAAATGCCATTTTGTTTTCTATTGTTTAATTAGTCCAAAGGGATGTAGTCCCGAAGGACTATTACTTTCGTTTGGGCGTTTTGCGTCGTTTCACAAAAATGTCCGATTCACTTTTCAATTTAGTGCTTATGTTTTTTTGTTGGTAATTGAAGTTGCATTGGGTTGGCTATTAGAATTTTTGGAATTGTACTGTGTTGGTTATTAGGTATGTACTGAATGGATTAATGGAATTGTATTGGGTTCACTATTGGAATTATATTGGGTTGGTTTTTGTGTTCGTATTGGGTTTAGTTTAATGTTCGTTTCGTTCGGCAAGTTATCATATTATTAAGCAAGATCCCTTTGGACGTAATCTAAAATCTGAATCCTTTCAGATTTTTTTTTTTGATAAATTTACTTTCACAGTATCTTTATTGTTTTAACAGCGCCATCAGACAAGATCTGGTTTTGCACCTTACCCCTCAATTATATCGAATGTGTGAAAGATATTAACTGTTCCGATTTTTTGTATAAATGCAGACGTCAGAATATCTTTCCTAAATTTATACAATTCGAATAAAATCTTAAACAATCTGTTCACGTTTGTAAAATTATGCATATTTTCATATTGTTACTACTTTGCAATCTTATAAGAAACGCGCGTAAACACTTTTCTAAAACAGAGTACGAATTATATCATCTCGTTTTGAAAATTGCTTATTCTGCTTCGAGTATTCCGTCTATTGGTAACTGAATTGGTCTATAAAAGAAACCGCTTGTCAACGCCATAAAAAAGGTCTTGCTTCTTTGAGCGTCTTTCCACACTTAATTTATCAGACTTTAGCAGTTTGCACAAAGCATCACAGAAACGATAAATAATGTTTAAATATTAAATAGTACAATTTACTTTAGAGAATATTGTATCGAACATTTCACTTATCATTTGTCGTTCTCATTGATGTAACGTTTTGAATTCTCTCATCTCGATTGTCCTCATTTTCCACACTTTCATCTCCATAAGCGTGAAATAAGTACCCGTGATGATTCATAGTCAGTTGCTTTCTTACATCGGGGCTTAGTTTTTACATATAAGTTGCACAACAATAGCTGGTTATAATTGTGTCATTTGCTGTAATTCAGATTGCCCAGATAGCAAACACAAAAGCAGATAATAAGTAATAGTACAGATAATCCCTTAGCAAGAGAAAAGTATTACGGCTGTCTCCCTAGAGGAAGTACGTCATTGAATGACAACTATTGCCTGCTATACCACAATAAGCTGTTTCTCCCTTTTTGGGGTCAAGGCTGTTCTCCGAACAATATCCAGTTTCTAAAGTATTCCCGTGATAGATGATATCGAATAATTGCTGTAGTTTTGTGTTAAAAACACATGAAACTGATTATACAATTTGTGAAACTATCAGCTTTTCTCTAGGAGTATGAATCGAGAATAGCTAGCAATGTCCTAGAATAGCTTCGAAACATGGACCTTCCTACTGCTAATCAGAGAAGCTATCACTTACGCTACGAAATCGCGTACTGGAGAACAACCAATTTCATATCCTTCCCGACTTAAAGGGAGACTAGGAAGACAGGAGTTAGAAACAAGTCTGAGAAGTCTGGGTGATAACAAAATATTTAGCACATTTTAGATGGGAACCGTTGTATAGTTATTAGATTTTTTTCAGTAAATAAAAAAAGAAATAAACATAAAGAATCATCTATGTTCCGGCTAGAATTCGAAGAATACGTGTCCAGTTTCATAACGAGAGCACTTTATATGAGAAGATATGTCCTCATATGTTTAGTACAATCAATTAATATTTTGTAATAAAAAAAATCCTAAAATTTGTTCTTAGTCATATTATTTACAATTAGAGCAAGGTGAATGATTCGTATTGTATGATAATATCTTTATTACAGATTAATTACAAGTCATAATCTAAGTAGTGTGTAACTAGTAAATCTACTAACGCCGCCTAGCCGGTATAGGAGTTAGCGTTGCTGATGGGTTTGAATCTTGGAGAAGACATAGATGTTTGTAAATGTATAGTGTTGTTACGGCATGGCGGCATTCTAAATATGCAGCGAGCCGAAAATCCTCTAATGTGGTTTGGTGGAAGAGGAGAGAGGTAGAAGACCCTCGGACCCATCCCCGCCAGGTCTCCATCAAAATTGGGGGTGGAACTGAGCAAAATCTCACTATTACCTGTAAAGTGCTCAAGGCTGTTACCAACGACAGGCGTAAGCTAGCGCTCCTTGCCACGAGGTATTTCTTGGGGTTAGGCTGATGTTACAGTCAGGTAAGTAAGCATAAATAGCAACAACAACAAATCCACTAGCAACACAGTTCTGCACAGACAGCTTTGTATATCTCGTTAGTTAAGAGGAGGAAGATTTAAGGATTCATTTCACTTGTTGTAAGATTAGAATATTTATTTACACACTAGGGGATAGTAAACACTAATTTATTTTGCTGATTAGCTGTATCAGATAAAGCTCTGTGCTACAATTTCAAGATCTTATCGTTTTACTTTATTAAAGCAATCATTTCTAAAGTATTTACCTCAAATGAGATGATTTATTTATTAATTAAGTCATGCAGTTATTAAGGAATCTAAACTTTCTTTGCAGTCTGAAACTGAAAACTGTATTGCCTTACAATTTTGGATCTAACTCTTACCTATTTTGTTATGTCTTTTATTAGTTTGATTATACGTTTATTAGTTTGCTTATCCAATTAACGACAATTCTCTGTGGCAGATAATAATGAGCTTTCAGTTGCACCTTATCATTTGGACAGGTATTTATATGGATTCTATGGAATGTTCTATAGCGGCATGGTTAACCATCAAGCATTCACCAACACCTGTTTCATTCCAACCGTGACTCCATGATCCCAATTCTCACTCAGACAGACTTCGATTATTCTGCGGCTTGAATTAAACTTTTTTATACACCTCCTCTTTACCCATAAGAATTCTACATTACATCTTAGAACGAACGAGCTGAGTAACTAATTAAGAAGCGACAGTATGGATGCAAATTGAAATAAACTGTTAGTTGAACGAACTAAATTGTCACAACCCACTTATCAGAAAATCCCTGAGTTTAAAACAAATGCATTCAAGAAACGCATGTTTCGTTTTAAAATATATGTCAGTTATACATGTTACATACTTGTAAGATTTCTCTTGCAAGAACAAAACCAAATTTTAGAGATAGAAATTCATGTCTGTGTTTACAGGTAATATAAATATATATGAGCCAATAGAAAGCAATTTTTTATCGTAAACCTTGTTTTATATTTTCGAAATTTTGTAGAGTGTGCCCTATTGCTTTAAAACATTGCTGTTTTCGAAATTTTTAATTCTTCATAAAGAGTTTCAGTAATGATAAACCTGAATACAGTATTAAAATAATTTTCATGTTTTCTTTTAGAATCGTTGATGTTAATGCTACGATAAGCTGGGAATTTAAATTCCTTGGGATCCATATATATATTTACATGAATGAAAAAGTGGAAAACAGAGTAAAATTTATATTTATATGAAACGCACAATATTTTTTAATTTATGATATTCATGATGAACGAGAAAACCTTCAATGGAAAATGGAAAATATTTCTAAGAAATTGATTTTTTTTATTAACTCGGTTTCGAACGAGGATACAAAAACAACATATTTTGATTAAAGGAAAATATTTGCAAGTGCAGATGAAAAGTAAACTATGCATATATATATATAGTTTACAAATAATGTATATATATATATATATAGTTTTGCAAGTAAAATAAAAAATATAAATATCATTCAGTCATTACATTTAAAAACAGTCTTTACGGATTATGAGCTTAGCTATGGTTATTGGACTTCATTCGAAATGGTGTCAACAACTTTAATAAATGTGAAATTCTTCTCTTGCATATTATAAACGAACACAGTAGAAATTGAAATTAAACCAATCATTTCCCACAAAATAATTAATGATTTAGATTTATTGAATTTAATAAATCTGTGATTATTAGATTTAGTCAGTACTAAATCACGTTTAACAGCTAGACGCATATGCTGCCCCTGTTTAGGGGTCATATTTCCATTGAGCTCGAAACTTAACTATAATTGAAGTGTAATCGTTTTCAAAAGTATGTAAATAACTGTAATCGATTTTATAGCTTATAAGTGTCATTACATTTTCTGTTAATATAGAGTTATAGTATCCACTAATAATACTCAGTTTTCTAAGCAGAATTACTTATTTAATTGACATTTGGCGTTTAAACTGTTTTGAGAATGTTTCAGTAAGCATTCTAATTTACGTTATTTACAAACATTTTACTTATGTTAAGTGGTATGCAGGAAAACACAAATGCGTAAAATGTAGTCTAATAAACAACACGACAGAAAAAGTAAAGGAAGCTTATGAGCTGCTTCATCGTCATGTAACCTCCTAGTAATGGCCACGGATGTTTTATTCAGAGAGCGCTATGCATGTTTGCAGATAGTTGCGCCATGTCTTCGGCTTTTAAACAAGGCCTGCAAAAAGTGAATCATATAATTTTTTCAGGTAAAAGGGTTTTTGGAACTATCATGACCAGTTTAAAAACGAGTTAGAGCGACTGTATCAGCCATTTGGCTCACAGGCATGATTTTGGAGTTCAAGAAGCAAGGCTTGGTTGGAATTCTATGAGTTAAATCTTGGATTAGGAGAGTTAATGTTTATAGGTGATGTCATAGAGTTATAAAAGAGGTAGGGAAGGTTTGAATCAAAATATCTGCGTTGACCTTTTGGTTAAAATATCTTGCCGTCATTACTAGGAACCACACAATGCGCCCATATCAGAGCAAACAAATCAAATAAATTTCTGCTTTATTATGGGAGTACAAGGAAGACAGTGGAAATTCACGAATCTCGTCTGACTTGAGGGTAGTCGACGAAGACAATAACATCGGCGACTACGTTGAAATTGGGCTCATTATATATTTCCTTAATCTGATTGTCTTTTGTTTGAACGGAACTTAAATTTGAATGGATGACCTCCATTTTGCCATCGAAACACCTTTCATAGTTTTCTAGAGGGGCGTAAAATACAATGCTGTAGCCCTGGTGGCTTCAAAAACGCATTCGTCTTTTACATCCCGTTAATGTTTTATCCATCGGTCTGTATGGCACTGTGTAATATCGATATTTGACGGTTGTTGTTATTCTGTGGTGAATGTTAACATTCAGATAGTCACTTGATGAATATCCAAGATATTTGCCATGTATCGTAATTTCTAATTTACACCGGCAATGGAAGAAATTCAGTATACACTGATTGTGTAGGGCGTTTATCGCATATTGTGAATGATTACTGTGATTGTGACACTGATTGTAGATGTTAAATAAAAAATATTTCTCTAAGTTAAGACAAAAATGCAACTTTTTAAATCATACTTCATTTAAAAATAATATTATGATAAATGTCAAAATAGGAGTAAGCGTAAGCAGCATCACATCTAACTGTTGAACCCAAAACGAACATCCTAAATGAGAAGAGAAAATAATATCAATAATAAACTTCCAGATCATCTATGTGATAAATATTACACAACCTCATTCATTACAAAAACATAAAGTCTAGTTGACAACTGTAGTAAAACCAAAAAGTCAAAATTATATCACTGACTTGCATATTTATATACGTTTTTACTTATTTACAAAAAATGAATTATAGTAAGGGCATTAGCCAAACATTTTTACCTTTTCCTTACCATAATATCTTCTTGCATTGACTGCATGGCGTTTCTCGTAAATAAATATTTTTACCTTTTCCTCATCATAATGTCTTCTTGCATTGACTGTATGGCGTTTCTCATAAATAAATATTTTATTTAATATTGAAAATCTGATCTTATTTAATATACAAATTTTCGTTGTTGTATGGTGTATTTTACTGTTTTTGTGTTATTGGAATTCGTTTCTCAGTATATTTCATTTGAACTTTGGACATTTATTTTGTAATGTCTTTGTTCAATTTTAATTTATTTCGTAATGCCTTTGCCTATGTTTAATCTAGAACTAGTACTGATTTCTTTTGAATTTCTGGAATTTGCCCCTGGAAATGTTTATCCTTAAGGTAAATATTTATATTTAATTCATTGTAATTTCGAAACTTAAATTTGTATATATATTTGCATATATTTTTCAAATTTAAGAAATAAGTTCTTCAGCTGTCACGTAAATAAATTTTGATTTATGATGCAACCAAAATAAACACACGAATAGAAACCTTCGTGTGTTCTCTCTAATGATATTCATCTTGGAAATTTACATTAAACTATGATTACGAAACAGTTAGAATTGCCAAGAATTCAGAGTGAAAATAAACATAAGATAGAACATAATATAGAAATCTACGCTCTCTTCCTCTTGATTTTGATTCATCATAAAGACATTGCCTTAAATATTAAGACACAGGAAAATGCTGGGATTTATATGGAAATGTTGCTATAAAAGATAATGCTATCTTATTTCGTCGATTCCTTTCCAACAAATAAAAAACTAGCAAAGTAAAATTCGAAAAAACATGCAAACCCTATCAGATTGGATACAACCTCACGCACAATGGAAGGTAAATCTGATGTTACCTGATTGGCAGGCATCTATTTCGATACCAAAAAAGAACACGGTAGGCATGGATTGAAGACGGTTTTCGGCGTTTCTGCTGAAAGGTTCCTTCGGGGCTTCTTGGCAGTCAAATGGTGAAAAAGAATTCCTCTCTACCATGACGTTCAAGACTTTTCTGTGATCTTCTGTAAAGTCTGTAGAGGGGGAAGGAAGCTCCAGCCGTTGGAACTGGGGTGTTATAGCTGCCAAACCAACACATGGGGCACCAGATATCTGAGGAATAAAAATTGTGGGTTTTACTCGGTGTCATTCTTAGCTTTGTTTTGACTGAAGCCTTTCGAACTGGAAGGCCTTACCCGGACGCCATTTATACCCACTACATTTGAAATAATATAGATAATTATTAGATGTCTGTATAATAAATTATCATATTATTTTCTACAAAAAATATAAACTTACATGCAAATCACCTGAACATTTTCAATAAAAATATATGATTCTGTTTCAACGTTAGAAAACATATGCAAGTGTTAAAAGACATATTTTTTTTGCCCCAAAAGGGATTTTTTAAGTTGTAATTTTAAAAACAAAACCGCAGAATTAACTGATAACTGTTTTCTAAAGTTTAATACTGTAGTCTGTAGCCGTTGAAAACTTGCATTTTTTGCTATAAATCTTTTGATCTTGATATTTGCGTAGTACGTTTATAAATGTATAAGAAATAAGGAATCATATGTGTAATATAGAAAAATGCAAATAAAAGAATTTAGTTAGTTTTTACGCAAACTAGAAGTATAAAACCACGTTTATGATCTTGTTTCAGTTGAGGGAAATAGTTAAGACCTTTTAAAGTTCGGAATTTTTGTGCACAATTTTACATTATAGGATCATTTACTGTATTCTTTACTTGCTGTTTGAAAATGATGCAGACTGAATCAAAATTGCCATTTTTCTCACAAGTTTGTATACCTCGTATATATTATTTTTGCGATTATTTAAAAGTATATTATAGTTTATTTAATTAACTAGTTGATCGAAATCTTAACATGCTAACTTAAAATAGATATTCTTATTTGTGTACTCTTACTTAAGTACTTTCACATTTACAGGACGCTGTTTAAGCTTTAGCATGATTAAATATTACTAGCTTCATAAAATATTAAATGGACTAAGTACACTTACTTGTTGCCTTCATGTCAGAATAAACTTTGGAATGCAGTTGCAGTTATTTTTTAACAGTAAGTTATACTGGTCGATGTTTTCTTTCTCTTGGGTTGATGTTGAAAAGGGAATTTAAAAATTACCTCTTCAGGCCCTTTTTATTTATTTTTCATCGCTTTTATACCTCAGTTGTTATTGGCATTTTCAAGGTTTTTTAGTTTTCTGAAAGAGAAAGCAGTTTTTTTATCGCAGTATCTACATAAACACTTATATCATTTCAATCGCTGAAACCTAATATGACAGCATGCAAAAAACATACGAAAAACACATTCTTTCTTAGTTTTTTTTTATGCCACGTACATTATATTTCTGTCAGAATCTTCAATAACTTTAAACGCAGTTTAATTGAACAATTCAAAATTGCAAGCTGCTATAAACCCTTCAGTTAAACCCTTTCATAAGAAAGCTTTTTCGACTTACAAGCTATTAAAAACATATGCATTTAAAAACAAAATCATAGTTTAGCTATCACGAAGAATTTAATTGATTAATATATTTACTTTATTTTTTAATTTTTA
>KK113392.1:75390-90524 GCA_000611955.2 Stegodyphus mimosarum
TTATTTTATTTTTATTTAACTTGTTTTATGTATTTTTTAAATAAATACATATACTTAATAAAAGAAATAAACAAAAGTACTTATTTAACTTGCTTTTATTGCTTTTATATACTTCTAACACTAACCTAGAGAACATTGTCCATTTATATTATGCGAATTCGCAAGTTCCACTTCTGCCTGACTGGTAGCCTAACAAGTACCAATTAATAAGTTGATATCGCTTACATCTTACCAAGAGATTAAATTTGTTCGATAGGTCTAATTTCACTCCAATGAGATTCTCGACTTGTAAATTTTATTTTCATTAATAATATGTGGTAATTTCAATTCTTAAAAGTTCCATCAAAAAGCACCTAATACAGATACTCAGTAATCAATTAAACGGACTAAATAACGATTTTCTGTATTCAGTTAAACATTTCTCTCATCGTTGACCCTGTAACTGGTTATAAAATTGCGGAATTAATTATTTTAAACCTTCTACCTTATTTTGTCGTTTAGTCCGTTTTTACTAATGGCTGTATTGAGCTTTGTGCAAAATCTTAACTTGATTTGAACTTAACTTGAGAAACATTCCAATGTAAAGTTCAAAATTTGGAAAAATAGCAAACTTATTTTGGAGTAGATTTCTTTTATTACTATTATTTACATTAATCATCACTTGAACGTTCGTTTGCAGACTAAGAATTCTAGTTTAAGAAATGAACAAGATTCACTTTTAAACTGCAAAATCGTTGTTCCTTTGACACATTTTTTTAATGCATAAAGCTTTAAAGGGCTTCTTGAGAAGCATACATTAATAATGACGTCAAGGCATAACTCATTACAAATTTATACGTATTTTTTATTTGTATATTAATTCTTCAATAATAAAAACTACAATTAAAAATATATTATTGTTTTATTACAATATCAAAATACATTACAGAGCTTATAACATTGCTTACATACCTTTTAATTTTCAATTATAAAAATTATCA
Source organism: Stegodyphus mimosarum (assembly GCA_000611955.2). Lineage (NCBI taxonomy): Eukaryota > Metazoa > Arthropoda > Arachnida > Araneae > Eresidae > Stegodyphus > Stegodyphus mimosarum. Next base: position 76,371 of record KK113392.1, read on the forward strand.
TCATAAACCGTAGGATGTCAGATCAACAGATCCAGATACATTCCTTATTTATGCTGGAATTGACGAATTATCACCCAATTCTCTTCAAAGCTAAGAATTAATTTTGGTATACGCGGAAAAGTATAAATGTTCATGCTGAGTTAATGATAGGAAATACAGAGCTCCGTTTGCTTTTAGATAATGAAAATGCTGTTTTGTAATAGAATAGCGTAATGCTAACTATACAAGGTGCCTTTAAATGTAAGTTAATTCCTACAGAATAAAACTCCTTTGATGGTTTGGTATTAAAACTAACTAGTTCATGATATAAGAACCGTCAAGGCATCCACATGTGAGAGAATATAAAAAAAATATCAATTGTGTTAGCGATATTCATGCCGCATTTGTTTAGATTGGAACTGAGGTTTTACCATGCATTTTGAATTTTGAAGCAAGTGCCATTGGGGCATTGAGCAGCCATCTAAATATTTTGTCGTAAGTCTAGCGGACATTGATGCAAGAAGGCACTCTCATAATTATTGCCTTTCTTGTGTTCAATAACTGGGCAAATTTTGGGCAAAAGTTCGACGGTAATATTTGAATGGATCGATATTCCACCCACTTCATTACCATAAACATAGCTAGGATGCACCGCAAGGAGTATACCGATACTGGATACAAGAAGAGGGAGAAGATATTAACAAACAGTAAGTTCTTATGTAGAAATCCGAAACTGCATTCTGGATTTCGGACTGGCATGCTGTATTTTCTAACTACAATGTCATTCAGAAGAACATATGCACGCACAGTTGCTTTTTTCGCAATAATTTGATACTTCGATGAAGCCTTAAAATTAAGCAAATTTCATCTTTGGATTGGTAATAGCCTTAGAATGCCTTACCTAATAATTATATGCTCACTGAAATTATGTCACAGAATCTCTCGCATTGAATGCGATAGGATTATGACAACTGAAGACAATATTTTTCATTGAAGAAGACAGATTTATTTCTTTAAACATTCTCTCAAAATGTTTACAGGTCTGAGGTAGATGCTGCCTAATTTAAAACGTATTAAATATATCAGGTCGAAATATTAAAGACTGCTATCACCTATTCATCAGTTTGGTTATTTATCAAAACTGAATGCAAAATCAATATTCGATGAAATTAGACAAATACAGGATTTTAAAATGGTGTGAGAAAGGAACAGTTTCATTAACTGATATGCAGATATACACGTGCATAGTACATATAAGGAATCAATACCAACCTGACACATTAAGTAATCTATCTATTAAGAAGAAAGTCTGTTGACTTGTTCTCTAAATAACTCACTATAGCTATCGTCACCAAACTTTCTCCAATTCTTTTCTAGGTCCTGGAAAAGGTCTCCGTCCACGTTTTTCGAAATGAAGTTGCTAAAATTAGAGATATTAATTAAAAACTCGAGAAAAAGATAATTTTCGCCTTCATTTTCCGAATGGCAACAGTCTCACAAGTTGCTTGTTTTCGAAAGTTGTTGTCATTGCTCGCTTTCAAATCCTACAGTTTTTTAATAAAAAAATTCTAAATTTTACGTTGAAATAAAAATGGAATTGCAAAACATTAAGCGCATTATTCCCGATTCCAAAAATTCGTGGGAAGCCATTTCGGCTATTCCGATCTTCGTACGACTTTAATCAGCCGAGCTATTAATAAAAAACACTGACATCGGTAATTTTCGCGCTCTTTTTTACGAGTGGCAACAGTGTCGTGCGTTGGATCTAAAAATGCTTTATTTCGAAACGTGTTGCTACTGCTCGCTTTCAAATTGTTTATTAATCAAAAATGTGTACATTTTGCAAAATCAGTACATGTAAAGTATGTCTATTTGTCTGTTCGCGTTATTGATTTCTGATTGATTATGATATTTTTTTTGCCACATTTAATCGACAAAATTGAATATAGGTGAAATATTAGATGGAACTTGAGGAGCATTTACGATTACAAAGACGAAAAAATATTTAAAACCTCCATGCCATTGTTGCTGATGTAATGAGAGAGAATTAGCTTATTTTTCTATGGAATTTTTTTTGGGTTCCATATCGCATCAGATTGAAAAATATATGGCCATGAATCTTATTTTTTTGCATCGTTATTAGAGTACGATTACAGCGGAATCGTTCTCTCTGTTGCTAGATGCGTTACTCTCAATCTAATGTAACTAGCAATAGGTACTTCCGCTAGTTAAAAATAAAGATAATTTTTATAGACGCAAACCTCAGATTTTTTTTTAATCCAAAAAGTAGTTATATTCGGAAATATTTCTAAATAAATGTATATGGGGAACATGGAATATGATTTGAGGGAAATATTTTTGTGTCTAAAAACAGTGTAAATTTGTAATAACTCAATAGTATAATACGTACATTGTGACTGAAATCCTCCAATTTGAACTATTTTATCCTCATAGAAATGCATCTTTAATTTCCGTATACTAGTATGCATTTCTACTTCGATTTAACGCACATGTATCTAAAAATGAGATAAATTCAATAATTATGTAAAATGGAATAAATTCAATAAGTATGTAACTGCCTTGTTTTATTTCTTTAAAAGAATGTAATTATTTTTTATTAACAGTATTTTCTTTTAATTGAAGAACTTTAGTTAACATATATACGCGTTTTTAAATGGCAAGTAAGTTCTATGTTATTTTATTAATATTTTAAGCGTAGGTTTATTTTCAGTAACTATATGTATAATTCCATGCATATTATAAATATATATTTTAACACATGTTGAATTTTTTTCAAATTAAAAAAAAAAATTAACAAAATCACGCGAGACCTTCTTTACATCATGCCATTAGTAATGCAGATCATGATCAAAGTATTAAGGTACATGATCAAGGTACAATTAAGTTTGACTAGTTTAATGAGAAGAACACACAGGTAGATGCCAAAGAACACGGTCTATGAAGAAAAAATAAATGGATGAGAAAGAACATAATTTATGACGATTCGTTTGATAGCAATGAAATATTACCTGCTAAGTATACATCTGGTGTTCAGTTTCACGCCATAATTTTAATGACGTATGTAACTGGATGAACATTAAGCATATTTTCGTTCATCCCGAGAACCTATCTTGAACTTTTTAAATTATAATTTGGGTTAACCTGTACACGAAAATGTAATACATATGTAAAACCATTGTACGAATGAGAAGACACGTATCAAAACTCTTCAAATATTATTTTTATAAGTATCAATTTTAGTAACGTTTATAAATGCTATTTGTCTTAGAAATTTATAAAGTAAAAAAAGTAAGTAAAGTTATATTTCCTGTATTTGAAGTATATAAAATTTAGAAAACAGCAATTCGAAGTTTCCAGTTTACAACAGGATTTCACATGCATATTTTGTATTTTTTCTCGATTTATAGGTGCATAGGCATTAATGGAAATCTTGAAAAAAGGAAACAAACGTTGCGTTAAATACAAGATCAAAGTTTTATTTCTTGTTAAAATTCATGTTTTGAAAATGCATTAAATATTAATGAAAATTCTTAGAGCCAAACATGGCGTTTCATGCAAAGGCCAAGCGAAAAGTAGTTATATCATATTTTAAATTTTTGAAACGTTTCGTAGATTTTGAGACCTGGAATCACAAACTTGCGACCGCTAAAAGTAAATCTTTTTCTTCTTTCTTCTTCTACCTTTTGTTTGAGAAATCTAGAGAGCCAAAGAACCTATAGATGTGAAGAAACAAAAAATATTTCGAAACATTTTATACATCGAGTGAAGCATAAAACAGCTGCAGAAAGGTTTGAACAAACTGAGAAAGAAAAATAAATCCATATTCTCCTTTTAAAAATGAGTATTTTCTATGCGCATCTATCCTTCCCATCAAAATCTGTATTATGCATACTAATTAACGCCCTGGCATGGCATTAATAAAGGAAAATAGATTAATAATTTTAAAATAACGCTATGTAAGTGTAACTGGTTCACTGGAATTGTAAAAAAATCGTTTGTACGAAGGTTATAATTCATACAATACCGAATAAATTTGTTACGTTTCTAATTTTTAAAGCAGTTGTTAACATTATGCAACAGGAATTGCAAATTGTGAAATTTTTAATTTATGAATAAACTGTTGATCCGAAGTAAGGTCATAAACACACTGTTCATTTGGCGTATAAATCTAAAATGCTTTAACGCAACTATTTTTGGAACAAAGTAATTATAGTGAAACCATGTGTGGCCTGTTAAAATATCTTCACAATTTTCTACCCATTTTCTCCTCTACTAGATATGATAAAAATTATGTATGTCTTATAGCATCTAGTATGCTTAGGAAACATACACTAATGAGCTCAAAAAAGACCGTAGGAGAATTATCTTCAAATCTTATGATAAAAACAAAAGTCAGAAGAAGAGTGTACAAGACCTTTTTATTCAAACACAAAGATCTCCACAGACGGCCCCTTTCGGGTTTACATAAGCCCACACTTCTGACTTAACTTAAATAAGCAATGCTGAACTAAAATAAAATGTGCTGAACTAAAACAAAATGTGCTAACGAGTGACTAAATGATTATCCTAAAGTCTCGAAAGCTAAATTAACGCGCAGGAAGAGTCTGATTTTTAGAAAACTGGCGAGACAAGCCTAATAGCTAGAAGCACTCAACGCCACAGAATCAAATCGGTATTTAGTCAAGGTAACAACGTGGCCTCAAGTAGGCAAAACACGCTGTAAAATCAACTTGCGAAACCTTCGCTTAAATAGCACTTACGTCTCCTTCAATCTGAATAAACTCTCGCTATCTCATTTACATTATGCCAAGTGTGAAAAGAAGGGCGACAGAAAGGTAGTTTACCTTAAAATTAACTATTAGTGAAAAATAAATGGATAAAGCCTCACAGTGTTTTTTAATATCATCCTAATAATAATTAATTCATAAACTGACGTTAGTGATATAGACATAATACAGGGATGACGTAGACAAAATTTGGGACAGTAGATAGAAATACGTTATGTGCCATGCAATGTTTTTAACATTCAATAAAAGACAATGTAACAAATATTAGAATGTAGCAAATACGTATTACAAGACATTTCCTAGCAAAGTATAAAAAAATTTGGAAAGATATCTGGAATGCCAGTGTTTGTCGGGAAGCATATATTTATTTTACATGTCGGGAAGCATATACTGCATTAAAATACTTTTAACAACTAAACTAAGTACTTTAAGAAATTTAAGCAACATATTTTACGAAATTTAGCAATGGTTAAAAATATTCTGAAATACGATGTATCGTTTTTCAGTTTCAAGTGAATAATGATTATGGATCACTGTCCGATTTCCGTAAAAGCACTGCTCACGTTATGCCTAGAGACAAAGGAATTCTACTTCCATAAAAAGTAATATCAACGATCGTTGATGAGAATGAACAATTTTAGCGTTTTAACTTTTTACAGAAGTAATTGCTCATGATGTCACAATTAAAATTTCTGGTATCCAATTTAGTTACACTGTTAATATGCCTTCATATGTTTGGTAGATAATAAATTAGTAATGCAACATTTCAATTTCAAAGCCGCATACTTTTAATCCTGTATAAGAACATATTTTGAAAGACGTATTTTAGAAATATAATTCATCCATTTTTACTTCCTTGTACGAAGTAAAGAAAGTATTGTAATCACGAAAAATTCCGGGTACCACATGTCAAAGAAAATATTCATTTTGACCGCTATCGAATGCAATTTAACGATGTTTTATCGTGACATCTATACGTAAGGACAGAATAAAAGACTCTTTTTCCCCAAACGAATTATAAAACTGATTTAAAATGAATTCAGAACAGAATTTTTTTGGGACGTCTGTACGTACGTACGTATGAATATACCTTGCATAACTCAAAAACGAGTAGTCTTAGAACGTTGAAATTCGTATATAGGAGTGCTTTAACATGTTGTTTTGCACCTCCCTTTTCGGTTGCAATCGGCCTCACTAAAAGTATATATATATATATACGCACAAACTATTGCTTGCTCGGTGTGTTCAGTTTCTTTATTTTTAAGTGTTGATAATATTGGACATTTTTTGGCCTTTTGAAATTTTGTATACATGACTGCTATAACATATAAATGTGCACCTCTCATTTTAATTGCAATCGGCCGCACCAAACGTCTATAAATATATGTACATACATATGTTACTCAGTTGAGTGCGCTCAGTTTCTTTATTCTTATATGTTTGTAAATTGTGCATTTTTTGCTTTGAAAATGATAGAATTATGTTGTTCTTATCTTCCGGTTAATTTTTTTTATGTCTTTACTTAACCTACATATCATAATTATAGAATTATCAACAATTTAAAAGTAGTTTAAGTGCGGCTAAGCCTAATTTTTGTTTACCATAGCAGCCATATTTGTTTACATTTGAAACTTAGCAGAACAGTGGATTTGTTGCCAGTCTAGAGAAACTAAGCTTCGCAGCAAGAAAGATAAGGTCTTCTATTGTTGCGAATTAAATCATGATTAATCCATGCTGGAATTATCATTTAAGTTATAAAATTATATTGACTCTTGCGTAACATCCGCACCAAATTAAGTCAGTTTGTACGCATTCGGTGTCTTTTTGCTGAGTGAGAACAAAAGTAAACTCTCAGTTTTGTGCACCGAAAAATCTGCCTTCTTGCCCGCTGGCGGAATTGCTTGTTTTGGGGTGGAAACTGTAATTTTAATTGGTTTAACTGTATTTATGTTTTATATTTTTCCATATTTTTCAATTTTTAGTAAAAATATTTTGAGTGTTTATGTATTTTTGCCTGACTGCGGAGTGAGAACTGAATTAATTGAATGTAAAATATAGCTCTAATGAAATTCGAGGAAATAAATTTAAACGAAATGTAGGAAAAAATAGGTATAAATTAATATTCCGTACAAAGAAGTCATGTGGTGTTCACATCAGATATTTTTACCATAGTTGCCATACTTGTTTACATTTGAAACTTAGCAAACATGTGAATTAAATTTTTATGCACCTTCAGCGTCTTTTTCCCGAGTGAGACTCAAACGAAACTTTTAGTTTTGTGCACCGAAAAATTTGGCTCTAGGCCTGCTGTCTGAATTGCTTGTTTTTGGATAGGAACTGTAATTTTAATTGTAAAAATTGTTTTTTAGTTTAACTGTACTTGGTGTTTTATGTTTTTCTGTAGTTTCAATTCTTAATGAAAATGTCTTGAGTTTTATGCTTTTTTGCCTTGCCGCGAATTAATAAGAAATGTATCTCCAATGAAATTCGAGGAAATAAGTGTTTCGTATTAGCAGCAAATATTGTCGCTGGTCTGTCTCGGATAGAGGAGAATGTTTACGAGTAGCGCACGAGCATTAGGTAAGTGGCACTGAATCGTCTGTGAAAACTGTTTCTTTTTAATTTGTTTAATTTCATTTACACATTGTTTTAGGTTTATATGTAACGCTGTTAAAAGAATCTAGCGCTACAGTGTCGCTATGGTAAATAAATATAGTGAATTTTGAAGAGTGTATTTATTCGATTGTGTCATACGTGCTATTGACGAAGCAAATTTAATTCAATTCAGTAAGTTTAAATGAAATGCTAAAAAAATGCATAATGTAATATTCCATAGAAGGAAGTCATGTGGTGTAAACATCGGTTTTTTTTTTGCTTGTTGCAGTTTTCGTTTATTTCGGATTCTTAGCTAGACAACCTTAATTATTTATTACGTAAAACCCTTTTAATTTTAAAATCTTCTTAGCTTATTTCTTTATGCGAAGACTCATATTTTAAGAAAAGTTATATTTGAAAGAAAAATAGTTAACCATTCTCCTTTCCTTAATTATTTCACTCATTATGATGTTTTTTACATTTTGCTTTTCACTAAGCCAAAGAAACCGTATTACTAAAGCTATCTGTATACTCCAAAACAATTAACGGAATTCAGTAATAAATAAATTAGTAGAGACTTGAATCGATATTCTTGGTAAATGCAGGTCAGAAAACTGGGATCAGAAATACGTGCAACTACATACTGTACCACTATCTTCATAAAAGTAATAGATGTTTTCATGTGTTAATCCTTTAATGCGGATTCTAAATAAACATTTTGTGAGCGTATTGCATTTTCCTACTTTTCGAATTTTGTGCGTCTTTGCAAAGGTTAAGCAATTTTTTATCTCTTACATTTGATCATATAATTAGCTAGGACGTTTCCAAAAATACATTTGTTGTATGTAAGCTAATGTGGCGATTCGAGTCTCATTTTGTAGATAATTGGGAATTGTGGTCTCTAAAGCAGATAGTAATAAAAATAGTACCCACCCTAGAACGTCAACATATGTCTCAGTTTAATATGTCTAAGATAATAATTGTTCATATTGCAAATTCCGTTTTCAGAAATGCATGTATTTCTTTAATATATTTAAATAATCAAGGGAACAATGTTATAGAAAGTTTCAACAACCTATTCAACAACTGTTACTGTTTATAATGTGTTAAGCCTAAATGTTTTGTATAAAACTGTTACCCATTCTGAAAATTCATTATGCGAAATTATTTCGACGTAAGATATTTATTTATTCAAGCATTTTAAATATCCTAGTCCACAGAGACTCGACAAGTGTTTAATTATTTTTTTCTCTATTCTTTCCCGCCGAAGGTATTCATTCTTTGCTTATGGAAAACTCCACCAAAATGCAAAATCCAAACAGAATAGGGAGCTGTATAAAAAGATGAAACGACAAGGCAGGTAAGCGTGGGAGGGTGTCTCGGTTTTTGCCGGAAAATAATAATAATAATAACATAAAGATGATAGGAGACCTTAAAAAAGAAGAAGAGAAGGATTGAGCTGTCAAAACTCAACAATGAACCGTTCAACTTGAACCATAGACGAGACCATAAAGAAGAACAATTTATTTTATTTTATTTTTTTATTTGAGGTGATAAATCATCTTCTACTTTTGTGTTTTATTCTCTAGTGAGTTGATTGTTCCTTCCTGATGCTTCTTTTAATTTCGGCAAGCTTCGGCAGCTGAGATACCAAACCTCAACTAGAAGACATTATGGTGCACTGAAGTCTGAAAGTCTAAAAATAAATTCTTATCCCATTATTGTTACATTCTGCCTTTGCTAATGAATAAATACTTTCATAACAAGATATTTCGTCCAAGTGCAAACAGGAAGTGCGCACCATTACAACTTTATCGACTTGACAAAATTTTTTACTCAACCACATGCACATAAACTCATCCAAATGGCACAGTACTAAAGCCAGTTATCCAATTTTGGGGAATACTATATACAAAAATGTATTCCAAACCTTTTCAAAAGGCAATAGTTTAGGATGTGAGTTCTAAAGCTCTAAATTGAGTAATATGAGCTGATGATAATCTAATTTTTTTCACTGAACTGTTTTCCTCGAAATGACAACAAATTTTGTTAAGTAGCAATACGTAGTTTCACACCATTATGTTGCATAAAAAATCTCATGTGTACACCATACAACTCCCTTGTACGGAATATAAAATTATTGGATTGAATTAAATCTACTTCGTCAATAGCGCATAAAACACAATATAATAAATGCACTCATCAAAATTCACTATATTTGTTTACCATAGCAACACTCTGGTGCTAGGTTCACTTAACATAGTTACATCTCATTCATTTTATAATTCAGAATGAATAAAATTATGTGTATCATCTAAAGAATTATCTAATAGTTGTCACATGTTCTATTCAAATACTATAATAAATCTAAAACGATGTATAAAAGAAATAAAACAAACAAAAAAAGAAACAGTTTTCCATTGACGATTCAGTAATTTTCATTCAATTAAATCAATTCTCACTCTGCGACAAGGCAAAAATACATTAAAAACTCAAATATCTATATTAAAAATTACGAAGTAAATCTTAAACACTTATTTCCTCAAATAAATTCCAGAATGGATTAAGCATGATTTAATTCGTAATAATAAAAGAAGACCTTACTTTGTTGTTGCGAAGCTTAGTTTCTCTAGATTGGCAACAAATCCACTACTCCGCTAAGTCTCAAATGTAAACAAATATGGCCGCTATAGCAAAACAAATTAGGCTTAGCCGAAATTAAACAAATTTTAAATTGTTGATAATTCTACAATTATGATATGTAAATTAGCTACAGGTACAGAATAATTAACCGGAAGATAAGAGCAAAATAATTCTATCATTTTGAAAGCAAAAAATGCACAATTTATAAACATATAAGATTAAAGAAACTGAGCTTACTGAGCTGAGTAACAGAATGGATATATATTTATATATATATGCATATATTTATAGACGTTTGGTGCGGCCGATTGCAATTAAAATGAGAGGTGCACATCTACATGTTCTGTATACAAAATTTCAACGTTCTGAGGCTACTCGTTTTTGAGGTATGCGAGATACATACCTACATACGTACGTGCAAACGCAAGCACAGACGCCAAGAAAAAACCTCTTCAGAATCGATTTTAAATCAGTTTTATAATTTTTTGGGGGAAGAATAGTCCTTTATTCTGTCCTTGACTACAGATGTCACAGAAAAGCATCGTTAAATTGCATTCGATAGAGGTCAAAATGGATATTTTCGTTGAAATATGATACCCGAAAATTTTCGCGATTAGAATACTTCTTTTTTACTTCGTAGAAGGAAGTAAAAATGTAAGCCAACTAATAATTGCTAAATTTGGATGAATGGTTGAAATGCTTAAAATTTGTAATTACTCTTCACACTATAAATCTGTAATATAGTTTCCTCTAAGTGGTTTTCTCCGACTCAAACGTAGATAGAAATGTAGTGCCACTCTGCAAGCCATCTTCAGTATATCGTGCATATCATGAAAGTATATCACGCATCAAGGTACAAAGGTATCAAGGTATCACATATCAAGGTATTACTTGAAAAGCAATTTAGTTTTTATATATTTATAACATTTTGAATGCAACATGTATGACTTAGGCTCAAACAACAGCTAGTTTTAAGCCAATTTCTTTGGTTTAAGACTTGTTTCATCACATAGTCGCTCAGTCTAGAGGTTTATGCAAATTACACGGTAAGCGTCACAGGTAAGTTATAATTACACGGTAAGGTTAGAATTAAAATGAAATTTTTATCGATGATTTTGAATAAAGTTATTGCTATTATTCTGCTTCTTTTCCAAATAGCTGTCCATCAGAAAGGAAGTTGAATAGCCGTCGTTCGTAATGTTTCAGTAAAAGCAGAAAGTTGTTGTATTTTCGTTTGACACAAAAGTGTTGTAGAAGTGTATAAAATAATCTGTACGAGAAAACAAATGTATTGTTGATTTACAAGGAGTTATTGTTAAAGAGACAGCAAAATGTTTGATTTGTTACTATTTAGTTTTATCACTGCTGACTTTGGAAATTAAAGCTCTATTTTGGCTCTTTTACCTTTAAAGATTTATACTGATATTTCATCAGTTAAATACATACCATGTATTCATTTTTATTTATTACATTAATATATAGAATGCTACAAATCATTATGTACTGCTCGTTAATGCAATGAATAAAAATAAATTTCTAACACCTTATCTGCTATCCGGATCTACTTGCCTACGATAAGGGATGTTTCCTGGAGGACATATTTACAAGAAAAAATTTGAACGACAGCACTAAAATTGACGGATATTTGCGAAACCTTATGGAAGATAAATCTTAGGCAACGTTAATCATTTCACTTTGTTCATTATGGCGATAAACGACGTAGTAGTAGGACGTAATGAATTTCGTTTAATGTAATTGTTCAAACAATTTGAAAGCTACACTAAAGAATTTATAAAATCAAAAACGTCATCTTTAGTTAGGGATAATAGGCGAAGAAAATAGTCTATATGTAAATATTCATGATGTTTTTCTGGAGTTAAAAATCTGTCTCAACATATTCTACAGCCTAAGGCTTCTTGTTTATTTTTAGAATCAGTGAATACATTTGCAGCATGTGATTACCTGCAAGTACCCCCGAGCACAGCACAGATTACAGTAGTCAACCTAACATATAGGATAAACGTAGCAAGAATAAACATACACACTTTCGGAGTTTAACATAGGAGAACAAAATACAAATTTTTGCACTTTATCACGTTTTTAGGTTATTGCTGTCTTGCCCTGAAAAAGAACTCGTTTTTACCCCTTTATAAAACTAAAAAGTTGCATTTTTTATCAGATTTTGATATATAGATTTTTCCCCAGGCTGCCAACAACTTTACACAGCTTTATTTCATGTGACCTTTAGTAGCTACTACTGCTCTATCATACTATTATCTAAGACAGAAAACTGACTATATAATTAAAGAAAGACCCAAAATATTAAAGGTCTCCTGATATATTTAGCATTAGAATTACTAATTTTTGAATCATGTACGCTGCAGATTATCATGTACATTGCTTTTTCACACAGTACGTGGTTTTTGCGCTATCTGCACTGCATATTATCCTACGTTATATGATTATTAGAACTTAAATTTACCTTTGAAAACCGAAAACTTGTTTTAAATTTAAACCGATTATCCTGCTAAAAGGCATGCCCACCTTTGGCTAAGCATGCTGAATTTTAGTAGTACGACCTCGTTCATTTCCTGCCTACCTTGCTGATTTGTTGTGAATTCAGAATAATTTTCGCTCGTAATATAAATACAAGCCAAATTTCTCAAAATGTCCTCCACAGAGGTTTCTCTTCGTTGAAACAAATAGCCATCATGTACACTGGTGGGCAAGATATAAGCAACAATGTAAAAATTTAGCAGATAGCCATGAAATTGCAGAAAAGGAGGTGTGGAGATCAGTACAATGAACACGTAAGTCAGTAGAAACGGCATGCGTATGCAAATATCAGGAACGAAACGTCAGAGGCGACGTAAGCGTACACAAAACGCGTGATGTCGACGCACGCAGCTCAACAGTAGAATAAAAGGAAGGACTAAGACGCAATTCAACATATTCGCTGAAAGTGATAGTGAGCAGTTCGTGAAATATGGCTAGAAGAAATCACCTGGACGACTTCACACGTGGATGAATGATCGGAGAGCTGGAGGAGGGGCGTACTGTCACCAGTGTAGCTGCAGAGTTCGGAATCAACAAAAGTGTCGTTTCACGCGCTTGGAAAGCTTTCTAAGCCAAAGGTACAGCTGTTAGAAAGGTTGGTGGTGGCCGCCTGAGGACGACATCTGCAGAGGATGACCGATATATTGTCCTGTAGGCGAAAAGAGGCCGACAGCAGTCAGCAATCGCCATTGCTCAGCAACTCTGTACAGCAACGGGGCGACAAGTGTCGCAGTTTACTGTGGCCAGACGCCTTCACAAAGGGTGTCTATTAGCCCGCCGTCCTGAACGCTGCCTCCCGTTAAAAGGAAGGCCACCGTTTACAGTGGTGCAGAGAGCACAAAAACTGGACAACTGATCAATGGAGTCGTGTCCTCTTTAAGGATGAGAGTTGGTTCAGTACCAAAAGCGATTCTCAACGCGTTTTGATTTGGAGAGAGGTCGGGACCCGGTTTTATACCAGTAACATCAAGAAAAAGACACCATAACGGTGGTCCTGGAGTTCTTGTCTGGGGAGGCATTACGCTGAAAGGGCGAACAGAGGTCCACGTTTTCGACAGAGGGTCTGTAAACGAGGATCGCTATTGTGAGGAGGTGCTCCTTCCCCATGTGCGTCTGTTCCGAGGTGCCATTGGCCCAGACTTAATTTTTATGGATGACAATGCACGGCCACATCGGACTCTTGCTGTTGAGGAGCTACTGGAAAGTGAAGCTATCACTCGAATGGATTGGCCAGCGTACTCTCTAGATTTAAATCCCATCGAACTTGTGTGGGATGCTTTGGGGAGACGCATTGCAGCACGCTTACATCCTCCGGAGAACACCCAACAACTCAAACAGATGCTGATTGAGGAATGGGCACTCCTACCGCAAGAAATGTTGCACCAGCTGGTTCTGTGTATGCAGAAATGGTGCGAAGCAACTATTGCAGTGAGGTGAGGGCAAATCCCATATTAAGGAACACCTGCTAGTTGTTCTTCCTCTTGGATAGACAAGCATGAATTACGATACTATGTGTTATGTATTACTGATTTCAGTTGTGATTTAAGTTGTTTTAAAGGTAATGATTTAACTT
>KK113393.1:0-11868 GCA_000611955.2 Stegodyphus mimosarum
TTCAGTGTGAAGTGCTGACCTAAATATACGTATAATTTGAAGGCCTCCAGTTTCTATGATTAACCCGATTACCCGAAAATAAATATCAGTTCAGCATTCAAGTTTTTATGTAGAATGATTTCAACATGGTAACTGAGACAGTTTTAAAGGTAATCCTAACGCTTCATAAAAAAATATCGAATGATTTTTCGACGTTCTCTCATAACCCTGAGATGAATATTTATTTATTAATGGTATTAGTAAAATAATTTATTATTTGAATTATATTTAGGAGACAAACATTGCGCTTCAGAAATTTTTCGTTCAATGACTGACTCGTTAGCTGAAGGACCTACGAAGTAAACATTTCCACTGATTCTGCAAATGGCTATTGAAAGCATTCAATGTTTCGTCCTAAATTGCTTGGGGGAGAGGGCAAAGAATAGAGGGAAGTGAAACCTGTTCAGCTCTGCAGACATAAAGCTGGAGACGATCGACAACAAATGGCGTGAAAAATTTCTGCAATTACGTTTTAGGTTTGCTAAGTTTTAGACAAAATTGATGTACAATCATATTTTTCTGCTCAAGAATGACATTTTAATGAATGAATTGTATGATGGTGAATGTTACTTCGTTCCCTGAAGTAAAAAATTATATTTTAATGCAGAAAAAATTAAATGTTTCCCAAAATAGAAATTGACAATCAGTCCGTATGGAGTAGTGGTGCCCTCTATTTTTCAATATTGATACTAATCGAAAAAAACGTTAAAAAAACAAAAGTGATATTCGGCAAATATTTATTAATAATAGGATAAAGCATGCCCTTTTTTTTACTGTAGCAGAATTTTGAAGGTTTATTCTATGTAGCAGCAGACTTTTTCATTACTTCACTGAGCTTTTTTCATGTGATACTATGTCTCTAAATTTGTTAATGTTAAAAGAATAGGAAGACATTTGTCAACAATCCCCCTTAAAGAAGAAATGAAAGTTGGTCAAGAAAGGATGGAAGATGGTCAAGAATCTATTAAAGATGAAATGAAGGCTGTTCAAGAAAAGATTGAAGCAAGGCAAGAGGGAATGAAATATTTCAGCATTTTGTTTTTTATTTATTGTGAAAAGAATAAATTTCGTTAACTTTTTAACGACTTGTGCATTCAGTCAATAACTAACCCGTACGCACGCAACAATATATTTACTATATTGCATTCAGTTATACCTGGATATTGTGCAGTGAAATAACAGTTAAAACATGTAAATCCTTGTGTACTCAAATATGTGTAGACTGGTTATTATAGCATGTATACTTTAAAATATACCAAAAAAGCATGGCAAATAGTACTGCCATTTAAAGTATTAACACATGAGGCCCTTGGAATAAGACATGCAGGGAAATGAATAGCGTTGCCACCTCTTGGCTGCCAAAATCCGGGAGAGAGGAAACAGTTTGAAAAGTCATACAGACTTCTAATGTTTCCGACGCAAAATCGCAAAACGAAAACAATAGTCCTTCAGGGACAAAGCCCCTTTGGACTAAAAATATCAATTTTCATAACTTTTTATTTTATTTCGAACTTATATTTTGCATTTGATCGTATGGATTTCAAAATATCTGGTCTGGAACTAACAATTTATAAACCTCTTTGCAGTCCGTTTTAAAGTTGAAGAATATTAGGATTTCTGCCTTGACACGTTCTTTATTTAAAAAGTGTCTTTCCTTAGTCCATATGTCGACTACTATACTGAAAACATGCTTCCACGCAGCGTTTGATACAGGTATAGACAAAAATCAATGAAACTGCTTTCTTCAACATATCTCCAACTCTATTTTCGACTGTTGAAAAAAATTTGGCCCACCTCAGATCAACTCTTACATTTGATTTAACAATGCTTTCTTGAACTTCCCTCAAAATGCAGAAATCTTCATAAAGTTTATTTTCATTAAAAGTGAGCTTTCAATCAATGGCCAAGTCTCTCAAAGCATCCCAAGTAATCTAAACCCATCTCAAAGAAAATGTCTGCGTCTTTATAAAACGTATCCTTGTCCTTTTCATTTAATTTGTTTTGTGCCGCCAAATTTTAGAAATGTATATAATAAAAATTATAATGTGTTTAATCCTAGTATACGGTATACATGAGAATTGGTGAAATTCGGTTTTTAAGTCATTAATAACCGGGCCAATTATTTTATCGAAGCCAATTTTAGTGCTTTGGAGGAGAGTGCATTTCACAGCATTTTTAATAACATAAATTCAAGTATGCAAAAGCTGAAAGAAAACGTATTAAACTCAACAGATAAACTGCTGGGATTCCAAAAATAATTAAGGAAGATTTGATTATTTCTAATAAATACAAAAATAATTTTTTGATACATGAAGAAGATTGAGTTCCTTGTAATGCTCCTTGAAAAGAAAAATTGCGACTAAAATTCTGGAAGGTATACTTAAAATTTCTATTTTCAGTATATAATTTATTAAGATAATGTGTATATTAATATTTTAGGTATGATACATGTATATGGTATTTATAACTATATGTATTTAAAGTCTTAAGACTAAATAGGAAATGTTCATATTCCATTTTTATTCATAAATAAAACGCAACAGATGAAAAAAAAAAAAAGAACACTGTTGAGCAAGATTTCATATTTCATTCATATACTGAATTTATAAATTGCGTTTTATTTATTGAAAAACAGGAAGGGGGAAAAATATTTTTTTTAAAACTATTATTCTTTTTTGTATGTATTTAGTTTTATAGTTAGTCCGATTTTAAATAGTCTGTGTAAATGGTGGACCGATTAGCCAGGCTATGCAAGGTTATTACTGTATCCCAGTTTTAAGTGAATCTATGTGAAAGATATTTGTTTTCAATTTAAGTTTATATAGCATTTAATTATTAATCAATTTCAAATCTATGTGAATTTTATTTTACCATTATCAGGTAATTTCATGCCTGAAAGAACACAGCAAGACTTACTTCTTACCTTTCTCTTTAATTGTAAATTATAATTAATTTTAAACGTTGTTAAATTCATATAAATTGTACTTCACCATTGTTCAACTGCTCTACAGAAGGCATGTTCAGTAAGTTATCGTCAAATGTGCAGTTGTGCATATAGATAACTTGGAGGAAACAGCTGATAGGGGTCGGGTTACTTGCACGTGTTTCTTAAGTGGGGGTGGCAGAATTTTCTGCTAAAAATCCACTATTTTCCTTTTTGGCTCAAAATCCACGACTAAAAGTGGACATCACCAGCAGATCACGCTTTGATGATCAGAAAAAAATGGTGGATCGTCAGCAAAACCCGTTAAGGATAAACTAGACTAAATAACAATCCTAAAAAATATGCTCTTTATCAGAATACTGCAAAAAGACAATTTTTCTCTAATTTTCAACACTTAGTACTACTAAGATAAATTCCTGAAACACTGCCATAAATGAATCGTATGTTATGAGTAATGAAATTTACAAAAGGTTAATAAATGCATTTAAAGCTAGTATATGTTACTTTAGTTTCTTAGGTTCTATTATTAAAAGTAAATACAAAAAAATTTTCAAGTTGAAACAAATCGAATTAAATTATCATAGCGAGTAAATTTGGTAGTGTTAGAAATACTTTTTATGAATTAAATTATGTAAATGGTAATAATATTATTAAGAAGTGTGTACTTTTTAATCATTCAAATTTACATTTATTACAAAAATTTATGATTATAATTTAATAATGTTTTTAATTATGAGTTAAATGAAATATTTTGAAAAATATTTCAAAAATTTATTTGAATTATATTTTGAAAAAATATAAAAAGCAATGTCACTTTTTATTCTTCTATGCTGTACACTGCTGTACACCCACATCATTTTTATATGAAAGCTTTACATAGCAATGGTTTAAAGTTGTGATAATAATGCTTGTAGTTGCCTCACTTTTTTCATTATATTAAATTAATTGATTTCTTAGAAAATAATCTTATTTCTGAAGTGAAGATATGTTGTATCTAGAGGTAAAAAAATATGGTCAATGTGTTTGCAAAATCCTATTTAGTTTTGGACAGCATTTAAGTAAAATAAATAATTTGTATATGTCAGAAACATAAATATATTAAACTATTTCACGTAGTGAATAATTAATCACAGAACAAAGTATAATGTAAGGTTCCTTTATTTTTTAACCAGACTTATTTTATGTTTGGGATCTTTACTGTCGATTCCCCTGTCCGCTTTCTCACCAGAAAGCAAATGAGGTTTTTAGTTTGTAAAACAAAGTGTGGATTGCCTTTTGAGGCCATGTTGCTAGATAAGATAAGATCTGCAGTCTTCAGTCTTGCATTATAATTGCTGATAGTTGAATTCCATGCTGGTTAAGTTTTGAGCCAACTTATCTATCTATGTAGCCTTTGGCTACTAGTTTAATTGAATTTTAATTTTACATTTGAACTTAATTGCTACCATAAGTTATCTTGACACAAGTGTAAGTCTTAAGCACAAAGTAATTGAGCCGTAAGCACAAAGTGTGCCTTATGTTCTTATTCAGTTTCTAACAAGGATCTTTTATACCCTTCTCATGATTCAGTTGTTAATTTAGATGTAGCAATAATTTGCTTAATGTCTATTTTAAGTTTAATTGCACTATATGGCTGCAAAGAATATATGGAAACTTTATAATAATTACATTTAAAGATGTTGAAATTAGTATTTAAGTATTTGCCATGTAGTAAAATTTTTACATATGAATTGTACTCTTACTTTTATTATAAAAAATTCAGATTTCTGTTAGATTAAATGCCTAAGTAATGTAGAGAGTTTGCATAAAATTTAAAATAAAAAGTTGACTATTATGTCAACATACTATTAATAAGAGTAATGATACTCAATGAAGGTTATGCATATACAGAGAGATATATATTGTGAGATTTACAAAATTTGAAAACTGTAAATTATGAGCAATATACACCACAATCTAGGCAACATTATATTTTTTATACTGAGACAAATTATAAAAATGTTATAAAAGCAATAATGAAAACTTGATTTTGCTCTATGAATTCACACAATTACACATTTCTAATTTAAGAAATGAAGCAAAAACGTATATTTAGACCATGGTAATTTTGATCACGGCCCATTTTAAGAAACATGTAAAAATGTTTAAATTTGCATGTGGTTCCTTTGCAAAAGAAACAACAAACATTTATCTGATACTACTAAAAATCTGTTTTCTTTGGGAGGAGAGCAGAGTTTATAATATTGATATGTAAAATGTATGTGATATAATAATAAAAGCATCAGTGTTAACTATCAAATTTTGGCTTTTTTTAAAATGATATTTTAAAAGTTTTGTTTTTATATTGTGCTTTCTTGACACAGAAGTAACTTTCAGAAAAAGTTGCAATTTATTCTCCACGCCGTCAAAGCTCTGATACCTACCAAATTCGTTAAAGTTACCTGGACAGAAATGACGGCATGAGTTTCAACTCAGTATTCAGGGTTATCATAATTTTTCATTTATTCTCCCCAAAAAAATTTCTCCTCAAAAAGGACTAATACTAAAGCTGTGCCAAATACTGCAAAAAACAGTCTTTCTCAAATTTTCAACACTTAGTACTGCTATGATGAATTCTTGAAACACTGCCACGGATGAATTTATGGCAGTGTTTATGTTATTAGTAATGAAATTTACAAAAGGTTAATTTTTTAAATTACAAAATATAATACTGATTATATTAATATACTAAACATTAATTAATATCTTTAGTAGTTAGTTAATATTTATATTATATTATATTAGTATTTAGTTTATTTAGTTAATATTTTAAATTTACAAATGGTTAATTTTTATGTTATGAGTAATGAAATTTAGAAAAGGTTCATAAATGCATTTAAAGCTAGTATACGTTACTTCAGATTCTTTGATCCTATTCTTAAAAGTAAATTTTTAAAAAAAAATTCAAATTGAAGAAAATCAAATTAAATTATCATAACGAATAAATTTTGTACCAGTGTTAGGAATACTTTTTATGAATTAAATTGTGTAAATGGTAATAATATTAAGAAGTGTGTAATTTTAATTACTCAATTTCTTACAATTAATTTATGATTATAATTAAGCTAAAATTAAATTATCATGAGTAAATTTTGTACCAGTGGTTATACTACATAGCAACAATTGTTATAACTGATGATTTCTATGAAAGATTTGAACAGTTGTTGGAATCTGCTAGTGGTGGAATGATAAGCTACTGAACACTGGTAATTCAGGCTGGCTGTACAGGAAGTTATTGTGGTTTTATGCTGTATAGGAGTTATTGTGTAAAATGTGAATCTGACAGTTTCTCCTAAGTCCTTTACACAAGCATCCTTCCTCTGCTAGCTTGCATGTATATTTATTTTCTATTCATAAATACTGTTCTCTCTTCTTAAATACAGATCCCTAATTGCCCTTTTACAATGACTATTGGGCAACAAAATTAACTTATTTTACTTTTTAAAAAAAAAAGAATGTTTTTAATTATGAGTTAAACGAAATATTTTGAAAAGTAATGTTACTTTTTATTCTTCTATGCTTTACACTATTGTAGCTAGCCACATCATTTTTATATGAAAGTTTTACACAGTTTAAAGTTATGGTTACAATATTTTGTAGTTACCTCACCTTTTTTCATTCTGAAAGTCATTCCGACAGCAATTGAGTGATGTTTTTAACATATGAAATTAATTGATTTCTTAGAAAATAAATCTTATTTCTGAAGTGAAGAAGTATCTATAGGTCAAAAATATGGTCAATATGTTAGCAAAATCTTGTTCACTTTGGACAGCATTTAAATAAAATAAATAAGTTGTATATGATGCAAACAAAAATGCGTTACACCATTTTATGTAGTGAATAATTAATAAGGAACAAAGTATAATGTAAAGTTCGTTTATTTTGTAACCAGTGTTATTTTATGTTTGGGATCTTTACTATCACTTTCCCCGTCTGTTTTCCCACCAGAATGCAAATGAGCTTTTTAGTTGGTAAAACAAACTGTATTTTGCCTTTTGAGGTCACATTACTAGGTTGCTAGATAAGATAAGATTTGTAGTTTTCAGTCTTGCATTATAATTGCCGACAGTTGAATTCCATTCAGATAAATTATAAAAATGTTATAAATGAAATAATGAAAACCTGATTTTGTTCTATGAATTCACGCAATTACATCCCTATGGTTCTAATTTAACCCTAGAATGCTACCCTTCGAAAAACTTACGGGAATGATAACCATTCGTCTCTCAGACGAAGTATGCGTAGGTGTGATTAAAACCTATTTTAAAAGCTAATAAAAATTAAAATATACTACCTGAAGCTGATTTCATGACTCTCGATCTTCAAATAAGCAAGAAAGTATGATTTATTTATTTTCAAAGCAATCTTTACACATATTAGTGTGATGTTCTCCACACATAGCTCTGGAACATGTTAGACAAAAGTTGTGCATCATTCTGCGCAAATTATATGGACAAAATGCACAAATTTTCCTTTTTTTAGTTTCAGATTGTTCGGATGGTTTAATGTTTATATCCAATTTCAAAATTTCACTTATAACTGTCCTTGTTGATCGGGGCAAAGTTGATACGTTGAGACGCTTCTTCATCCATGGAGCAAGAAGATCTTCACTGAGCTTTATCGCAAACTTTTTTCTGGATAATGCTTTTTCCGATTTGCGTGTCATATTATGCACATATATGACGTGTGCATTCACTAAACAGATATTTATCATGCCATAAAAAATACAAAGAGGCCATCGGCGTGTTTTCCTACTGCATGACATATTGTTGCACATCTGATCCAAAGTATCTACGGCTCCTTTTGTGGCATTATAAAATTCTATCATTTACGGTTTTCTACTTTTTTTATTAACATTTGGTTTTTTGTAGAAAGTATATAGAAGAATAATGCACTTATTTGGTTTTGTTTTGTATGACAAAAGAGTTTTTGCTTGGTTGAAACAATACATCGACGTTCCAATATTACGAGAGCGCAACTGTAAGAGTTCAGGAGGAATTTCTCTTTTATTTTTTCTGACAGTTCCAACAACTGTTAAATTCATTGGACTCATCACAAGTTTTTCAGCTAAAGGTATCGATGTAAACCAGTTATCCATTGTGACATTTCTATTTGTCCCTGGAATGTTTTTCGTTAGTTCTTCTACAAAGTAAGATGCTAGAGGAATACCTCCAGTTTGAGTATTTGAACCCAAATATGGTATTGCATTTATCATGTACTTCGTTCCCACATCATTACTATTTTGATGCCATAATTTGCAGGCTTATTCGGTATGTACATTCTAAAGGGACATCTTCCTCGAAAAGCTAGTAACTGTTTATCAATAGTAACATAGGATCCTAGTTTATAAAAATCCATACAATTCTTAATGAATTCATCCCAAATCTCTCTGATTGGTGCAAATTTATCTTTTTCTCTCATCTCTAGTTTAAAGTCAAAACGTAGACAATTCAGCAAAAATTGGAGTCTTACTTCACTCATTCCAGCTTTATAACGTGAACCGAATACAATAGCATCAAATAGCTCATTTGTTGCTAAATGATTATTTTTCATAGCTGCTGACAACACTTGTGGAAATTATTTTGATTAATTGATAGATGGCGCTAGCGTTTCGTGTGAAACGTGAGATGCCTTTTTTGAATTTCGGCAGACTCTCCACCAGGAGCTCTACGGATAGGTAGATAGATAGATTCGTGCAAAGCTTCGCACACTAGTCGAATAGAAACAATGAAGCTCCTATTAAAATATTTGATTTTTCGATTGGCATTAGTATTTCGATCTTTTATGATCAGTACAAATCTGTAAGTGATTACTTGTAAATAATGTACATATTAAACTTTACGTTTTAAAAATTACTCAACCTTTGATTTCTATGACTCTTTGAATTTTTGAAACAAAAACTGGTGCATGCGGCCATCAATTAGGATTTAGCACATAGCAAGTGTGCGAAGACAGCAAAAGGTAAGGCTAGGTAAGGCTAATTTTCTATTTTGTAAAGTAGAGCCATGGCAGAAGATTCTGTTCTTAAACTGAAATCGAAACGAAAAGTTCTAAGGACCACCGTGTCCAAGATTCTAAAGAAACTCGAAACGGAATTAGATAAAGAAGACATTAGTACAAGCACAATAGAAGAAAATTTAGATCAATTAATTATGAAATCGAAGTCTCTAACTGATTTAGATGCTCAAATACAGCGCGATTTGAAAGTGGAAACCGACGAATTCGAAACTGAAATAACATCTTGTATCGAATACGAAGAGAAAATCCAATTATGGCAGTTTAGAGCGAATAAAAAATTGAAAGAATTAACTAAAGTGACAAATTCGGATAATGAAAATAGCATTTTTAACGAAACCGCCAAAGATTCTCAAAACGAAAGCAATAAATTTACCCGGCTGCCAAAATTAACTATCTCTAAATTCTACGGAGATTATACCCAGTGGACAAGTTTTTGGAACTCTTTCAAAGTAGCAATCCACGATAATGAATCTTTAACAAAAATCGAAAAATTTAATTACTTAAAATCGTACTTATGCGGCAACGCTGCACACACGATAGAAGGTTTCTGTATTTCGGAACAAAATTATGACGAAGCTGTTGAAATTCTTAAAAACAGGTTTGGCAGGAAAGATATCATTATAAACTCACACATGCAAAAACTCCTGAATCTTACCCCAGTAACTAAAACCAGTGACATTTTAAAACTTCGCAAACTTTGTGACACTATAGAAACCGAAATACGCAGCTTGAAATCGTTAGAAGTCACACCAGATAAATACAGTTATATGTTGATCCCGGCAATAATGAAAACACTGCCTTCTGAGATAACTTTAGAGTTTAATCGTAAAACGGATTCATCATCCTTTTTTAATGTTGATAAGTTAATACAATTTATTCGATCGGAATTAGAATGTCGGGAAAGAAACCATCTTTTGCTCTCTACCCATAAATCAGAAAACACTTCCTGTGCTTATAAAGAGAAGAAGGGAGGGAAGGAGAGTATAACGTCTTCTGCTTACCAGCTCTTGGCGCCAGTTAGTGAAAACAAAACTACTAATTGGTGTCTGTTCTGTAATACATCTAAACATGTTACTGAAAAATGTGAGTCATTGACAGTTGATGAGAAGAGAAATTTATTGCGTAAGCAAGGAAGATGTTTTTTATGCTTGAAATCGAAACATCGAATGAAGGAATGCAAAAGTGGTGTCGTTTGTTCCAGATGCAAGGGCAAGCATAACCGTTCTATATGCTTTCAGGCTGAGAAAGAACTAAAAGAAAAAAATGACAGTGTACAAGATTCGCATGTTCTTTCAACATTCTCTGGGAATAAAATTAAAACCATTTCGCTTCAAACGTGTTGCGTAACACTCCGAACAAATACGCAGTCGGTTTTAATAAGAGCTCTTCTGGATTCAGGTAGTATGCGTTCTTTCGTGGCAAAGGAAATCGCGGATAAATTGAAACTTCCTATTATTCGATCAGAAACTCTTTCAGTATTTACGTTTGGAAATAAAACACCCATTAGAAAAACATTTAACGTTGTTAAGATAAAGTTAGAGAACAAGGAAATACCGAATTCGAAAATCGAAATTGAAGCCCTCGTGACTGAACAAATTTCAAGTTCTGATTTACCACCTCCTAATGTGAATAAACACATTATAGGCAAACAGTTAGAACGTTTACAACTCGCAGACTCTTGGGATTGTAAGGAAAAAATAACTCTTTTGATAGGAGCTGATTATTATTATGATATAGTGACTGGGAAACTTAAACGTTTAGACAAACATTTAGTAGCTGCAGAAACGCTATTCGGCTGGTCTCTGCTAGGTTACACTAAAGGTACAAGGTGCACTTCTACAGCCTTTAATATTGTAGGATATCTGAAGGATATTGAGGAAGATATAATATCTGATCAAATAAGAAACTTTTGGGAGCTTGAAAGTTTAGGTATAAAGCCCGAAAATGAATCATCTGATCCATTTGAAGATGCTATAATGGAAAAATTCGAATCGGAAATTTTATACAAAAATTCTCGTTACAAGGTTAGGCTGCCATGGAAGTCTGATAGAAAATATGAGTTACACAATAATAAAGTGGTTGCGGCGAAATGATTTGAGAAACTCATAAAGCGATTTCAAAATAACCCTGAACTTTTTTATTCATACCAGACAGTTTTACAAGATTATTTACAACAAAACATCATTGAACCAGTTCCAGACACTGAACTCAAATCACAATGTGAAACCCAAATCACATTTTATTTGCCTCACAGAGAGATCATTCGCAGTGATCGAACTACTAGTAAACTACGTATCGTATTCGACGCGTCCTCACATGAACCTGGTGAAATTTCGTTGAACGACTCCTTACATATTGGTCCAAATTCGTATCCTGACATTTTCGAACTTTTATTAGCCTTCAGACTTCATCCCGTAGCCTTCATAAGTGACATAAAGCAGGCTTTTCTGCAGATAGAAGTAGATGAGAAAGACAGAGATGTAACACGTTTTTTGTTTACAGAAAACCCATTCGAAGATCCACAAAATTTCATAACTTACCGATTCACTCGTGTGTTATTTGGCGTAAATAGCAGTCCGTTTTTGTTGGCTGCAACCATTAAACACCATTTGAAACAATATAAGAAAACCTACCCTGCCACTTGCGAATTCCTAAATGATCATATTTATGTAGATGACATCATTGGAGGACACCAAAATGTTGAACTTGCTTTCAATACCAGTTTAGAATGCATCAGCATTTTTAGAGATGCCAGTATGATTCTACATAAATGGCATACCAATTCTCAAGAACTGCGCGAACTGTGGATTAAAGAAGGTATTGAATGC
>KK113394.1:8507-36577 GCA_000611955.2 Stegodyphus mimosarum
ACCATTTGACGCATTTAAGAAATCGTTAATTTTTAGGAGTGTTAAACGAAATTGATTTCACCATAGGTATTGAAGCTAATATAGTGGCCTTTTCTGAGGGCTGAAAGCATATCATAGTATAAAATTTGTAGTAAATAGGCTTTAATTCATTTGGATAACAGGTCTTTCTCAGCTGGGAATGTTTTGTCATACTTCAGTTCCTGAATCTTAAAATAGTTGGATTTAAGCTTTAATTGTCGGCGGTTTTTGTATTATTATTATTTTTCCTCCTGCAGATACTTCTTATTTTTCGTCCAGTTAAAGACGATCATCTGTTCCTTTCTGCTAGTTTGGAATTCTACCCTATGCGTTACGTTATAAGGTATATCTCCCACATTCTTAGCGTACCTTCGTGGTGTAATGGTCAGCACACTGAGCCGGAATTTCAGAGGTCCGTGGTTCGATTCCCGGCGAAGGCCTTGCATATTTTTCATGGTTCCTGCTTCCAAAAAAACCTAATGTCTCTACAACGTCTTCTTGATATTTTTTACAGAACTATGTGATATCTTACTATATTAGAATTCTGATATTAAAAGACGCTTTTATCCTTTAAGAGGGCAGCAATTTGGCTAGCTTTTGATAACCAGTTAGTTGGTTCACGTTTTTTAAAAACAGCCATTTTTATAATTTATCGAGTATTTCAATAATGCTACATAAAGTTTAAATTAATATTCAATAAGAAACCTATATGACAGAGTTATTTCTTCAAAAACTACTTTAAGAACGGAAAAAATACTCCGTTAAATAGAAATCCGTTAATGTTGAAATGTCTGGTATTTCTATACAAAAAATCATTTTTGGAGTTTTCAATTTATACCAAATATAAGAAGCTTGTTTGATGTTTCTAATATCAAAAACTGTATGAAAAAAACGTTAAAATATTTAGACCTTCAATAATAAAAGTGTTAAAATATAAAATAATATCAAAAATATTTTTAGGGTTAATTTGTCTTATAATTGGCCAGATATATTTCATCTGTAAATCTTTATTCTTGATACAAAAATTCAATGATATTGAAAATTATATAACCTCTATAATACAATAAATTATTCTGAACAATAGTAACTAAATTAATGACTACATTCACTCAAGAAAAATTAGGAAATAATGTATAAGAAAATTAGTGTTCGGAATAGGAAAAAAAATACACAAGGAGTAGAAAATAAAACCTGTTAACTTAATATCTAGAATAACAGCAAAAATTTATTTATTAAATATGATACCAGAAAGCCTCATAAAAATACAAATTAACTCATGTTTGCGTTATATATATATATAGTATATTACGCATTAAATCATCACACAACACACACACACACACACACACACATATATATATATATATATATATATATATGATGATTTAATGCGTAGAGGAAGGAATCCGGTACTATTATCAGCTTGTGTCTGTAGACAGGGCTGAGTGGAAAGACGGAAAGATGATGCTGACAGAAATGGATTTGGAGAATTTCCAACCTTTATTTTTAAGCCTATCAAATCATCCTTTTGACAAGACATTTCTTAATCATAGTCGAATACAATAATTTACATGTACGCGGGTGTCAAAGTACGACGTCATCTTAATCAAGTAAGCAGCAACAGCGTGGATGAGAAGCATCTTGCCAGGAAGAAAGCTTACGCGAAAGAGACGCTGCAATTTAAAGGAAGAAGGGAGGGAGTCAAAAGTTCCAGTTACGAGTTAAAAAAGGTTTTGGTTTATAATTATTTTGATTTGACAAGAGGTATCTGCATTAAACGTACGTAACATGGAAAGATCTCAAATTTAGTAGAACAGATGACTTTAGGAGGAGAGCATAAAATCTAGAATCGTTAATATTCAGATGTTGCCAATTATTCTTAAAGCAGCTATTGTATTTCGTTACGTCTTACATACAGAGTGTATCAGTACAACGGTGGCAAACGTTTAGGAGAGACAGAGTACACCTAGACGACGAGAAATCACATAGGAATGCATGGTCGGAAACGCTTTCCTGACGCGGTAGTGACGACACAAAAGTCAAGAAAGAAAGGACATGAACGGTGTGAGAAAACATGTTAATTACTCTAAGTACAACAAAAACAAAGGGAAAACAACATAAAGAGACAACGATCATCATCAAAGGTGTTCGAAATTACGACCCAGATCGTGATGCAGGTACCGTGCATCATGTATCTTTCATTCGTGATGCAGATCTTCCATGCGCCGGAGAAGTGAATGAATATTGATCCTGGCACGAGCAGCAGCTAGTCAAACGCAGTAAGTTATAGACGCAGAAATTTAAGAAATGCTTCTAAAACTGCGGAATACATTCCGAAACGCAGGTATAATATTCAGAAACCAATATGATGTTGAGACGAAGTAATCTCATGCTTTATTATGCTGAAGATGCTTGTCGAAATCAGTCATACCACAAAACAACACTGATATTTTAAGTGAGAATAAAGGTTTTAATTCACGCAGACCACATTCCGTCGTCTTTTGGACATAGATTTGTAAGTCCAGGGAATAAGTATGTACCCGATGTTAAGAAATATTCATTACAAAACTCGAATACAGTGAGCTGTAAGACATAGCTATTTGGATATTTTAAAATATATATCTCCTCTTTTCACGGATAACTCAAGATTCAGCACTTAGCGAATCAACTATTCACACCTGTCATGATAAAGTTAATCCTTAATAACTTTTAACCTGCATTATAGATTGATCTGAAAGAAAGGAACTTCAGGCCTAAGTATTTAGGTCGTACTGATGTCTAGGAAATCAGAAATGATCCGTTGACGATAGTAAATTGTTAAGAAGAAATTATGTTAAGAAGAAATTACCTTTTATTACAAATTTTCCGGCTTATGGACAGCGGACTCATCGATCCAACAAAACCTAGTGTACACAACTTACAGATATGACGGATCTGATGGAAGATGCAAATTGGATGGCCTAGGGAGCGTATTCAGTGAATTTAAATCTCATTAAATGTGCTCATGATATCATGGAAAGATAAGCACCCATTATATATTTCACAGACTTCCAAAAGAATTTGAATTGGTCATCAACAAACGTTTAAAGATCTCTAGAAATTCATAAATAGTGCTCTTCATCAGGTCCATGCATGTAAGCTATTAGTATTACTGTTCACGAAAGTAATGTTAAATAAAGAACCTAAGTACATTTCTGGTTTCTTAAATTGTTTTCTTAACGTAAGGAAAACCTATCTCTGTAACAGTTATACATAAATTTAAACAGATGAAAAAATTAAATGTTTTTAAAAATCTTTTATTTTATATCACAATTTCCCAGTTGTATATATATATATATATTTAAAAAAGCGTTATTGGTATATATCTGCGTTCGTTATCCTAATTTTGTTGAGCGGTGAAATTTAAATTGTATATTTATTTTTCATAATTCAGTTAAATAGAATAATAATAAAACATTATTAAAAAGTATTCAAAAAAGGCAAAATATATGGTGCTGTCAGCTGGACTTAAAGCTTGTTTTTTTAGGCTTAGGAAATGTAAATTGGAACATAGTATGACGCCATGTTTTTTGAGTATAGTGCAATTTATTCTTTTAATAAAATAAAAAGCAAGTAGTTAAATATATTTCTATGTTAGGAAAGTTTACGTTGCTGTTAATCCAGTTAGACCGAAAAGAATTAAGCTAGGATTTTGCCCATGATATTAAAACGATGATTTCGTCAATATTTCTGGAAAGTTAGATTTAACTACATTAGTTTTAACGTACACATTTTTAGTTATCTTCTTTATATTAGGTTAAAAAATAAAATGTCAAAAAAAAAGAGATTAATCATATGTTGTTCTGATCAAGCGTAAAACCTCGTGTTAAAAAATAGTATATTCTGTTTGGTAAACGCAAATTGATTTCTTTTGCAGATATATTACCCTAAGTTTACAAGCTATTGGTGTAGCAATTGGAAATTTATCTGGACTTCGAACATTTCGAGTGTTAAGAGCGTTGAAAACTGTTTCCATAACACCAGGTAAGATTACTCCCCCCTATACATTGAAAAGCATTTGAAATTTGAAATTAAAAAAAATGATGTTCTTGTTCGATAATTTATATAATCATTTATAAAATTTAATACTTTTGAAATAGGAGTTTCAAAACCGTAGTAAACACAGCCATCTGTCTTTTACCGTGAATGTTGCGCTGCATATCGAATAAGTGTGAAACGAACACATTGTGTGATGTGTACACACCCGCGATATATTCTACGCGTTAAAAATGAGCTGCTTTATTTAATTAAATCATATTAAAATAAGTTTTATGCCAATAGAACTAATACAAAATATTTATTTTCATGCTAAAATTGCTTAAAACAGTAAATAACACGTTAGTTACTACTTATCGTCATACCCAAAGACAGAATGCAATTTATATTGTGACGCTATACAAATGCCTTTCAGCAAATTTACTTTATTAACTCTAATAGATTAACTTAAACAGATGTTGGGAAATTATTACATTAATAAGCAATGTCATTGCTTTCTTATCCTTACGAATGGAGACGATTTAATTTATCGTTGCAAAAATTAAACAGCCAAATTAAATCGGAAAATAGTTTGACTTAAAAATTAATGCATTAGCTTTTGAATTTAATTTGATTAAACTGCTTTATTCACGTTCAAGCTTAAAGTCAAAGTGATGAAAATGATTACGGAAAAAGACCCAGCTAAGCGGCCAATTTGGTAAGATAGCTGGATGTGACTGAATAGCTTTCATCATATATAATGTAAATACAGCCCTATTTTTCTTAGGAAGACCTTCACGAAGACATCCCTTCTTTTAGGCAAATAGCCGTAACGCACATGACTATAATTTAATAAATCGAATTTGGAAAAGGTATTAAGAAACAGGATCTTGAAAGATGTTTAAAAGAAACATACATGATAAGCAAATAAAAATGAAATAAATAGATGATTAAGGAATCAAATACAAATACAAATAAAATAAATAAATGAGTTTAATAATACGAATTTCATTGTTTATCGGTATATCACTCATGGAAGTTCTTTGACGGTTTCTGTAGAACGGCAGCATTAGATTTTAAAATAAAACATAAAGCACCATTTCTCGATATTTCCTTTTCAGTTTCTTAGATATTATTCTAACTTAATAAAATCTAACAATAATATAGCTATTCTACATACTTTAGTTCTGTTAATATAATTTTTTTAGCACTGTGACTGAAAACTTTAAATTACAGTATAAAAGTACTTTTAATAGAAAAAGGGCTTTTTCCCTTCGAAAAGGTAATGTATACTTTTTATTTAAGTTAATTATTGAAAAACTATAATGTTTATAAAATTATGTTTTATTTTATGTTAGGACTGAAAACCATTGTGAATGCCATGTTACATTCTCTTGGAATGCTCGCCGAAGTGATGACCCTTACTGTCTTTTGTTTGATGGTGTTCGCATTGTTGGCTTTGCAGGTGATCATGTGATTCCAGTTCCTTTCCTAGCTTCTGATGCTAAAGTTTTTATCATTTTTATAATTCAATATTGGCTTGAAAGTGCAGTTCAGCAAAGTAGTATTGCTAAACTCGGAATAATGATAAATGAGTTACGAATTTTTAGACAGTGTATAAGTAATTATATACATGATATTGTGTATATAAGCACAGGGACATAACGGTTAGAATAAATATTATCTATCTAAAGTAAAGCAAAAGAAGAATTAAACATTAATGAAGAAAGAAACATCAAATATCATTGTTAACTTTACTTTCCACAAAATTATCCCCAAACTTTCTTAAGCTCTCGAATTACATGATCTTGAAAGCCGGTATATATTGCTACAAAATTTACTAGCTTTGCTTGAGGATGTTCATTCCAATACTTTTTGTTCAAAAATATTCAAAAGGACTTATATTATAGTCGATTTACTCACGTTGTTAAAATTATTTGGCAGAATGAACAGTGCATCTTTTTTTCGCTATCGTGAATAATTAAAAGGAAGGGAAAATAAGTTGCTATAAATTAGAAATTTCTCCAAGTGCATTATCTTTACCGCAAACTGAAAAAAGTGTCCCAAGATAAATTTTTGAATTTATCGGTAAGTTTCTCCCCAGATTTTACAAAATATTAATAGCTGACTGTAATTAAATTCTCACGAAATTTTAATATTAAGCATCATTTGAGTGATAGAATAGAAATATGCAAAACAAAACATATCATTTCAGAAAAAGTCCGACTTTGTGTCAAAATATATATATGAATGAATATATATATGAATAATATGTATCCTAAGTCGCGCTTTCCAGGCATGAAGAATGGAAATGAAATTTCGCCAGTCAGAACATCAGCTTAGAAGGGCTTTAACTCTCGAAACGGGATTTTGAGTTGAATCACAAAAGGCTGAATCTCTTTTCAAGTTGTTGCCACCAAATATTATCACCCTGTATTATTTTAAGGAAATTAAATAAAGGAAAATGTTCATAAATGTATAAGGTATATCTCCCGCATTCTTAGCGTGCCTTCGTGGTGTAATGGTCAGCACACTGAGCCGGTATTTCAGAGGTCCGTGGTTCGATTCCCGGCGAAGGAATTGCATATTTTTCATCTCTCCTTCTTGTAATTAACCTAATGTCTCTACAAATGTATGTATGTTTCGCGCATTTTGAAAAAAAAAACAATTGTACCTGGAGCCATCCAATTTTGAATAACGTAATGCTCCACCGGAAAATGGGCCCCTAGAATCCCGAATTTTGAATTTCGAATTTATTTTATAGTTTATTTAACGTTTTGTAAAGCTTTAACGAATTTTTGATTAACAAACTCAACGATTTGGAAGCAAGCAATGGCAACACTGTACAGAAAAAAAATTGAAAATGAGAAATTGCATTCATCACAATTTTTGGGTTTTGTTTTTCAATTTCCGAGGCACTTTGACTCCACTTTAATAATTACCAACAAATGAAGATAAATTATTCTTACATTATTCATAAATCGCAGTTATTTCTATTTTAAATGTGATATATATTATTGAAAAGGGAAAAGTTTTGTTTGTCCTTTCATTTATTCTGATCTTTTGCCTTTTAAACGAGTATATTCAACTTAACTATTACTAAAAAGATTTTAATGCAATATATTTGAAACCCCATACTGGTAAATAATAAATGCTTATTAAGACCAGCAAAAGCGTTAAAAACATTCTTGTTAACGTCAGATATCAAACGCTTTTGTATCCGTAGACCCTTATTTACTTTATCAGATGGGGTAATAGTATATATTTGTATCAAGTTTATAGAGTTGGATATGTTCATTAACTTCCCTTAAGAGTTCCTGAATGACAAACTTCAGTTTATGAATAGCAGCTTTCTGTTGTGTATTTGATTGAAAGTTTTTATAGACTTTACACCGCCAATGAAATTAATTATAAGGACATTTCTAACGCAATACAGTACGGCTACACGTTTGATCGCATGCGTGATGATAGTATTGTACCTAAAGAAAATGAGATAATATCTTGTGGATTTCTGAGATAGTATCTCGGTAAGCAGTTGTTTTCTCCACCTTTGATTAAGAGGCATTAAAATTATGTGCCTCCAATCTTACTGCGTAACGGTTTTCTGGGCAGTATTCAGTTGCAGCACGAACGATTTCAAAGACAAATGACCATAATGCATGCTTCTCAGGGTGCTCATATAAAAATTTCTCCAATATATGGAATCCTACCGGCCTATCCACTGAGCCAATCCAAATTAAATTTGAGATATTGCTACTTAAAGGTATACGATCGAGATTGGGATGATTTAAAACAACAGAGCTCTCACATTTACGGTTACAATGAAAAACATATGAAATTTTCGAATGGCAACACCCACTTTTTTCTGCGCAAATTGATAAGCGCATTGAAAAACCATAAATGACGTTGGAAAGATACACCAATGACAAAAACTGCTGGCTAAAACATTTGAAAAGAAGAGCATTATAAAGGACCTATGACAGCACAACAGAGGAGAGGAAAAACATTGATAGGAATTACAAGTTTTCAACGTGCATACTTTCGGAGAAGATAAAGCATTGCATGCATTTAACATTATGTGAAATTTCTTTTCGATGGTTGAGCGGATAGGCCGCTACGGCTTCATAAATCGGGGAAGTTTTTTTTATGACCACCCTGTATATTCCCATTGCCATCTTAATAACGGACTCTTAATCAAAATGAAAAAAAAAAATGGAATTTTCTATTTGATATATCAATCACCATTTCTCTCTACAGTATATATTAATGTTTTATTTTAAATATGTTGTCATTTTCCCGACTCGCCTTGCGTATTATGTACAGAATAATTATTTGCTCCTGCTCTGACAACGAATATTTTTGTATTGCATTTTAAAGTAATGGTAGTTGAAATTTAAATCTTTGTTTATTTCTTAGAGTGCTACTGTTAATATTTAATTTTCTCACCTTATTCAAATTCACGTATGATAAGCTAGAATAAGCTTTTTTCGAAGTTTTAAAAGGGAAGTAAAATATTTTGCTACAAAAGAAAAAATTACTTCTTTACATTTCTAAGCAAAAATAAACGAAATAATTTCAGTTTTGAAACATGTCGTGAAAATAAAGGACCTACATTTTTTTCTTTTTTTTTCTAAAAACTGTGAATAATGAGCAGGTATAAAGTAAATTATTCATAACCATCCCACGATTTCACTTTGTCTAAAGCTTAATCTGAAGTTCAAGGTAAGAAACTATCTAACCTAATTTCCTTTTCCATGACAGGCCATGGGTTTATGTCCAACCATTTAAAGACTCTTTTGAGACTTATCTGCAAAGTATGACTCATTTGCATATTTATTTGTGGTAACTCATGACAGAAAGATGTTTCGTGCGGCTCTAAATGAATTCCTCCTACTGACGGCGATTAAAAATGAGACTTGCATAATTAATGTCATCCTCTCGACACACTTCGCAGTAATTTAGGCTTCGCAATGGCCAAGGTACTCATTAATCGAATTGGTAAAAGAGTGACCTTCATTGGTCCACCTTTTTTTACTCGCTGCTCCATTAGCTGAAGTACAGTGAAGTTCGCAACAGAATGGTAATTTGAGAACTGTAATTTGCATTTGTAAACGGAATTTGATGTGGTTAAGCTATTACACTGCCGCAGATCAAATTATTTCGGTTCTAAAGTTCTATAGCTATATAAAAAATATAAAAATAACTTTTAACCAGACTGTTCTGAATAACACCAAATGTGATAGCTAAAATAAATTTTAACTGTAAAATAATTTAAATCCAAGTTTTGATGCACTCCAGTAAAGTAATTAAAAAGTGATCCCAGTATTTTATTTAATTCCACCCAATATAGTTAGATTACAGATTTTAATTGGACGAAGTATCCAGATCGAGACAGAAAAAAAATTGATTTGCTCATTTAAAGAATTTTAAAGCTCGGTAAAATATTTCAAACATTTTTATTGTTACACAAAGTTGAAAAAACATTTAACTTCAAATTATTTAAAATTTAATTTATAAGAAAGTGCGTGTAATACTTTTCTTTAGCAAAAAGTCGAGAGAATGTGTGAATTAGTGATTAAATGGTACTCAGGTGTTTATTCTGTAATCAGCAGATATGATATATGATCATAGGATACGCGTTAATAATTACGAAGACTGTTACAAAATAATTATAATAAATGTTACAAAAGTTAACAGCTAGATATAGAATAAATTATATAAAATAATGAAAATAAAACGAGACGATTATTAGGAAACATAGGTCCTTAAAAAAGCTTTTTTTTCATTTCAATAGCATGCAAATAGTCGTATTTAGTCGTATTGTTATCAATTGGCTATATTATAAACGATGCCAAAATTCATTAAAAATTGCACTCAGTTAGAGATATTACTTAAAAATGATATAAAGACATAAATAATTGAAAAGTAGATTTAGAGCTATTAATTAATTTAACTACTCAGTTCCTTTACAAATTGCAATTGTAATTTGGAAGATAAATTTAGATTTTATGCCATCCCCAAAGCCTTTGTGAAAACTGGCTATTTACAGACAAAGCAGAAACTAAATTAAATATTTGATATTTCTGTTAGAATAGAACACTTGCTGGCCGATGTGGTTGATAGATATACTGGGATTATCTTAGCCCCGACAGGGATATATAGATATTTTAAAAGTCAGAATTATTAAGAACTATATGTGTGGTTTTAAATCTTTTAGGTGTATGTACTACTAGGTTGAATAGTAGTACTAGGTCTCTCCTAAGCATTGTCAACAGCAGTCATGATGGACAGTTTTGCTAACCAGCGTGAGTAAAGAATTTTCTGTTTCAGAGTTCGGAACGTTTACAGCCGAAAACATCATGGCAAAAACATGGCGGACGAAAACTTCGCGTAGAAAACAACGCAATGCGAAAACGCCGTGCATCGTAGGAGAAAATAAAGCAAAGTGAAAACATCGCAGTTCTAAAACGTCGTGGTACAAGATATTGTCGTCGAAAATAAGGAGGTTCAAAAACTTCGCAGTTTAAAAAATATCGTGGTAAAAAATAAAGTACCTACAAATCATCGCATGTCGATAACAGCGCAGACATGCGTTTTTCAGGTTTTAGTAACTGTGAAAGAATATTCGCATTATGATTTGTGAGCGCAAGATGGAAAGAAAGATAATTTTTACTTTCATATTTTTTATTAACTAATAAATTAAAAAAAACTGAACAAGAAATTAAAAAAAAGAAACAAGAAATATTTTTCACTATAAGAGTATCAGATTAACAAAACTGAAGAAAATAATCTTATAATTAACTTTACAATTTTTTCTAGATAAAGTCATGCAGTTACTTATCTTGCTTTTTCTGTTCTTTTTTAGATTATGCTTTTCATGGAAAATTACCAGTAAAACTTTATAAAGAAATAATTTATTAATGACCTTTGTTAATTAACTATGTCAGTTTAAAGTTATAGTGTTGCATTAAATTTCTATGCTTAAGTTTCTATTTAACATTTTAAACAAATATTTATTAGTTAATAAAAAACATGAAAGTAAAAATTATCCTTCTTTCCATCTTGCGATCACAAGTCATTATGCGAGTATACTTTTACAATTATTAAGGAATGAAAAACGCATATCTGCGATATTATCGTCAGGCGAATTTTTAACTGCGATATTTTCGACTACGATGTTTTTAAATTGCGAAGTTTTTAAACCGTTTTATTTCGACGACAAAATTTTATACCACTGTGTTTTAGAACTGCGATACTTTCTATTTGCTTTATTTTCTCCCACGATGTTTTGTTCCATGTTCTTGCGTTGTTCTCTCCGCGACGTTTTCGTCCGCAATGTTTTCGGCGGACACCGTTCGGAACAGCTTACAGAATTAGTAATTTTCAGAGCTTTCAAAATAAGATTAAACAGAAAAAAAATGAAATGTAATATGCGACTGTAGTTGCAAGCTATAGGCTTCTACAGAATGTTATTATAAATACTATCCCGCTTCATTTGAGGCAAACGAAAATGTTTAAATGAGAGAATTCGAAAATCTTTCTTATGTATAGGGCGTTATAAATCTGTTTCATTAAATATACAAATGGATTAAATGATAATAAAATTGTTGCTTTTTGACTTAGGTATTATTTTATGTTGTGGATGATTATGACATGTATCTTACTGTCTCTATTATTCTGTGAAAATCTCGAGCACTCTTTAATAAATTGCTTAATTCTGAAATAAATTGTTTATAATGTGTGTGAATAACGATTATGTATCTGAAAATTAGTACTGATTGTTGTGAAAGTTATGGTAATGTAGAGCAGATTATTTTCTCACAAATATTTCATCGCAAATGTTAAGATTTCATGTTAAGCAGCTCACTTACTACACTGATAAGCCACTTAATGTTATAATTTGGACTATAAATGAAAGATCGGTACTTCCTTACTAAACGGCCTACGGCGCTTTGTCTGCAAAACTGGCAAACTTAATCACCTTTATTATCAAACTTAATCGTCTGCAAAGAGCCAATTTCCAAAGTTGCCAAAGGTATACGAGGTATTTGCTTTAACAAATGCTGAAAGCTGTTATTTATGCCTTGTAGATTAGGGAGACCTTCTTGTTTTGTCGAGACAGTAGTTTCTTCCCGAAGTGAATTAATGAATTGAAAACGCATTTTTAATTAATTAAATTAATTAACTTTGCGCATTTTTATTTAATTGTAGATTTCTTCAATGAGGATGTCTGACTTAACTTTGGTCAACCTTATATTTTTAATTATATTTTACAGGCAACATTTCAATTACGTTTCTATTTCTTTTTACAGCTATACGTAGGTTTGTTACGGCAGAAATGTGTTTTGGATGTTCCTTTACAAAATATATCTCACGAAAGTTACGCCATTCATGTCAACAATAGATCCATGTGGCTTTTGGATGGAGATGGTCAACCTGCTGTTTGTGGGAACAAAACAGGCGCAAGGTACGGCAAATACATTTTAGTGTTTATAAAAATCCCAAAGCATTGCTTTACTTGAGAGCTCGGAATTGATTACAGATATAGTATTAAAAATAAGCTGCAAATTTAATGGAAATTCGTATATGAACTCTGTAATTCTAGACTTTTGGAACAGCCTTTATTCGTTTTTAACGTGAAATATAAAAAGGTGACCAGACTTTCCAATGCCTGTGTCTTTTACGCACAACATATGTTATTTCACTTCAAAATTCTAATTCTATAAATATTTGTCATTACTAAAAGGCATGCTATTAGGAGCAATTTTAACCATTACATTGTAAAAGATTTTATTTAATATTACCCACTTTATATTTTTCAATGATGTTTTGTCTTCTACATTGACTAACTCTTTGCACTATTTAGTAAGATTATGTTTTGCATTTCCATAGCCCTCAAAGCATTGATTTTTAGTTGTAGTTTTCAAAATATCAATATATTTTAGTTATAAAACATAAGTGCTCTGCATTTGTTTCCCCAGAAAGCGAGGAAATAATTATAGATTTTAAAGATTTGAACGAAACATGTCTAGTTTGAAAATTCGGGGAGGGGTGACTCTTGGTGCATTTATCCTCAATCTGAGCTTTACGTATTGGACAGTTGAGGAAAGTTTATCTTCTTTAATAAAGATGCATTATTGTGTGGAATGGCATTGGCGAAAAAGCTAACTATAAAGAGAATCAGGGACACAGTACGATCCTGTTCGTTGGATATAAATGAACTGACAGGCATGAATTGCATCAAGTTGTTATAAAGCATGCATCGCTATGAAGTTACAGTCTATGATTCATTCGTAATTGCTGAAATTCTTACTGAGAACTATTTTAACTTCAACTAAACCCATTACAAGAAAGAAGATAATATTTCAAAGAATACAACAAAGTTATTTTTCGCTTTCATGGAACAATTTTTACTTTTTTTGTCACACGGTTAATCTAAATTTTCTATGAACTGAAAATGCTGCGAAGAATAGTTGGTATTATGCTGATTACATTAAACAGTTACTGGATGGCATCTGAACTAAGATCTTTTGTTTTTACTAAATTCGGTACCGTAATACAAATGTGACAGTTTAAAATACTTATTATTTCAAATTCTGAACATATGTGGGAATATATTTGATTGAAGATGCAAAAGATAAGCGGTTCATTTCTGGCATGAATATTAATTTTATATTTATTTCTCTTGCATGTAACATAAATATTCGTCAAAATATCATCTAGGTGCAGAAGCATTCGATGAACTGTTCTGCTGATACCATTTGGAAACAATTAACGACTTAACGCCAAAATTTGGAAAGCAAAGTTGGAAATCTGTAGACTTAATTAAAATGAGAAATGTAATTAATTTTCATGGTTATTCGAACCTTAAATACAACAAATTGTAGAAAGAGGTCTATTTAACATTAAGGATACAAAACATAATTTAAATTTTATATTGCCATTATTTTTATCTACTGCCCTTTCTCAAATTTAAATTCTAAGCTGTGAATATTCGTGCATTCCATACTGATATAGGAAAATCTTTCTCTACGGAATTGTTGCTTTTTCGTTTTATGCAGATTTGAGGTCTAGCAAGTAGAACAATTCTCTACCGATTCGATCACATTTACCACGTACCTTATTTTCACATTTACTGCTCCGAGAAATCTTACTGCCGCCACATCTTGTCTAATTAAAATGCCCTGCTGTTATTTTGTACCTAGTTCTTAACACTGAATGCGTTTATGATTATTTGTATTATCTTTATTGTTGTTAGGATATTCTTTTTATTAGCTTTTCTGTTTTCAGGAAGTGTCCACAGAATTATTCTTGTTTGCCTGGTATAGGAGAAAACCCTAATTTTGGTTACACGAATTTTGATTCTTACGGATGGGCATTACTAACCACATTCCAGCTCATCACTCTAGATTACTGGGAAGATGTTTATAACAAGGTAATTGTAATTAATTCAATAAAGATAATACAAATTATAAAAAGAAGAAATGGTTTTTCAAAGTATAATTATGCAAAAATGTATACTACTTAAAAGCTAGTTGTTAGAATTTTGCACGAGCTTGACCGTTTGAAAATAAGTTTTATTAAATTAATTTTATATTATCATAATTCCTTTAATTCGTCGAATTTTATGTTAGAAATTTACTTGAAAATTTCCTTTAAATCTCAGAAGAAGTGAAATTTTCTTAAGCGAATGGGTTTATGCATTCAAACAGAGAGACAACCAGGTAAAGAACATTTCATACGATTGATTCAAGATAATTATTGCTAATGAATATTGACAGAATTCTAAGTTAAAAAATATCAGAATGACCTATTCCATTTACTTAAGAGCAGTCATTAAACAATTTTAAGATAATAAAAATCTCTCGACACCTACAATTTTTGGAATAGGAATTAAGATTATTTTATTGTTAAATTAGTGAAGGCGCTCGTGTAAAGATTCGTGTAAAGAACTGTTTAAATATTTTCATATATTTAATTTGCTAAATACAGTGTAGGCTTTAAAGCACAAACATAATCATAAAATTGCTTACTGCTGACGTAAAAGTTTATTTTTTTGTAAGTAATAATAATATAACTATTATTAATATGTATATACTATCATATAAATATAATAAGCATAATTTTAATTCATATGAAAACAATTGCATTAATTTTTAACTTGTGTTTCTAATTTTACTTGATAGTATTAAAGTTTTATTGTGTTTAATTGTAATGCGCAATTTTAAACCAAGGGCCTTTGTATTTAATTTTTTGTTTCTTTTCTACTTGACATTATTTCTATATTTAACCTTTATTTATGATTTGTGATTTATTTTATTATTCATCGTATTTCTCATACAGATGTGTCACATCAGCTCAGTTTCCCTCCCAATTTTCTGATCAATTGAGAATACCAGTTATTTACCTAAGTTAAAAATGCTCTGAATTGGCAAAATGTGCTTTGATATATATTTTTCAACTGCAACAGATTGATTGTGCATGATTTCTGTTTGTTTTTTAGCTTTTTAAAGTTGTAAATCTTGGTTTATTATTTTATTTATTGTTGCTGTAGACGTATTGAAAGATTTTGTAATTGATTTCGTCGTCGGCGAACTTTCTCTTGTTGCCATGATTTAACTTTAGAAACCTTAAAAACAAACAAAAAAAGTCCATATGTTTTTTCGGCTTATCGTTTAGAGTCTTTTTTACGTGTATGATTAATGACTCATGGTTTTTTTAACGATTAATAATGTTGCTTATTTTGCACTTAAAAATTTTAATACAATGCATTTCACAACCTTTTTGAATTATGAAAAAGGAATATTTCTCTTCGGAAAGCGCAAAAATATATCCTTCAACCCAGTCCCCACTTGTTTACATGCAACATTTTGAAAACATAAATTTAAAACTAGAAGACGATATTTCTCATTTCAAATAATAAACTGTTGCCAGAGATTTTTATTCCAAAACATTTGATTTTTTTATAATTCTTTACCGAAACAGTTCTAAAAATGTGTAAACTCCCTTTCGTTCTTAATTGGCTTAGAAAATGTAAGAAATATTAATATTAAAGCTAAGATGAAACATTAAAAAAATCAATTATTGCTTAAAAAGCTGACAAAATCTTATTTGCTTTAGTTAAAACTGTGAGGATTAATTGGTTTATAGTCAACTGAGAAGAAGGGGCGAACGAAAATTGTTTAAACTTCTCTTCTTCTTTTGTCTTGTATTTAGATTTAAATCCTTAATTTTTACTGTGTACGCAATATTAATTATATCAAATTTTCACATACACCTCTTGCTTGCTTTTATTCTGCGCCAAAGAAGCTGATAAGATTTCAGAAATTATTCGTTTTCAGCCTATTTGACAATCTGAAGTAATAAACTAACCTTTCTTATGAGAACTTGGAAATTTTAAAGGGAAGTTTGTCTTTCTTACATGCATTAAGTTGATGTTCATATTTACCATAAATTTTTTAACTCAATGTATGGTTATTTAACATAACTTCTGAAATTAGTTCAAAATTCTAATTGCTTAAGAAGATGCTCAGCTGTTTTTTAGAAAATCTTACTTAGCACGCAGTTAACACTGACAGTTTGGCGGATGAAGATCGCTTCTCACGTCCACCAAGCTGCTGTCACGAATGGAGAATGGAAGCAATGAAATTTATTATTTTATGAATAAAAGACTAGTGAATGTCATTAGCATAAAATTTCGAATTCCGAAACTTAGTTTCATTATATTTATGCAAGTCATGGTATGTGCGTTTCAGATAAATGCCACAACTGGGCCAACCAGTGTCTTTTTCTTCATGCTAGTGGTGTTCTTTGGTTCCTTTTATCTTATCAACTTAACTTTGGCTGTTGTCGCTATCGCCTATGAAGAAGAGGCTGCTACTACTCTAAGGGTAAAAGAAGATTATATATAATTATGAATTATTATATTTATAGTAAGAGGTAATTTTAATTCGTTATAAATTGTATTATTCTTTTCTGCATTACCATATGAACTAAATTATAGTTTGGATAATTATGCTAATCATAGTCAATGTCAAAATAAGCTAAAGCTAAAAGCAATGCACGGTTTCGGTGAACATGGAAGGACTCATTTAATCCAACTTAATTAATGCCAACGTAAAACACCTAAATTTTAAATATGCACTTCTATGGCTTGTCATCGCTTTCAAGTACACTAAAATACTCGCGTTTTAAATTAGTATACTTTGATCATATGTAATATGTTGTTACTGAAGAAAACGCTTTGTTTCGAAGTTAAAACTTCAGTTTCAACGTATATAAAAATTTGCATGAAAGACTACATCTCGTTCGTTTTGAGCCTAAGCGGCTACATAGTGCAATGTAATTGGTATCTTTCATGTAGACTATACCAATTACTAGAAGGCAGTTTTCTAGTATAACTGAAAATAAAATACGTATTTTTTTCATTTACACTAACTTATTGATCCCTTCATATTTAATTTATATTTTATTATTATCAGTCTTTAGAGAAGATACAGTGAAGAAAGTTATTCGTCAAATACTTTTACAGACACAAATACAAAACGTATCTAAATTTTCACCCGTTAATTGATCCATTCATACTGCATTTGGGCTTTATTTTATTAAACCTTTCAAAACATTAGTGAAGGCATCTATAATAACCATTTTCCATTACATGCAACCATGTTAATATTTTCCAGTGGGCCCAAGAAAACTTTTACCTATAGGGGTCTCTTAGAGAAATATTCAGGCA
Source organism: Stegodyphus mimosarum (assembly GCA_000611955.2). Lineage (NCBI taxonomy): Eukaryota > Metazoa > Arthropoda > Arachnida > Araneae > Eresidae > Stegodyphus > Stegodyphus mimosarum. Next base: position 26,275 of record KK113394.1, read on the forward strand.
GTTGAATTTACCTCTTTCTTTCATGCTTTAGCAAAAGATTTTCACCTCTCCTCCAAAGATAATCAGATATCACCTGAATACAGTCAAAACTGATGAAATCTGGCTATGTTAAAACGAAACTATTATTTAGCACGTTATATGGTTAAGCGCTAATTTTAATAGGTTATGTGTAAAGTCTAACATATTTCTGTGCAATTGAAATTGATTTTAAAATTCGTTACATGCAACTGAAATGATATTTCAGGTATGCTTGCTCTACTTTAACATAATCTAACTGTAAGATACTGAAATGTAAATTAATTCTACGCTAGTAACTGGAAAATTAAAGTCGAAAATTAAATTTTCGTACTCTAAATAATAAAGACATTGTGATTTTCTACGCACATATAATTTAAATTAGTTCCCACTCGAAAGCACTTGATGTAATTAAGAATATTTTTAACTGACAATTTTTTTGCTTTTCTTACTAAATATAAAACCCTTGTATTGTATTTAATTGCGGAAATATTATTTTGCTGTAAACTGAGCTGTGGGTTATAGAAAAAAACCTCAAGAAGGTAAAAGAAAGGGGTTTAGCACCTGGAGGGTAACAAATGTTTCATTTGCACTTTTCGAGAGTTTGTTGCACTTGATCAAAATCCAAATTAAGGTAGTAATATTTCTTACTAGTAAAAATACTGAACAGACTTAACAATATCTCCCAAAGTTTCAATGCTAGTCTATTCAATGCTAATTTTCGTATAACTCCAAAGGTTTCTCCATTACATGTTGTACTTTGCCGGAGAAATAAGTTGTTGAGCTATACAATGCATGCTTTAGAAACTCTGATCATATCCACATCATAAAAATATGTATCATTACTGAAACGTCTTATTCTAATGTAATGAACTCCCTTTGTTAACTGCTATAGAAGCCCAATGTATTCCCTTTGATTGGAAACACAAAGTTTTGCCATTAAAAGCCCATTGCAACATTTTCCCAGCATTTCGAATAAGATCAAGTCGAAGATTTCGAGTCCAGGGTATTACAGGTGATGGCTGTATGTGACATCACAGTAACCTCTCGGCGAGTTATCTGAGATCGTGAGGTAAGAGCTAAATAGATTCCAATGAAATAGGTCTGGAGGTATTGGTAAGCCTAGGTCTATTCCAGCCTTCCAGGAATTTCTCTTTTAACAAGTCCTCTGCATAAAATGTAAAATATGCTGGATTCACAAATTGCTGCTGTCCATCTTCTACGTTAATTTCCCATTCAGGAATAGCTAAACTGTATGTACGTTTGAATAAGATACATTAGTCTCAGGTTAATTAAAAAGCAAATCCAGAACAGGAGCTTTGCATTCATGCTTGCTCACATCACCACATTTAAAATATAACGGTGGTCCATGCTTACATATTTACTTAATGGGACGTGCTGCCACTGTAATTCAGTTTTTTTTAATTACCTTAAAATGTGGAACTCTTGTAAAAAGCATATGAACTTCTTGGATATGCTTGTAATTTTCAAAAAGGATCATCAACTAATCATGTATCTTTTTTCCGAATAATTCGTGGGAATAGAGCTTATTAGAAATCACTCAGAGTTAAATGTGTTCTTTAGATTTTTTATATGATTATACTGAAATCCATTACAACATTTATGCTCCACAGGAAAAAGACAAAATAAAAAGGTTCACAAGCAATTTTCCTAATCGATTGTATTCTACACTGATCGCTTTGAAAGCTCAAACAAGGATGTTCCGACCAACATTTCGAAGGCGCTCACGCCAGCCGCAACGTTGGTGCAGTCCAAGAAGAGGAGCAGGCATGCCTTCTGCACTGAGAGCTGCACCAAGCAGGATATCTACACCCAGGAGTGAAGTAGTCGGTTCTACTAACAACACATTACACAGCCCGGGTAAGTTCAATGTCAAGTGTATTTTAAAGGTAGTAATAATATTCTAAAGAATATAATTAGTACTCTAACAAACTACTTTACTATCTATTGTATATATGTAGTACGCACCTTCGCTCCAGGTGAGACATTGTACGAAGAGGAAGAAGAAGAGGACGATCAGCGTGTTCATCTCCCCAAGAAACCCATGTGTCTAAGAGAAGCTCCTGATATCGTCATCAGCACTGGAGGCCAGTTACCAGTCATCGGCAGGGTCATGAGAAGTCATCGATTTACTCGTAAAACCTCGGTAAATGTTTTTAACATGATGCGTACTATTTTAAATGCAAAAATAATAAAAAAACCTATTTCGGTATTCTTCGTGTAGAAAAATCATCATTTTTTATTTTGATGTCTTTTATATAGAAAGGCACAACAATACAAATTTTTGGGAAAAGTTGAAAACCTTAATAATGGAATTCTGAGGATCATTTTATGCATTTATATTTCATATGTTCATTCATCGCTTATTTTATATATACTATTATGAGAACGATATATTACGAGTGATCATCGAAGAAATGTAAATCTAATGATATATGTATTATATAATGTATAATCTTTATCAAGTGGGGTTAAATTAATAAAATCAAATAACTTAAGATAGCTATTTTTTAAAATTAAACTCTGAAAGACCAGGGAGTCAAAATGGAAATGGAGAAACAATAATATATTTAAAGAAGCTATGTAATGTCATGTAACATGTTACAACGGTTCTTCATTCCATCCCTTTCTGTTTGCATAGTATGCGTGTAAAAGGTCGAACTGAGTTTATGCTCTGCCAGTCATGATGTAATTCCCTCACTAGATTTCTTTCGCCTGAAGGCTAAATCGAATTTGAAATTTGTTGCAGAATTATGTTAATATATTTTTAAAAATGCTACTGTGAACAAAGCTGTGGGTAAATTATATCAGAAGCTTATACAGACGTTTTGTTTTTCCCGGCTAGAGAAATGAGACATATCAGTTATGCTCTCTCTGTAATTCGAATCTGTCAATTGCTAGCGGAACGTGCTATCAATTGCACTACGGCAAAATGCACGGGAGAAAATTTGAGAAATACAAAGCTGATTTTTCTCTCAAATTCTATCTGAATCTTTCTTATCACAGACATACATCTATTCTTTTTTAAACTTGAGAAATGTAACTGGTCTTTTAATGCTATTCTCACCTTAAAAGCCATAAAATAACGTGTATAGCATCAAGGGCATAGAATACACAAGTGTCCACGTCTGAAATGTAACTGGAATAGAAATTCAGAAATTCTTTAACAAGCCAGTCTTTTTTGAGAGCCTCGTGAATTCCCTAAACCGTATGCCATGAAAGTACGATTGTTTGTTTATTGAATATATTTCTGTTTTCGCAAAAACATCTTCAGGACCATATACAGCAGCACTGGTAAAGGAATGCCTTCTACGTTTACAAAATACTAGAATATTTATAGAATGCGGAATATTTTCTGGGACATACCTTGAAGCGTGATCCAGCACTGAAACGCAGATCTATCGCTCACAGTTCGGGACACCTGGTTTCCTTACTCAGTTATATAGTTCAGAAACAAAATCCTTTTATAATCTCCTGTAATTCCCTTAGGATCATTTTTCATAATTTAGGCTTAGTTTACTCTGAAACTAGTTTCACAAATGATTTATCATCCATTTATTTTGAAAATTAAGTTGAACACCTTAGTAAAATGGCAGTTTTAAATGGAAAAGAATTTAGTAAATCTCTTTCTATTAGTAAGTTTTATATCATAGATCAAATCTGTTATTATAACTAGTCATACAATGTGTAAAGTTCTTATTTTAAACTAACTAGTAATTATGATTTTGATCTTTATTTTTACTTTTTTCCGTATTCCTCATCACAACGCAAAATAGTTTGTAGTGTATTTGTAGAATTTTATTTATTTTTACTAATAATTATTTTAATTTGTGAGACTTTTTTGGTTTCTCTTATTCCGAATATTGCGTTGTCGCAAACGAAAATCAAAATGCCTGTTGACTTCACGGCCAGCTAATGATGTCCGTAAAACTAGCTTTCAATTCGGATGTTAGAGTAAAGTGTCCAAGGCATGTAATACTTTCTGGCGGATAAGCAGTGTAGAGACATTAGGTTATCTCGAAGCAGGGGACATGAAAAAGGAGCAACGCCTTCGCCGGGAATCGAACCATGGACCTCTCGATTGCGCGTCGAGCGTGCTGACCACTACACCGCGAAGGCATGCGAAGAAGGCGGGAGAAACACCTTATAGCAGAATGATATTGTTCTTCTCAATTTCTTCTGATTACATTTCTTGCATCTCAGATACGACTGATTAAACTGGGGGACACACGACAACATCGTCACCTGCAGTAAGAAACTTCTCAAAACTAACACCAAGACTTACAGTATCTTAATCAAGAATTGTTCAAGAATTAACATTAATCGTGGTAGCTAACTCATAAAGAATATAAAAACACATGTGAAGATAGATTTATATTTGCTGATTGAAGCTCATTGTTGACACGATGTTCGCAATTGTCGAGCAGTGTTACTCGTGCGTGTCTGTGTATTAAAGAATACAGTGTATTCTGTGAGGCTTTTAATTAAACTCGATAGAACATTTCTGAAAACAGTCTTAGCAGAGAAACAGAAGGAAAAATATAACTAACTTCGAAAGCTCGTATTAAATGAAAAAGAAATCTAATGGCACACCGGACTAAAAAACAGTTCAGGATTCGTGATAACCGAAATTTGCATTAACCAATAAAAGTTTCCATAAACCATGTACACTGCTGTTGGGACTGAAATTTTGTTAACCGAGTATTCGCCTCGAGCGAATTCGTGTTAAGGGGTTTACTGAATATCATACAACCAATACCACATATAACTATAGCTATGCCTTGCCCAAATAATAGGCTCTGCGCATTGATTTAAAGCTTGTGGTATTATTGAGAAGAGTGATTAATCAGAGGACTTTCCAGATATCATTATGCATGCAAGAAGAACAATTAAGCAATTATTTACCTCAAAATCACCTAAAACCTAGGACCACTTAAACTGTTTGTTAAAATTATGAATAGATAGGAAAACGAATTCACTGAAATAAGAAATTTAAATAAATAAAAGATAAAGGTGATCAAATATATACATAACCACAAATTAGAAATGTTTTTGAAAATTGTACTTCTGAATAACCTAAATAAACAGAGAAAACAGCCTAAGATGAATTACAAAAAGTGAAAATGTTTGTGGAAATGTAAAATCTGAAAGCTAGAAGGTGTTATGAAGGCGGCTTGTATTCCCAGTCGGATACGGCAAAGCACGCAAAGGCTATCTCCCTAACGGAAGTGGTATTTTAATTCAGATATTTTGGAGGAAAACTCCCTCATATTCATGCTACAGAGAGTGGAAACCACAAAAATACCCATAAAGTCAGCAAAATCGATGGAATTAATCACACAGAATTTCTCTCTTATCAAAAACACAAATAAAAATAAAGCAAAGCACTACTTTTCTTTACTTTTATTGCCGTTTTGAGTATTAAATTTTGGATTGTTTTAAATAAATAATAAAACGTTTCGTTAAATTACTTTTCATCGTTTCGTTTTAAATTACTTTTTTCTTTTTTTGCATCTGTGAAGTCATGTATGATGGATGTTAGATTCTTACAGGACAGCTCTTAAAAAAATATCATAAGAAAATAAGAGTACCTGTTCTAATCATTCCATTTGCGCAAAACGCAGATATTTATGATCAGTAAAATTATTATATTTGAAATACATTTTTCTTTTTCTCGTCATTCTCGGTCTCTATTTCTGTATACTCAAACATTAATAACTATTAGTTTTTAGTAATACTTTTTAAATTCATATTCATCCTTGGATCCTTAAAATTTGTGGATGATCATTATAATTAATGTAATAAGTGGATTACACAGTGTGAAGTCGGAGAGAAACAATAAAAAAATTGCCGAGTCTGGAAAACATGCTTTTTAAAGCAGAGATGCCGAACTATAATTGTAAGTAATAAATAATAATTTCCTGAAACATCGAATCATTGAATGTATTTGAAATATATTCGCCTTCAAATCCAAAACGAAATCAGGTCATCATTAGAGAAGGTAACTAAAAGGTCGCTGTGGCACCTGCAAAGTAACGAAGGAACTATTTCTAGCAGATGGTCGCCGCCAATCGTTACGAAAAACCAAAGTTGCGAAAAAAAAATAGTTCAGCAAAGAGATATTGCGATTTCGCTTAGAATCGTGTGGAAGGTCTGAGTTAAAATCTAGATCTGTTCTGCGTAATTGGTCTCTCGGGGTTATGGAAGGCCACCGAGTGTTATTATTTCTATCTGGCTGACGATTAGGCTAAATTGTAAAACTCTATAAATGGTGTTGATTGAGCAAGGGCACTACAATTGAGTTGCTTTTCAATAGGTGGATGAAGTGTTATTATCAAATCAGGGAGGTTGCGAAGCAACTGAATTTTACAGAGTTGTTATAATACAGTGATGTGAAATTTTAGAGGACAGAGGAATTCTTTCATGCGGGAAAATCGATGTTGACAAATTGTATTTTTGTCGCACCAAAATTCAAAAATCAAATAATTGAAGAAATTTTAATTTGTTAGACGTTTTATTATAAAAGTGAGTAACTGATTGACTGACGTGTACCAAATGTGCATTTTTGCTTCATTGTACGAAGTAAAGGAGGTATTGTAATCGTGAAAGATTTATGATATCATATTTCAACGAAAATATCCATTTCGACAGCTCTCGAATCCGTCTGAACGATGTTTTTGCGTGATATCTCTATGAACGAACAGAATAAAGTTTTATTTTTCCCAAAACGGATTAAAAAATGGATTCAGAAGAGGTTTTTTTCGTGACGTCTGTATACATGTATGTATAAATCTCGCATAACTCAGAAACGGGTAATCTAAGAACGTTGAAATTTTGTACATGTTACTGCTATAGCATATAGTTGTGCACCTCTCTTTTTGTTTGCAGTCGGCTCTACTAAAAGGATATAAATATATATATATATATATATATATATATACATATATATATACTCACTCTGTTTCTAGGCTCGGTGAGCTCAGTTTTTATATACTCACTTTCTAGGCTCGGTGAGCTCAGTTTTTTATTCTTATATTTGTTACACTTAACGTAATTAAAAACTTTAAAATTGCTTCGCAGGGCCACGTCGCTGAGTAGGTACTTAACATGTGGATTTTAATAGCATGCTAAATAAGAAATTTTTAATTTAGGCTTATGCATTCATTCTGTTAAAGTTCTGCATTTTCATTTATACGTAATTAATACGTATCATTGCCTAAGTAAATACAACGATACCTGTAAATTAATTTCCTGATTGCTCGACTGTAACCATGACTACAATGTTTCGCGTTTGCTGAAGTGCATGCTGGGACTATAATGCAGGAAGATAGTAAAACCCTAACCTTTCCTTGACAATGGGAGATGAAAATATGGATTCGAATACCGGCGCAAACATTATGTGCCAAATTCTTTAAGCCCAATTTTTTTTGCTATAATATATATATTTATCATGCAGTATCAATGAGCCTAGAAAGAAGAAATATAAACAGAAATATAGGTAGATAAGATATCTATTTTGATATTACTTTAAACCAGTTTACACACATTTGGATTTCTCGAAAACATTCAGAGTTAAAAACAGTCTATAAATGTTGAATGCTTATGTAAATATTAGGGAAATCGTTCAGAGGACAGTCCTTGAGATAGTTACTGTACAAAGTACTATACATGTTTGAAATAGAATGCTAATAATGACGATAGTGAGCAAAATATTTAGAGTGCATTTTTCAAAGTATAGCTAAATTAATGTTAAAAAAATCTGCTGTCTTCTGACTGTCCTAATTCGAAAGGCCTTATCAGCGACCGAATAGTTGAAGACCTCTGAATCCTGGCACTTTGACTCAAGCTTGTTGTTTTATCCATAGTAACATAAACGTGAAATAGTTTTTCTCAGAAAATCTTCCATGAAGGCATTACTCTACCCTACCACAGCAAATAACCCTACCACATTCCGTTAAAGAAATGAATCAGATGAAAAATAGGATTTAGTTTTAGAGCAAAATTTGAATCTGATTGTTTTTAATTGAGCATAATTTCTGTTTTCTATTTGCAGTTTTACTCAAAATGCCGTAATTAATACATTGTTTTAAATAAATAAAAAACAGCAACAACATATAAATTTTGTGATGTGAAATAACTATTATGATGTGTAATTTATACGTAAAATTGAGAAGAATTTTATTAGCCACTCCTGGAGGGGTTGTAAACAACTTTTTTTTTTCTTTTTTTTAACTGAATGGCGGGCACTTGCCTTTCTTCAGCATTCCTAAAGCCAGAAGTGGGGTCATTTTATTGTGGAAGAACTCAACAGGCGGCCGCTATTACCTTCTATGAGGGGACAGACAGTTTGCATCCATGCCTTATCTGGGATTCGAATCCGGGCACTTCGATATCGCAGTCGGCTCCCCTAACTATTATACAGTCTGGGCGGCAGGGTTTTTAAACTCAAAATGATAACGTAATTAAATTAAATTAATTCTCGTACAAAATTTACAAATGTAAGCGATTTTCTCTTCTGCTGAGGTTTTAAATATTTACTGCAATCGCCCAGAGTAAAGCTATTAACATATGGATTCAAAATAGATGCAACTAACTTCCTAATAACTTTCCACGCCAGTACTTCGGCAAACTATAGTAAAACTATACTGCTCGCCATTTAATTTGCATAATCTTTCTGGTCAGAGACAAAAAGAACAGGACAGAATTTAACTGTTAGAAATAATTGTGACTGCGATATAAATTAAGTAAATATTTTGAAATAAAAATTTATACGTCCAGGAAAAATTTGCATGATTTTTCTCTTTATTTTTGCTTTTATTTTTAAATTCCAGAGTATCAAATTAATTTTGATTGTAAAAATATTGCGTGAAATGTTTTAAAAATAAAATAATTAATTAATGAAATAGATAAATAAATAATAAAATAAAATAAATAATTCGATAAATTATATTTTTCATAAATTTAATGCTAAGTAAATATGTATATTTTGACTTGACTGACTTTTATAATGCTTACTAGCCGCTGCGCGGCCAGCCTTCGTCTGGCTTTTAAGTGTACCAGAAAAATGCCTAAAGAGAACACCAAACATTAAATTTGAAAACTGCAGAGAATTTTACTCTGCAGAACAATTTTATCGAAAAAGAAACGAACAACAACGGAAAAAAAATTCAGTTAAAAATGCATTACATATAAAAAGCATACAATTGTAGAGACATTACGTTAATTACAAGCAGGAGACATGAAAAATATGCAATTCCTTCGCCGGGAATCGAACCACGGACCTCTGAATACCGGCTCAGTGTGCTGACCATTACACCACGAAGGCACGCTAAGAATGTGGGAGATATACCTTATACAATGAAATAAGCAATATCCCTTAATACAAATATTAATTATCCTAATAAATAAATTAAACCAACTTCCTGCTGCCTTCTGTAGACAAACGTCCAGTATCCAAGAGAAACATTAAATTTAAAAACTGCACAGAATTATCGCCCTCATTTTTCCGGGTGGCAATAGTGCTGATATCAGCAACAATGGCTGCGTGCCATTGTTGTTCATATAATGAGAGAAAATCATCAATTTGATACTATTTCATTAAAAAAAAAACAACTCATTCGAATTTTGAAAAATCGATGTGCACTGGCTCTTGTCTAGATGCATCCTGTGTACCAGATTTCATAGGCCTGGGTCTATTAGCTTACGCGCAGTACGAACGAAAGGCACCTACACACGCAGAAAGACTCGCCTTTTTAAATATAGATCTATAAATTAATTAAACAATTTACCTTTGCAAAAAGAAACAATCTTTCAATTTCTTAAACTGTTCAATAGAGTGAAATCTCGCTTTGCTATAGCCCATTATGTCTTAAAATGACGCGATTTCGTCAGAATACATAAAATTAAAAAAAAAAAAAAATCTAAATCGAATTTCGAAAAACTCGCTTCGGGGTGCACTGGCTCATGCAAACAAATCATGCAAAACTTTTCAATATCTTACAAACAGTGAAATAAGCAAAAAATAACATGAAAGAAACTCAAAAAACAAAATATTTCGCGCAGAATGTTAATCTGCAGAACAACTTTATCAAAAAAGAAATCAATAAAAATGCATTATATATATATATATATAAATTGACAATGAAATATGCAGCATCCCTTAATACAAATATTACTTATCCTAATAAATAAATTAACCAACTTCCCTTTGCAAAATCTTAAGAACTCAAATGGTATAAACAGATTAAGAACTTAAACAGATTAAAAA
>KK113394.1:37491-47758 GCA_000611955.2 Stegodyphus mimosarum
CTTTGTTTTATTATATGTAGAGATTAAAGTTTTCTAACTGTGCATAAATATTTATTTGATTGCCAGCTTTTTTTTTATACATAAAGAGGTTCATAATTGTAGCTATTTTTATTTATTATCATATGTTAAGTTTTGCGTTAAAATAGAATAATTGTAGCTATTTTTATTTATTATCATATGTTACGTTTTGCGTTAAAATAGAATTCCATAACTTTATTTTGTGTTTACTAGACCTTAAATTTAGCCGCAAATAAAATCAGTTTCTATATTCAGATCAGTTTTTTAGCCTAAAGAGGCGTTAGGCTAAAAAACTAATTATCTAATAATTAAACTAATTATCTATTAATAAACTAATTATCTATTAATCTTAAAACTATTAATTAACTATTAATCTTAAAACTATTAAACTAAAAACTAATTATCTATTAATTTTGGACTATTAGTCTCGAAACGGCATTTTGCGTTGAATCACTTAAATGCGATATAACACTTTTCAGATTGTAGCCATCAAATATTATCGCTCTGTATTATATTTAAAGAAATTAAGTAATGAAGAATCTGCATGAAGTATGCATGCTTCTCGCTTTGCTCAAAAGCAACGGTACCTGGAATTATCAAATATTGAATAACATAGTTCTTTACCCGAACATGGGCACCTGAAAGACCGAATATGGAATTTATTTTACTGTTTATTTCATATTTTTAAAAACTTTAAGGAATATTTGAGTGAAAAGCTCAACAATTCCAAAGCAAGCATTGGCAACAGTGTAGGAAATAAAACATTTTTATTTCTGTTTTCTATTATTTCGAGACTGTCTACCGGAAATTCTAAAAATACGCTGTTTTTAAATATTTTAAGCCCAAGATGGAGTCAGCTCAAATGGTATCGAAACGTCTATGGGTCTGTAAATGAAACAAAATCTGATGTGTACACCACATGACTTCCTTGTATGGAATATTAAATTATATACATTTTTTACTGCATTTCATTTAACCTTATTTCCTCGAATTTCGTTAGAGATACATTTCGCATTCAATTAATTCAGTTCTCAACTCCCCGGCAAGGCAAAAATACATAAAACCTCAAAATATCTTTATAAAAAATTGAAAAATATAGAAAAATATAAATCACCAAATACAATTAAAACAATAAAAAAACAATTTTTACAATTAAAATTAGTTTCTACGTAAAAACAAGCAATTCGGCCAGCAGGCAAGAAAGCAGATCTTTTAGTGCACAAAACTGGAAGTTAACTTTTGGTCCAACTCGACAAAAAGACGTTAAATGTGCAGAAACTGACTTAATTCACTTTTCTGCTAAGTTTCAAAGTAAACAAATATGGTTGCTATAATAAAAAAGTCAGCTCTGTACACCACATGACTTCTTATACGGAATATTCAATTATACGCAATTTTTCCTGCATTTCATTTAAATTTATTGAAGTGAATTAAATCTACTTCGTCGATAGCGCATAAATCACAATAGAATAAATGCGCTTTTTAAAATTCACTTTATTTATTTACCATAGCGATACTCTGGCGCGAGGTTCACTTAACAGCGTTACATCTCATTCATTTGATAACTCAGAATGCAATAAAATTATATCATCTGAAGAATTATCTAATAGTTGCCACATGTTCTATATTTCGTCGAATTTCATTAGAGATGTATTTCTCATTCAATTAATTTAGTTCTCACCTCGCGGCAAGGCAAAAATAATAAAAACCAAATATATCTTCATTAAAAATTTAAAAATATAAAAAAACCTCAAACACCAAATACAGTTAAAAAATTTTAAAAAAAAATTAAAATTACAGCTTCTACTCAAAAACAAGCATTTCGGCCAACCGGCAAAACGAGAGATTTTTTGGTGCACAAAACTGAAAGTTTACTTTTGATCTCATTCGACAAAAACACACTGAAGGCCTAGAAATTGATTTAATTTATTGTGGACGCTATGCTGAGTCTGAGATAATTTAATAAATGATAATTCCGGAATGGATAAAGCATAATTTAATTCGCAATAATAAAAGAAGACGCTGCTTTGTTGTTGCGAAGCTTAGTTTCTCTAGATTGGCAACAAATCTACTATTGTGCTAAGTTTCAAATGTAAACAAATATGGCTGCTATAAAAAGTAGGCTTAGCTGCACTAAACAAATTTTAAATTGTTGATAATTCTACAAATATTGCATGCAGATTTACTAAAGGCATCAAAATCTTAACCGGGATATAAGAACAACATATATATATATATATATATATATATATGTATATACGCACATACAATTGGTGTTGCCGATTGCAACCAAAGCACAACTACATATTATAGCAGTCCTATATACAAAATTTCAACATTTTTGAGGTTACTTGTTTTTCAGTTCCGCGATATACATACATACATGTACGTACAGACGTCATGAAAAGAATCTCTTCTGAATTCATTTTAAATCCTTTTTGCAACCCGTTTTGGGAAGAAAGTATCCTTTATTCTTACGTACAGATATCACACAAAAATTTCGTTAAATTGCATTCAATAGCGGTCAAAATGGATATTTTCATTGAAATATGATACCGGAAAAGTTTCGCGATTACAATTCTTCCTTTACCCATACAAAGGAAATATAAAATCTAAAAATTTTCATTTTTTTAAGAGTTTGAATTTTATAGAAATAAAAATTTCTGCTAAACGATCAAAAGGTTTTTTCACTTCCTTGTATGGAGTAGATGCTGGCAAAAAATTTCAAGCATCATATTTCAAAGAAAATACCCATTTTGACCGCTATCGAATGCAATTTATCGATGTTTTTGCGTAACATCTGTACGTAAGGACAGAATAAAGGACCCTTTTTCCCCAAACGGATTATAAAATAGACTAAAAATTTTAGTTTTAGTTGTCCTATTCACGTAGCGTTATATAACATAGAAGGATCTCGAATTTGGGAGAACAGATGAATTTAAGGGTAAGAGCACCAAATTTAGAATGTTAATTTTGAAGTCGCCAATTAATTTTTAAAGCAGCTTTCGTATTTGGATATGTCTTACACACACACACGCATATATATACCCGCTATGTTACTCGGCTTAGTGAGCTCAGTTTTTTGTTCTTATATGTTGGCAAATTGTGCTGGTTTTCGTTTAAAAATGATTGAATTATGTTGTTTTTATCTTCAGGTTAAGGTTCTTTTGCCTTTTGTTAATCTGCATGCAATATTTGTAGAATTATCAACAATTTAAAAATCGTTTAAATGCGGCAAAGCCTAAATTTTTTACTATAGCAGCTATATTTATTTACATTTGAAACTTAGCAGAATAGTGAGTTAAGCCAGTTTTTGCACAGTCTTTTTGCCGAGTGGGACCAAAAGGTAACTTTTAGTTTTGCGCACCGAAAAATCTGCCTTCTTGCCTGCTGGCCGAATTGCTTGTTTTTGCTTAGAACCTGTAATTTTAATTGTAAAAATTGTTTTTTGAATTGTTTTAATTGTATTTGGTGTTTTATGTTTTTCTATATTTTTTTAATTTTTAATGAAGATATTTTGGGGTTTTATGTTTTTTTTTAACTGTATAACTGACTGAAACTGGCTCTTTATTGGATTCTGTTGTCTGGTCAGATGTGTCAATCAGTATCTTTCTTTATTCTCTAATTTCTTTGCGCTCTTAATAACTCAAATAATTATTACCTGTAGGTTCATCCTTTTAATACTCTTCAGAGACCACCCAGTGAACAAAGTCTTCGGGTCACGTGGTGCAGAATACATTTTGGTAAGTGGTAATCTTTCTGTTTTCGCTTTATCGATTTTTGTCCTTTATTTTTCAAGCTGAAAATTGGCACTTACGAATCGTTTCCATTGTGTGCATCTTTAAGCAATGATGCTAATAACCGTGATACTGAGGCACTACAACATATTTAATATGTTAAAATATTCTTCTGTTTATGTATATGTTAAAGTATACAGTTACCTTCAGAAGATTTTAACTAAGATAATATCTGAAATCAAACCAAGCTGTTTTTTCCAGAAAATAATTATGAAAAATTAGAATTAAAGGTAAGGCGTACCAGTAATTGTTTTTTCGACATTATAACGATGTAAATTTTATTATAATAAATTAATCTTATAATTAAAAACCCCGAGTTTTTCAGCATATACCTTTTATTTCATACGTGATTAAAAATCAGGATTTCGAAGTGTTTATTTTTTAATTTTTGATTTACGTATTTATTTATTTATTTATCGTACGTATTCTTATAATGCTCTTATATATGTATATGCTTTCTTTATAGGTTATTGCTATCGACGAGGTGGACGAATGCTACAGGCAGCTCTACGTTTTGTGTCAAGACTGAGAAGATATCTGGCCGTCATTGTCAGTGATCCTCTATTCGATATGATGATCACTGTTTGCATCCTCCTCAACACGGCTTTCCTTTCTGTGGAACATTACGGAATGACTGCGAAAACTGAGAGAATACTCAGGTTTGGCAATCTGGTGAGTTGAATAAATATTTAGGTACTTAGAACTAATACATAGCTCATATAATAACACGTTGTAGAAAACTTCTTTGAACAGATGTGCAATTTTTATTGTCAGTTACAAACGTATATACCTTAAACTTACCACGAAAATTGAACTAGATTTAGATAAATATATGCCATATGTTTAATCACTCAAATAAATTTTAAAAGTAAAGACAAAATATTTCTATTGTTTGGAATACATTTTTTTAAATATGTAAATCATTATGAGGTGCCTTTCTAGAATTTGCAGTGAACTGGGTACAGCATTTATGGCAAAACCTTTAATAAAGTAGGGCGCTTATAGATGATGTAGGTAAACAACAAAACGTGTTATAATGGAGAATACAAATAATCCACTACGTTGATTGGAATAATCAGAAGTCTGCCATTCTAATACATTTTCTTAATTCTGATATCTTTACCATTTGTTTAACTTCCTTAATTATTTTGTACTAGCGGAAGTCGATGCCAGTTAAGTTACATTGAGAGTAATGTATCTAACAACAGAGAAAACAATGCCGCTGTAATCCTTCTCTGATAACGATGCAAAAAGTAGGATTCATAGTCATACATTTTTCAGTCTTGCGATAGGAAACCCACATAAAAATTTCAATAAAAAAGTGAACTAATTCTCTCTTATTATATCAACAACAATGGCACGCCGTTTTTAATGATTTTCGTCTTTCTAATCAAACGATTGTAAAAAGTCCAGTTCCATCCAATATTTCACCTATATTCAATTTTAGTCGATTAAATGTGGCAAAAAAATTGATCATAATCGATCAGAAATCAATAACACATAAACAGACATTCTTCTTTATATATATAGATTTTGTAAAACTTCGAAATTTTTTATTAACAAACTTTACTATTTGAAGAGTGAGAAGTAGCAATACTTTTCGAAATAAACATTTTTATATCCAACTCGCCAGACTGTTGCCACTCGAAAAAATGAGTGCGAAAATCAGCGCTTTCAGAGTTTTTAACTAATATTTCGGCTGATTAAAGTTCGTACAATGATGGGAATAGTCAAAATATCTTCCCACGAATTTTTGAAATCGGGACTAATGTATTTAATGTTTAGGAATGCTATTTTTATTTCATCGTGAAACTTACAAATTTTTTATTAACAACCTCTAGGATTTAAAAGCGAGCAGTGGCAACAACTTTCGAAATAAAGCAGTTTTGTCAGCTCTAGCTTGCGAGACTGTTGCCACTCGGAAAAATGAGGGTGGAAATTTTAGTTTTTCCAAGTTTTTAATTAATATCTCTGATTTTTGTTACTTTTTTTGCAAAAAAAGTGGACGTCGATCTTTTCCAGGACCCAGAAAAGAATTATAGAAAGTTGGCGACGACAGCTATAGTAGTAACGGAGTTATTAGAGGACAAACCAACAGACTTTCTTCTTTATATATATAGATGTTTGGTCAGACAAAAAGGTGGCAAAAAATAAGCCGTCTAGAAAATGCTAAAAAATCCGCCTAGTAAATGGAATAGGCAATAATTTTCAAATATATATGTAACCGTATGTTTCGGAAGAAAAATAGCGTAAGGACGTCTCACAGAGAGGAACGACCATGTATACTGACCATGTTTGTAACACTGGTTCGCTACATAGCAGATATGTTTATGAATATGTTTATAGCAGATATGTTGAATGGGTTATCTAAAAGTAGCTTTTCAACTACAGATATCTTCTATTAGTGAAAAACATAGGATCATGTGGTTTGCGGTACCGAAACAACACGCCAATAGACATTTATGGCAGGATGCTCAATGTATATGGAGAAAATTATGCTTACCGTATCTAGAAAAAAATGTATATTTTCCCTAAAATTATCTGTAAACGAAATGAACCTTTCCTGCAAGATCATGTGAGGACGGCGGAAAGCTTTGTGGAGATTTATTTAGTTTGACTAACACTTAATTTTAGTTAAAGCAACTTTTCTTTCGGTCTCGTTTTCACCCATGCTTTCCTGCCAGAATGCTAATGAGATAGTACGTGTGGATTCAAATTGAGAGAGGTAGAAGTGCTATTTAAGGCGAATTTAGAGCGTGTTATGCCTGCATAAAGACCGTGTCGTTACTTTAAATTTCTAGGGATTTGATTTTGTGGCTGAGTGCTTCTAGCCATTAGCCTTGTTCCTCCTTGTTCTACGAATCACAGCCTGCCTGCGCGTTAATTTATCCTGTGAGCCGTTAGGCTAATTTAATTATATTTTATCTTAAGTTTAACATTATCTGTTTGAGTAAAGCCAGAAGTGTTGGCTTTACATAAGCCCAAGTGGAGCCATCTGTGCGATTATATTCGGATGAATAAAGTCTTTTACGTCCTTCTTCTGACTTTTTGTTGTGTTAAGACCTGAGGATTATTCCTCATACAGTCGTTTGAGAGATCGTTAATTTACGCTTCCTAAGGGAACGAGAGTTTATAACTTTGTAGCATTCATTATTTTAATTAACCAAATTATTTTTAGTTTGAACTTTCCTATCGATATCTCAAAGTTTCAGTTGCTGCCCGAATTTAGCGCGAGTGAGATATTTATGCAAATCGCATATATCTGATAGCAGTTTAAAAGGCAGGAGTTAACGAGAAAAAGAAAGAGTTTTGGATTTATCGCCGTAAGGCTGTGCGCGCAAAGATTCCCTCTGTCTACTACAAGTTCGCCTTCATAGGCAATTTCAAATTACCAGTGTTTGCTAGTGAAATTCGCATTATTGCATTTCACTAAGAGTAAGCTTCCCTCGCCGTCCTACTTAACCTAAGTTAGGGATTTGAATTTGTTAACACACTTTATTTTCATATTACTTTTAGTTCAGCCCAAGTAGTGGCTTACTCTCAATTTGAAGAGTTGTAAATATTTGAATTAAAGGGTCACTTTTAAACCCTCCTTCTGACTTTGTAGTTCTTCAACACTAAAGGACATAGCCTAGATTTGCTCACTGTCCTCCACATAAGGTTTCATAGTTTATGCTCACGAAGAAAGTCAAGAGATTGAAGGAGAAACCTTATAACTTGACTTGTCAAATGTAATCGTAACACCTAAACTCTTGGAACAAGTGGATGGTTACATGAAGGCCGAAAAAATTTCGCTGTTGAAAAATCGATTTCAGGTTACATGCTTATAAAAAAACTTGTAATCTAAATGAAGGCGAACCAGTATTACACACCGCGTTTAGACGCATGGTTTCTGCATTGCGGGACGTCAAATACATTTTTCTCTTCCATAACATGCTTCATTAGAAGAAGAAGCCTTCATTAGAAGTTAATAAGCTATTCCATTTACTCGTAAGAGACATGTTTAGAAATATTATCTTTTCATTTGACCAAAATAATAACAATAATTAAAAAAAATAATGACAGTTTCTGCAAATGTTTGGAAAACATTTAACAGAATATTTGAATTCTAGGTCTTCACAATTATATTTTCATTGGAAGCAGCTGTAAAGTTGGTTGCATTAGGGCGAGACTATTTCAGGAGCAAGTGGAATCTCTTCGATTTTGTGGTGGTGGTAGTGAGCTTGGCAGATCTCAGCTTTGAGACAGTTGGTGGTCTATCTGTTCTCAGAACATTTCGATTGGTAAGTAAATAAGTAAGTCGTAAAGTCTGTGAGCAATATTCTCTTTGTGAAAGTAAAGCAAGCAAGGGAATTTGCAGTTTGGCTTGCATTCAGATCCCACTTAATACCCGAAAATTGAAGTAAATATTTAACTCTGCAACGCGAAATGTATAGAAAGTAAAAAGAAAATTTTCCGGAATACTATCTAAGGACATATTACATAAATATAGTAAATACAGTGGAATTTTTCCATAGGGGACATTCAAGAAACAAAGGCTGATCAGGAATTATCGAGGACGTTCCGTACAAGTGTATTGTCTGTTATTTCAAGGGCCCGGGGATCCAGGAACTGTGCATTAATGCGGATATTTACTTAAGTGTTCCTTGAGAGAGTTTCGTCTGTAATTTGCTCCATTTCTTAAATAAATTTCTTAAAAAAATAATTTCAATTTAAAAGCTACTCTGTTGGTTTCTGGAATTCTTTTTTAGCAAATTTTCATTAACATAAGAATTTTAGATTATGGAAAATGTATTTCACCGTTTGAATGAAATTAGAAAAGACGCCAGTTTTCTTATTTTCCTGTAAAGGTTCGTGCTTAGCTGTTAGCTCTTATTTTAAATGCAGATAACCCTTAAATAGAAATAAAATTAGAAATTGAACAGGCGACCAGTTATAGGGTGTAAAGACCTATTCTATTCATGAAATTTCTCCTCTAAAATAATTGTCACTGTAAAGTTTTGTCAAAAAGTAAAAATAAATGGCTGTAGGTCAACACTAAAAATCTCCCTCGCTCCCCTCAGCACGATAATGCGGTCATACCGTAATAGTAATCCTTTAAGAAATAGCATGAATTCTTTTTAAAACAGCTAATTTGTGTACTTCTGAAAATGAGTGATATGAATTAAGGTAAGAGATATAATTAATAGAGCTAATGAAAACCTGAACTGGTCAATAAAGCAGAAAATATTATAAAGAAATTATAATGTAGTCAGAAAAAAATGGCAATTTGAACTAAGAATACTAGTATTTTTAACATAATTAAAATACTATGCAATAATCCGTAGGGTTTGTTAGCTAAGATGTGATAACAATGGGATTGAAATAAAAAAACAGACATCCTTATATTGTTAAAAAATGTTTTTTTTTTTGCTGTCTAGCTTTTGTTTCTCTGTTAATTATGCTTTCTTAATTGTTTTCACAGGTTGAAATATTAAATTAAGGATTGAATAAAAGAAATGAGAATGTAATGCGATTTAACTGCTTTTTTCGCACTATAATATCAGTATTTGAGATGTGTCTTATTTTTCTCTTGGCAGAATATTAAATTTAGTTTCTGTAAGAAAGTAATAAGCAACGCGGCAATAACTCCGTTTCCTTAGGATAGGTCAGTTTAAATTAAAAATTAAGAAAAATCAGAAGTACTTACGAATTCCCTTCCGGTGTTTCATGAAGGTACGACCTGAACAATGTGTAAAGATCATTTAGACTTTTTCGAAGCCGCGAAACAAAAGAAATGTGCAGTGCCTTCTCTAGGAATCGAACTCCGAACGTTCTGACTGCTAGTCGGACAGGCTTTCCAGTTTTACCACGAAGGTATACAGAAATGAGGGAGAAAAACCTCACATTCTCCTTCACGTAAAGGGCGACTGAGGCAAAAGGGGACCCAATAGTCAAATCTTCGTGGTTGAGAATTATCTTTCACCACCTTTTACATTCATGTCCATAAATTAAGCATAATTCGGAGTCCCGCTGAAATCGAACTCTAAAATAAATACATCCCCTTTAAAATCACTAAACACATCTTCAAGAATCATATGCACCGATGGTACGTCACAATGACGAGACTGTAAGAGCGTGATATATAAGGAATATAGGCAAAGAAGTAAAATTTTTCGCAGGCGCTTTATAAGCATTTCAGTGCAATAACCGAGTTATGACACAAAGGACGCATTTGGATGATGTTTTACGTGGTAGAATTATCGGCCCTCTGGAATGTGGGCGTACCCAACTGGAAGTATCAGACGAATTTGGAATTGCGATCTCCAGGCTTTGCCAACGATTCCAAGATGATGGTAATGTTAGTAGACGTTACAACACAGGTCGCCCCAGAGTTACAACGCCGAATGAGGACCGGTATTAGGCAGTTACTGCCAAAAGTGCCAAAAGAAACAAAAGCTTAGACCTGTCTC
>KK113394.1:47785-92829 GCA_000611955.2 Stegodyphus mimosarum
ACGCGTAGGGATTGGGCTATATGCTCGTAGACCTGTCAGATGCGTTCCACTTACTGCAACTCACTGTCGCCTGCGGTTAGCCTGGAGTAGAGAGCATGCATTGTGGACACCGCAACAGTGGGCTTGTGTGATGTTTTCCGACGAGTCCAGGTTTAGCTTGCAGTCTGATTCTCGCCGAACTTTTATATGGAGAGCTCCAGGTACCCGTTACCACCAAGAAAACATCATTGAACGACACCGTTATGGTGGTGCATGAGTGCTCGTTTGGGATGGAATTATTCTGGGTTCCAGAAATGACCTGCATGTTCAAATTGGAAGCATGACAAGCCAAATCTATCGGGACGTCATTCTGGAACAACATGTACGTTTGTTTCGGGACGCCATGGGCGCACAATTTGTGTTATGGATGACAACGCCCGTCCTCACCGTGCAAACATCGTAAGTGAATACCTTCAATCGGAGGATACCACCCGTATGGACTGGCCAGCATTCTCACCGGACTTGAATCCAGTAGAGCACGTGTAGGACATGCTTGGCCGACGAGTTGCAGCCCGTCAACCTCCTCCTACATGTCTCCTCCTACTTTCGGAGAGCATTGCTTTTTGAGTGGTGTAATATCCCCCAAGATCAGGTCGATAATTTGATACTCAGCATGCCTAGGCGTTGTACGGACTGCATTGCATCGTCTGGGAGACATATAATGTATTAACAATCATTCCAACCATGTAATATTGGTTTTTGTTAATAGGTTTTTTTTTAAAAATTTTTTTTTGTAATTTGCTCCAGGGAGAAAAAATCGCTAATTTTTTTAATAATATCAAACATATAGCATGTTTTTTGCTCTTACCTTTTGGTTAATAAATAAGCTTTACAAATAAGTTAAATTTGTTTTGCTTCGAACTCTTCCTTTGCCTGATTTTGCATTATCCTTAATTTATGGACATGAGTGTAGTTCAAGTGCTACTGTGGAAATCATTAAGCATTTTATTTCAAAACAGAAATCATGAAAAACGCGCAGTGCCTACGCTGGAACGTGAACTCTGGAATTTCCGATTGCTAGCCGGACGTGCTTTCCAATTACACCACGAAGGAACTCAATGAGGAGACAAAAAACCTTACATATGTAGTTAACGTTAATTTGCATTTTTTTCCCTGGCAGGAAGGTGCATTTTTACTAAGCATATAAAAGACATGTTGAAGATTAAAAGAAACTTTTGTTGTTTCTAATAACTGAAGCGAAGTTTAAAACAGAGAAAGGTTAGAAGTTTTATAGTGAATATTTGAGGATCTTAGACTGATATCCTGATTTATTTTACCTGTGAGTTTATTGTTAGATTTAGTGAAATAACTCTTAACTAGATTTAGTGAAATTTAAATAAAATTAAATTTTTGATCCAGATTCTTTATTGAAAGTATTACTATTTATACAGATCTTTGAGATGATACGGGGTACAGCTTATATAATTTGTAATGAATGATATGATGATATGTAAGCGAAGACAGTTCTCACGGATATGGGCCTAATTTCGATTCTCTAATAAGAAAACGTCTGCATTATGTCTTCGACTTTTGTATCTGCGGTATCAGTCTGCTGTTGTAGCACCCTAAGCAGATTTTTCGATATGGAAAATGAATGGAGGGTTCAGAAATTCTCTGGGAATGCTTCAGGAAAGTTTGGGCTACTACAGGAAGAAAAATATGTTAATGTAAGCGTATGTGAGAACTTATAAATAGTAAAAATCTTCACAGTTTAAAAATAAAATTTTATGTAATTATAATGACTTCTAGTGATATTTCATTTATGTTAATACGTTACAGACAGTGAAATTTGAAATGGGCAATTCGTTATTAATAATAATTGGGTCAGATATCTCTTCCTGACTGTCGGCTGGAAGTGCTGCAAAGTTAGGTGGTAAGCGAACCTTCTTAAAGCAGAAAGGAAACTGTCCATTAAAAATTAAACGATTACTCCGTAGAGAAGGTATTTTACAGTAAAGTACGCATTAAGTCATAAAAAGAAATAATAAATATCCTAAATACTTCTTTTTAATTTGGTCATATTTAGTTTTTATTGCCTCTACCATTGTCCATGTATAATAAAATTTTATTGTCTTTTTATAACCACTTTCCTTTGTTTCTTGCAATTAAATTTTTGTTATGTTTTTATGATACATTTCTTTTCATATTAATAATTCAACATGCGTTTCATTTTTAAACCGTTTTAACGCATCTTAATGATTTACGTGTTTTTCTTTCATGTAGCTCAGAGTAGTGAAACTGGCACAGGCCTGGCCAACAATGCGTTTATTGCTCACAATCATCGCCAGTACATTGGGAGCTGTAGGAAATATGACTTTTGTGCTAGCTGTCATAGTTTACATATTTGCTATAATGGGAGTACAACTTTTCAGCGATATATATACAGCAGAAAATTTCGCTCCGGCTCCTGTGCCGAGGTAAATTATTTGTTCATATACTTCCTTTTTTCATTATAGTGTTGTATAACTTTGATCTTGCCTCTGTAAGTTTCTGGAATTTATTTTTGCTAAAAAGTATAAAATATATAAAAGAGAAACTTTCTTCCTTTTGCAATTTTCTTGAAAACTCAAAATTACCTTTGATTAGAAATTTACATTTAAGAAAATGTAAAATTTCTAACGAAGGAAGCACAAGCGATTTCACCCAAAATATTTTTATTTTCGTTCACATATGAAGGTAAAAATAATATGTTGAGCTTCGTGATATTACTAGTTTTATTGCAGACCAGTTTAGGTATGTGCAATAAAATTTCTAACTTCAACTGCACTAACTGCAATAAAATAACTAACTAATTTAACTAATAGCAATAAAATTTTTAAATTCGAATCGGAAAGCGCAGTTCATACTTAAGTTATGTTTGGGCTATGCTGAAACTTAATTGCTGGATATATTTAGAACCTGGTGTAAAGAAATCGGTTAAGGATTCTAAATGCACACGTACGATAAAATGACATGAAAAATATCACAGTTTTTATTTCTTCAATGAAATAAAATTTAAAGGTAACTACAAAAATGAATTATTGCAGAATTGCCAGAGGTAAGTTAGCAAATATATGCAAAGTTTCTTAGCAGCCTGAATTTAATGGAATGAAACAAAACTGTTTTCGAATCTTGAACACTACACTTAAGTCATGAAGGAAGGTAGTCAACAAGAAGAGTATTTGGTTAATAACACTTACCTCGTAAAATTTTACGGATGAAAGGCATAATATGAGAGATGTTCTTTTATATGCAAATCAGCGAAGAAAGAAAAGAGCATCTGCAAATATAATTCATTAATTGTAATCTTTTTCAATGACAGGTGGAATTTTACTGATTTCTGGCATTCTTTGCTAATGATGTTTCGTATACTTTGTGGAGAATGGGTACAACCTCTTTGGGATTGCATGCGAGTGGCTGGGGAGAAGAATCAAGTTTGTATAGTTCTGTTTCTTGTGGCCTTGATGGTGGGTAATTTCCTTGTTCTCAATCTCTTCCTCGCAATGCTGCTCAATTCTTTCAACTGCCAAGAACTCAAAGAAAAGAGGGTAAGTAGTTGCTATCATACTAAACATTTCGTTTGATAAAATAAGTATAAAAATTCACTATAAGGTTTTTTTAAATAATGATATTTCTGAGGAATTTGGGTGGGTTCTTTTCTGTGCGTAATCCATACCACAATATTTCTACCTTAATTCCATTTCAGAAACACTCTCGCCTTATTGACCACATACAGTTGTTATGCAAAACAACATTGACATACATGGTTGATAATGTAGATAAAACAGTACTTAAAATATTTGTTATATGTTTTACAGATATGATTAATGTATGATATTATAAATTTCAGAATGACTATTCAGTCTGCGATTTTTAAAGACGCAAAATCTCAAGATTGTAATTAATTACGTTATAAAAATTCTAGCCTACCTTCATTTCTGCCCTTTGCAAACATTAATTACACAACGTCACAAATTAATATTAATATTCTGAAATTAGTTTAATTTTATAATTTATAAAATAAACCTATCATAAATTTAAGAATAATTTTTAAATAAATTTTACGTAAGCATTTTTCAATAAAATATTGACTGTAAACAAAATTTTTTTCTTATATAGCAATATAGGTTAAAAGAATTGAAGAATTTTAAGGTTTATTTAAAATTCAGGTCTTTAAAAAGTAGTTACCTGTTTCGAGTTTTTCTTAAAAAAATGACTCGCTTTTATGCTAGAAAAGGGACACATTATCCAGAGCCATACCTATTCACTCAGTTGTAATTAAAGACACTGGTCAACCATATGAGCTAACAGGCGCCAATCGCATTGCATTTAGTAATGTGGGAAAATCCTCAGTAACTACATGTTAGTTCAAGGCAGATTAATTATTATGTTAACGTCAAATCTGCTTTAGCAAAACAGGATTTCCAGTAGTTATTTCAGGTACTTACTCTGAGACAATTCAACTTCTGGTTTCAAATAGTTCAGATGGTAAGAGCAGTCTATGAGTGGATCACAAGGTCGTGAATTAAGAGTCCCTCTCATAATCTAATTTAATGATAATAACTCATAATAATCTAACTCATAATCTAATTTAATGATAATAACTCATCTAACTCATAATCTAATTTAACTCATAATCCCACTCTAATCTACAGTTAGACCTACTAAGGATGAAATCTAAGAGGTACATGAATTCGATTGTACGGAACGTCTATGAGTGGATCACAAGGTCGTGAATTAATGGTCCAGTCATAATCTAGGTCATTACTGTTAGACCTACTCAGGATGAAAACTTAAAGGTTCAGAAATTCATTGTTGTTGTCCAAAGGCAGCGCAGGTTCTCGACTACATTGAGTCTTTCTGAATAGATCAAACTGTTGAAAATCACAGTGATATGGAAGAAATGATACCCTTTGGTATCAACACCCTCAGGCGGTACTAGAGAATAAGCATCCAATTCTTCTTCTCCACATGGTATATGCAGGCAATCGTCTAAAATAAGTAATAACTAGGCATATAAAGCAATTATGAGTGTCTGTGAAGCAATTATTAAGCAGGCTGTAGTAATTAACAATCACAAAGTGCGATCACCCTCTTGACATGGCATACAGGCAATCAGACATATCTTCTAGCAATATAGGCAATTATTCATAAAGTAGTAAAAGACGAGTCGAAAATAAAGCAGTAAATCCAGGTAGATGTGCGATCTTATCTTGAAGGTGAATGTAATTAGCATGCGAACTGTGAAGAAAATGGCAAAGGCATAATCTAGAATTGGCAGGTAATCTGCCACAGTCCTTCTCAGATGAAATCATAGCTCAGAAGAATATAGAGGCTTTATATACTGATACCGTGAGATGAAAAACACGTGACGGCAGACAGCCAATCCCGTGAGTTTGAAGATTAGCAGTGTGATTAGTTTAGATAGTCACGTGGGAGCGTAGTTAACGTTGAAAATTAGAATTAAAGATAATGGATGCAATATAATAAATAATAAAACGTTCTTGAGTAAATAAATGAGATTCTTGGTTAAATGCGAGTATAATAAGTAAAATAGTAAATTCCAAGGTCCCCTTCGTAGGGAAACAAAGCCCAAAATAACCCTGCTATAACAGGGAGCAAATATACTATAGTTTAATAAGGAATATTTACAGTATGTACACTACCACCACAATGAATTGTGGTGGATTGATCTTGGTCTTTTAACTACGCTCACCTCAGACGGGTCATAATCAATAATCTTTTGAATTGTCTCATACGCTGAATTTTTCATAGCTTCAAAAACGTTGTGAGCATTAATTAGGATTTGGTTGTGTATAGGCTCAATATCTAGATCTGAGTGAATTTGACTATTTCGTATAAACCATGATGGGTTGACAATTGTTCACAATTTTGTTTTGTAGAACATCTATTTCCATTCTCTTAGTTTTATTAACAGCTGCCCAGGCTGGAGCAGCATAGAGCAGTATGGGCCGTATTAAAGCAATGTATAGCATCTTCTTAACTTTTAAGTTTAGTTTGGATTTTTTACCGATCAAGGCATAAATAGTCATATAAGCAACATTACCTTTGTTAAGAATATATGAGATATGCACCTTGAAATTCAGGTTCTTATCAATGTATACACCAAAGTATTTTTAGGAATCTGCAACAGGGATAAGTGTGTTGTTATTTTTTATATCTGAACTGACTCTCATCCTGGCCTTATATCGGCGATAGAGGACGACACAGCACTTGGCGGCATTTAGGTTGATTTTCCAGATATTGCACCGCACCATTCGGAAATAACATTCACATGAAGTTGAAGATTATTAAAACCAAGCTGAGGGTTTCTTGATTCTGTGAGTGTAACAGTGTCCATCTGCATATTTAAGGACTCTAGAAGTTGAACCTAATGGGTGAGGTAGATCATTTATGTAGATATTAAGTATTTCGATCCAAGAACGCTGCCTTGAAGGACTTCGTAGTAAATTACTTTTTTAGATGATAAGGTATCGCCGCATCTTCCTTGGAACGTCCTTCTTTTAAGATAGGAGATAGTTAATTTTAAAAAGCTGGCTGGAAGCAAGAAATTAGAGAGCTTATGAATGGGGCCTGCATGCCGCACTCTGTCGAAAGTCTTTTTGAAATCGAGGAAGCATGCAGCAGGATAGTTATTTAATATAGTTCTGTTTCTATTGAGTCCTTTATAATTCCATGATGGGTGCTTGGCATTCAGATTGCCTGCGATAATAGTGGGGTAGTTAGTTGAAGTAATGATGTCAAAGTCTCTATCGGTAATAATATTATGAGGATATGTCCCGCATCAAAATGAAAGGAGTAATAACCGCTTGGATATTTAACTGCAAGATAGAACCTTAGATCAAAATACATTTATCATTAAATATTTGCCACTTGCTGTTCGTGGCACAGCATGCTCAAATGACGAGTGCCAGTCTTTTTGCTGAAGACTAGTGACATGTATTCAACCATATTGAGAATTTGATGCGTAGTGCTGTGTCCCTTTCTTAATCCGAATTGGAGTTCGTCGATCAGATTCAGTCGTTCCAGATGGTCTGTCAGTCTTTTGCATAATATTTTTTCAAATAATTTTCCCATTGCAGGAAGTAAACTAATCGGTCGATAGCTTGAGGCATGTCTTTGATTCTTACTAGGCTTTAATATAGTGATTATAATAGAGTGTTTCCACTGTTGCGGAAAATAACAGAGTATAATACGCGAGTTAAAAATATTTGTTAAGATGACAATGCAATTTCTGCGCAGATTTTTTAAAGCTTCATTGCTGATGAGATCAAAGCTCTTAGCTTTCTTCATTTTAAGATCTTTAATGAAGCCTCTGACTTCACTGATTGTAATGAGGGGCACATAATTAGAGATATTGCAGTTAGTTATACTATTGATGGAGTTCTGTATAGTTGCTTCATGGTCTGAATTTTCTTCATCGCTTTTTTTAAAACTTTTCTAATTCATTAGCAAGATGTTCGGCAATTTCGGTTTCTGATTGGTAGATGCGTCCCACGTGAGCGATTGGGTAAATTTTTCTAAAATTGTTATTTCTAAGTGAATTCGCGATCTTCCACACTGCGTGATGTTGAATTTCCATATTTTGAAGCAGATAATCCCATTTCTCAGAGCGATAGTCTGAAATATCTTTTTTAATTTTCCTATTGAGGTACTTTAAGTGGCATTTTACACGGGGGTTTTGTCGACATACTTTTCTTGTACAGTTTCTTAGCTTGATTAAATCCAGAATTCTAGTCGGAAGGGTGAGGTAGTTCTTAGTCTCGTAGGGAAGGAGGAATTTTGAATAGCATGTTGCATACTGGTAAGCATATACACATCTTCTATATCGCAATAGTGCGTATATTCAGATCTTTGAGGCAAATTACATAGTTGATGTGAGAAGTTAGTCCAGTCTGCTTTAGTAGCATATTTCAGAAGGAGCTAAAATCCGTAAAAATCAGAATAAACGGGAAAATAATCGGAGGCTAGGCTAAATCCTCTAAGACTTCCAGCTGTGGAGTGTTAGAAATATTTTTCTGGAGCACAATATCTAGTATTTCACCTTGTCCGTTTGAGTGAAGTGTAATAGGAGTCGTGGGAGCGACGACTTTAGTGTCATTATTGATAAGATAGTTAGTTAATATAGTTCCGTTTCTATTGAGTCCTTTATGATTCCATGATGGGTGCTTGGAGTTCAGATTGCCTGCGATAATAGTGGGGTAGTTAGTTGAAGTAATGATGCCAAAGTCTCTATCGGTAATAACATTAGGAGGGTATGTCCCGCATCAAAATGAAAGGAGTATTAACCGCTTGGATGTTTAACTGCAAAATAGAACCTTAGATCAAATATCATTTAAGTATTTGCCAGTTGCTGTTCGTGGTACAGCATGCTCAAATGGAATAGCAGCTTTTCAGTAGACTAAATAAGTTTTAGCTTCAAGTTCGTGTACTGAAATGACGCACAGGGTAAGCACAAAAGCATTCCTTTATTTTAGTATGGCTTAAAATAAAAAAAATATTAAATTAAGATGAACTGATAAATGTGATACCAAAAACTGAGTTAATTAAAATATTTTTTTCCTTTCCTTTTGAGAATCATTAATTACAATGTTTTCGCTACTTATTTATTTGGAATAATTTTATAATCGCCTTTTCGCCTTTCTACAATCCTAAGTTCTTGAAATTATAACCATTAGGTAATCGAGAAGAACAATAAATCATTTAACTGTGATTTTAAAAAATGTATTGTATTATATTTTTTATTTAATATTGATTGATTTTTATGGAATCTTCACACATGTCATCGCTTAACGATTGAACGCTTTACTCAGAATTTTAATCACTGCATCATCGGATAGATAAAAAACAAATGAAATATGTTCAAATGTCTAATATAAATTATTGATTTTTGGCGACCTTTCCAAAATATAATATAGTTTTCTCCTGATTATCGCATGCCTGTTATATTTGTATTTCTATACCAGAACATCAATCGTTTGTAATGTCTTCAGGTTTTCACAGAATATAAAGTTACATTTTTGCGTTCATTTAAGATACGAATTATTAATTTTTTATTAGGCTGTCTTTTATAGCTTTTAGTCATACTAGATGATTGAAAATGTGATCTTAAAAGATAATTATTTAATTTTCAGTGCAATTTACTAAAGCTATTCAATTTAGCATGTTTTTCACGTATATTTCATAAACTGCATTCAGTCTTTATGATATGAATGTATTCAAATTTTATAGGAGAGAGGAGCTTCTGATTCGAAATTGTTGAAGGGTTTCCGGAAAATCCGAGGGGTAATTCGCCGGAATGCTAACGAATCGGAGACACCATGCAACGATCCCTTTCCACATCCCCTCCCAGCGCAACAGATGTTCCGGAATAGGAGGTGGTCAGAACCAGGGATCCGCTTGCCTCCCGTTTCGTCTCGAAGAGCCAGCGAAATTTCCGTCAGTGATTTCGATAAATTTCGGAAAGCTAGAGGTAAGCCATGTCCCAATAGTGGATTAATTTACGTTTAGCATTTTAGAGTACAAAACCAAAAAAGTTAGAAAATAAAAGACACTAGCAGATCGGGGAAGTAACTCTATCAAGGTAGAATACATGGATAACTGTTAAGTATTATAATGGTATTTACAGCGATTATGTACAGATTCACAACATGTTTGAATATAGGCGTCTTACAATGCTGGGCGGTTTTTCTTTTTAACTTTTTCTATGCGTTTTGTAATTTAATAGATTTCTATGCGTAAGAACACTTTAAAAATGCTCTCGGCTTTAAAAACTGACGCTGCTTTAAGAATGTGTTTTTATGGCATGATTGTTAGAGATTTTTAATTTATTTCTGCATTTATATAAAGTTTTTCTAATGGTAAGTAGACGCAGTTACCACCTGAACTGCTGATGATAAAGTAGTTGCGATAGATATATGAGATATTTCTTCTTTCAGGAATCCCAAGTACTTTGAGCAACTATAGCTCAGCAAGGATATTAGCTTTATCGAACAAAGGTCTTGCTGATCATCTGCCATCCGTAGAAGCTATCGAAGAGGTAAACATTTTCAAACAATTGATTTCAAAATCATAAAAATGCTGGTGTAGTAGCATAGTGGTAGGTAATTATGGAAATTTTTAGATCTATATGAAAAATAAAACACGCAGAATCACCACGTACACTCTGCGGAAGGAAAAAAAAAACAGGAATAGTTCTGTATCTCCCATTCTGCTGAGTTGATGAAACTTAACTTGCGTTTTACAATTCTCAAAAACGCAACTTAAAATGTACTTACTTAAGGCTTAAAACTTATTCTAATATAGGTATTTTAATTTTAGTTACGACTTAAAACTTCTTCTAATGTAGTTATTTTGACACAAAATCGGACTTTTTCTGAAATGAGATTTTCTTTTCATGCCGATGTTTACCCGATTTTTCTTGTCGACATGCGAGTTTTTTTCATATTATGATTCTAAGATGCCAAAATGGCAAGTTTTGCAAAAATCGTACAAGTAGTTTTCAAAAATTATGTTAATTGAATTTGGCAAATATTATATAATATCTTTTCTTTTACTAAACTAACTTCATTCCTTTTTTCACAGTTCGAAATTTGGTTCAATCCAAATAAAACTGCAGATATTTGATTTATTTTTTAATTTGTATTTTTTAGTAATTTTTATAAGTTTACCGAAAAAAATTTGAATTATGACCTATAAGATTTTTACCATCGTCTTAAAGCAGATGTATTTCTAAACGTACCTGGAAAAAATGAGAGTTTTTTGTTTAAAATTTCTTAAGATGTACGTGAATTTACATATTACCGAGTTTTGAAATTTGG
Organism: Stegodyphus mimosarum; assembly: GCA_000611955.2. NCBI lineage: Eukaryota > Metazoa > Arthropoda > Arachnida > Araneae > Eresidae > Stegodyphus > Stegodyphus mimosarum. The sequence continues at coordinate 58,645 of KK113394.1, forward strand.
CTATTTTTGTTTTAAGCAATAATAACGCCAAATGTAGTTTACGGATCTAAATTTATAACACCTATGATTAAAAACTATAATATAAAGAAAATTATATAAAAAAAAGATATACTTTTTTTACTCTCGCTCAGTATTAAAGGAAAAGGAAAATAGGTTAGCAAAACCAAATGAAATTTATTTCAATTTGCGCCAATTCTTTTCGCAAGCTGAAAAAAGTCTGCCAAGATAATTTTTTGAATTTCTTAGTAAGTTTCTCTCCAAATTTTACAACAGTTAATATTTAGGCATAATTTGAGTTAAATATGGGAAAAAAGATGTATGTTCTTTCAGAAAAAGCATGATATTATATAAAAGCATGATATTATATAAAAGCATGATATTATATAAACATTTATAAAAGTACCTATGCTAGAACAATGCTACATATAAATCCAATATACTAAGTCACGCTTTCGAGACATGAAAAGCGAAAGTTAAATTTCGTCAATCAGCCCAGTAGAACAGGAGATATAAATAATGTCAGTTTAATTTTTATATTTATTTTTATTACAGTTTTCCCTGTTATGTAAAATCTATCAACATTATCCCTGTTATGTAAAATCATTATTGCAACCAACAAAAATTATATTTTGCGCTACCTTTTATTTTCGTTATAAATGTCACCAAACGTTTACATTATCAGTTAATTAAGAATCCTAAAAAGAAATATTATTCAAATATCAGTTAGAAAGATTAGATTCAAATATCAGTAGAGGTTATAACTGCGTATATTCAATAACTGTTTAAAGAAGGAAGTGATTGTGTTAAGGACAGTGAAATGCAATAATATAAATTGACCAAAAAATAGGAAGAGGGGCATGGAATGATAAAATCTGATTTATGTTTTTCTTTTAGATAAATCTTCCAGGTGTAAAATTGAATGCAAAGCTCAGACTTGAAATTGTTGTAATTTCTTAATGTATATTTTTGCCTGTTCAGAAGCATATCTTCGAGTACAGTTCTCACGTTTCACTGCTTCTTGGCAGGAGTTAGCATAATGTATTTTATAATTGGATAAATATCCTTGTAATAAAAACTGGTGATATTATACTATCAGACGGGAAAGATCAACATCAATTTTTTCATACGGTATTGCTCCTTTCCTGTCACACAACCGCAGCTGCGATAATATGAGAAACATTCAGGAAGAGGTTTGCGGTTTGCAGATCTTCTCTTATATTGCTGTTTTTAGACTTACTGATTAAGAGGAAAGGTCTTTGAACTGTAGCCATTCTTTTTGTTCTGTGTACTGTAAAAGTTCAATTCTTTTGAAAAATCTTATCAAATGAATATTCAAGCAAAGTAAGATCACGAATGTGCAGATGCAACACAAGGGACTAAAAATGGCAAGATTATCCTGCCGTAAAAATCGCAGAAATATTGTTCCACTTATTCCTTTAATTTCGATGGACCAAGCTAGTACAGGATTGCACTAAACATTAAAAATATATATGAGCATGAGGTAAAACGTTAGCTTTTGTGTTTCTTTATCGAAAGAATTTTATAACATATCTAAATAAAGGGACATATTATTTCATCTCTCATGCTTACAGAAAATTTTTATCTTACTAAATAATGCTATTCCTAAGACATGCGCGTTGTTCTAATGAAATTGATCCTAAAAATTACGTATAGTTTTAATTAAAATCATTTCTAGAAAATGTGTATCATTTTAAATAACACTGCTTTTAGGAAATGCTTCATTTTCTAAATCTGAAAGTCACTGGAGTAAAGGAATGGAATTTATTCTGTAAATAGCGGACTTAAAACTTTCTATTGATGGTACGCTGAGTTGATTTTAGCATTTTTTCTCCCTCTTCTAATTTTTAATTTCCTACTGCAAGAAAATCTCGAGGCAGTCATAAACCCCTTACTGAAAACGTTCTTCGCATTGTCGGAATCAGTTTTGTACTATTTTGTGTCATCGTTTTCGATAATAAATAGACCTCTTCTTGTTGTATTCATTTAGATAAACCCGTGATTCAAGGGTCACGATGCATTTCTATTTATCTCCTGATAAATAATTTTATATAGAGTTCTATAAATTGTTCTGCGTTGAAACACATATCTCGCAAAGCCTATGAATGTTTTTTAGCATTTTTAAGTTGTAAATATTGGTTTATTATTATATTTATTGTCGATAAGATCTATTTTAAAGACTTTGTAATTGATTCTTCCGTCGGCGGATTTTTTTTTATTACCAACGATTTAACATGAGCGAAAACTCAAAGTACCCCAAAGAAAAAAGAGTTTGAGAGCGCAGGTATTTTTATGTATTATTTACTACGTAAAACAAACAATACTGTAAAAAATACAATACTCTGAAATCAGACGAATCATTTATAGTAGCCTACTCTTGTAATATTTTTTAAAATATGATATGGTATTCTAAAATCAGATGATTTCTTTATAGGCCAGGAATTGTTAGAACATAGTTAACCGAGCTTCAGTTTTATTTATATAGTAATAAAGAGAAAATTTTTCTCCTTTTTTGATAGATTTTTTTCTGTTTCTGTTAGCATAGGAGCCGCACTACAGTTCAAGAAATAATAGTAGAATCAAAATTCAGGACGAAGACAGTGATATCAAAGAACCGCCAGATTGTTGTCCTAGCTGCATATTCAGGTAACGTTACGCCTCTATCCGTCTTACAATTCTACAGCAGGTTAAGAAATTAACATGTGTCTAAAGTAGGCAGTGTCAGTTAAAGGAAGATCATTGTCTAATAATGGATTAATCAACCTCTTTAGCTTAAAAACGAAATATTTTAAATTTGAAATATGATTGAATGGGTCAATTCAATTGTATTTCAAATTTAAGATTCTTCGTAATTCATGTTATGCAACAAAATATTTTAATTGATAAGAATTGTTTTATAACAGCAAATTAAAGCAATTAATCTGTGGTGTTGTCAGGACTGAGTGTTCGGTGCATATTCTTGGCAAACATCTTCGTGAAACACTTTACACAATCCTGATCTTGAGCAGGAAGCTGAATGCAGCTATGTTCTGTGGTAGAGTACTGTGAATAAGTGGTAGAAGAGCTACACTTCAGAGGGATTTAAAATCCTCTTTTATTAAACCACAATTATGTACAGCCACTTCCCAACTCGGGAGGGATACAGAAAATAATGACCGCCACTTGGGTCCAAACTGAACAATCAAATTTAATTTAAACTAAAGCTAATTAGAAATTAAGAAGTCGTTGCTCGCAGAGCTATGAACGCGAGGGTGGCCTCTAAACTAAATGGTGCGTAACAAGATTTAACTAATACTGACGCACTTAGAATTACTTCAATAAGTAATGACGTAACAGCGCTACGGCTTAGAATTTAAATACTAGCTGGTCAGGCGAACATCGAATAAAGTAACAGTGGTCTGAGACTAAAAGCTCTCTCACACTGAAAGGTTTCTACCTTTCGTTTAAATAGAACTTGGCTCCACTTCAAATTAGCATAAAGCTGAAACGCGCGCTTAATCTAACGGGAAGTTGAAATGAGAAGAGATAGAAAAAGTCAAATTAAAATAAAACTTTGTTAGTTTAAACTAAAACCTTACAGTGTAAGTAATAAATTTATTGCCGATTTAAAAAGAAAGAAAAAGCCAAATCCTTGCAAATAAGTAAGTATGAATGTCTTAATTAAGAAAGATAGTGTTATAGTTTCAAACAGTTTTTTTTAACTTACCTCTTCGTGAAGATTACTTCTTTCTTTCTGTGAAGGTATCATTACAACGCAAAGTTTTGTTACCAAGTCTCCTAAGACTGTCATTTCTCTGATTTTTATATGGTCTTCTTCCCTTTAAATTCTATTTTATCATGAGCAACAGAGACGTTTTAGTCCCATTCGCATACGTTTTGCTTTATACATCATTCTTAGTTCATAATAAAACTTTTATTTAGCACCTTCTTTTTTATAAAACTGAGGGAATACTTCTCCCCCTCCATTCACATACATAACATCCTGTCTCTCATATAACCCCACTAGATATGAACTATGAACCTCTATTGCTATGAACCCCTTTTGCTGTGAATAAATAGAAGAGAACATCGATCTAATGTTGCTAGAAATGTTTGAGTTAATTTAACAATATAAAAACTAGAAAGTAGCAATAGGTAGCACGTGACTTTATATAACCCACGTTTTGAGATGTCCTAGATACGTAATGCCACTTGACCTCTGACGTCATCAAAAATTCTGTCTCCGTTGTTTCCGTAAATTACGGACTGTAATCCGATTCTTATTATGAATGTTTTGATGGAAAATCTTAAAACTATATTACTTTTTTTAATCCTCATATACCCATTTCTCCTCATAATTAGTTCTCAATTAATTTAGGTTCCTATTTTTCAGTTAATTTGTTTATATCCATGATTAGGTGCTTCCACACATTTGGATTGTTAATGATATTATGCTAATTCTTTTGAATTCCAGTTATTGTTTTTATTCATTGTTTCGAGCTTTACTTTAATTGTTAATAATTCGGTCTCAGATCGCCCCCCTTGTTCAGTGTCAGACTCCATGTGAATTGTTTAGGACGTGGAGATAACTTAGTCTGATAGGGTCTGCAGGATAAAATACTGAAGAAGGTTAAAATAACTTTTTTTTATTTAGTCTTAAATTGAACAGAACAGGCACAAGTTGTTTTGCAAACGAAAATTCCACTATTCCATATAAAAGACAATTAACGTTGAGTAGCAAATGCTTTTCTTGTCACACGTTACTGTGAATTAAAGGAAAGATATCCAGTATGCACTAAATTTGAGTTGCATTTTTGCTAAAAGTTCGCCTGTTACGTCATTAGATTAATTCATATCTATTTCTAAATTCTGAAGGCTCTAAACTTTCACGTGCGGGTTCTTCTTCTATGCCCCCTTATTTTAAAACAAACTGTGAAAAATCTCTGCAATGTTTCCTGTGATATCAAGAATATTTTCATTCTGGAAATAGTAAATGAAGGAGCATTATTTTTTATTCTTTAATGTTAGTTTTTTCCTGAAAAAAAATTATCTTTTTCACTTTATAAATCTAGAATGAACAATGTCAAATGATAAATTCTGAGAAAACATTTTAGATTGATTAACATTTGAAATCCCATTTGGATATGATATTGCAAAATGTCATTGTAAGAATTTTGATCTCATGACGCAAGCAAATAAATAATACTATGGCACTACCTGTATTCCGTTTTAATGCATTTAAAATATGTGTATTGTTTCTTACTATATGAAGCACAGTATTAAATTAAATTCTTGAAAACACAAATCTGGCAAGACTATGAAAGGTTTATTCATTTTCAGGCATTTTGACACTGATGGCAGACCTTTCTTCATTTGCTGGAGAAGAAGTAGAAAATTCATTCTTAAAATTGTGGACCACAAGGCGTTTGAATGGATTATTTTGCTCCTCATCTTCTGTAGTAGTGTCGTTCTGGTAAACTAACTTCATTTCTAATATAAAGTCATGTGATTAGTATGTTGGCTAGCGAAAACAAAAACGAATTTGTAGCCTAATTTCTATTCTAAGTACCCTTCTAAAGCAATAATAATACTGTTGAATTAATTTCAGTTAGTTGAATTAACGCTTTTTAAAATTTATGTCAGAAAAATATTTTATTTCCAGTGTTTCGAAGATGTCTTTCTGCCTGAAAAGCCTCTGTTAATGAAAATTTTAGGATTTTTTAATCTATTCTTCACAGCATGTTTTGTTCTCGAAGTTCTACTTAAATGGATGGCTTATGGCTTTGTCATCTACTTTAGCAGCCTATGGACTACGATGGATTTCATCATTGTCTGTGTAAGTCGACAGATTTTTAATTTCTATTTTGGTTAGACAATAAAATGAATGAGCCTTTTCACTTGCAAAATCAGACAATAACATAGAGTCATACTTCTCAGAGACATACTCTGTTTACTTTTAAGGAGCCATATTTTAACTCTTACTTCAAATGTTTACGTATTTTCTTCGGTTTTATCCAACATGTTGCATTTAAAAGGCTCCTTGCATTCATTTAATTTTTTGTATGTTAATTTTAAGCATAAAATTTTGGAGAAAGGTCCAGAATGATCTTATCCATTTGAAGAGAAAGACTTGTGGTAAAATCTGTTCAAATGCATGGGACCTTTCTCTAAAATTTACATTAACATTAATAAGAAAATATAGCCAGTTTATATTCATGTTTTGACGTTGCAGGTATCTGTGGTAAGTATTGTGGCTGAGAGTTCTGGAAGTGGCCTTTACGTTCTCAGAGCTTTTCGGACATTGAGAGCTCTGCGTCCTCTCAGAGCTATATCGAGATGGGAAGGCATGAAAGTGAGTCATTTTTATTCAAATTACTGTTAAGATGAAATGCATTTAAATACATCGGCTTATTTAGTGTAAAGAAATTCAGTATATTTATCAGTAACACAAATAAGAATAAATATCTGGGGATTTGTAAGTAACAAACTTTGATGGAAAAGCTTTGCAAATAAATTCTGCATAATACACTACATTGTAGATACTACTATGGAGTTCTATTTGGTCTTATCTATCTGAAACATTGTTACTACCTTTAAAATATTTGTTTAAACAGAGTGAGTTGCGATTACTCACAGAAAATAAGTAGTTAAACCGATGCTGTAGATTTCATCAGACCTACGCAGTCCACTGAATGATTTTGGACAAATGATGCAGCCGTTAATTAATGCTTCAGTATATCATTTACACTTGCTGATGTTAAGCCGCAGATGTTCTTGATCTAAACTGGAATGGCCATAAACAGATGATCATCACGTTTAATTTGCTTAAGCAGGTAATATGGAATTAAGCTTAAGCAGATAATGTGCGGTTTGCATTAAGGCTGAATAATCAATTCCAGTCGTACTTTCCTCCAGGTTTATGATTAGTTATCTTCTATTCAGCAAAATTCTACTTTTCATAAGTCGTTAAGGAATTATCAACGTTTCTTATAGTCACAGCTAATGCCTATTTTATCACTTCGAAAATTGTCAGATATTTCTGCCAGTATAATATGTCGGGAGATCAAAACGTTACTTCATTTTTAAATAATTTATATACAACTTAATAACTAATTAATTTATTTCTTCTTGAAGTATGAGTTACAGAGGTTTTATCTATATAATCTTCGTCATTCGTACCGTAGAGGCATCTTGATTCACGTATCTGTTGTTTTTATAACAAACTGTCTTTCCTCCTAATTATTCAGATAATATTTCTGAAGCTTCCTAATAACTGTACTTCTATTCTCATAAACGTTTACAAGCGCATGTGCCAGAATGTTTTTCAGAACGCCGGAGATCAGTAGGTTTTAGATCAGAGAAATAAAGTAGATTTTCAATGAAGTTGATTCCTGATGCTTCTGCGAACAGGGTACACTTAGTCGCGAATATTACAAATTGTGGACCTATCTTTTGAAGACAAGCATATAATTCAGTGGAAAATAATATTTAAAAATGTTCAGTGACTAAATATTAAAAAGTATTCCAGCGTCAGAATCACTTATATAATATTCAACAGATCTATTGACCTTTCAAACAAAGCATTTCACAAAACATTTGAGATAATAAATCTCTAAACTGCATAAAATAAAAAAAGTTGATGATATGAATGAAAGTTTAATCCGAAGGATTACTAAGCTATTAAAGTGAGTTTCAGGTAATATTTAAAAAAGTAACTTCGAAATAGGTAAACATTGAAAAAGGGATTTTGTTGTTTATCATATATTGTATTTTTTAAGATGGATTAATACATGTTTCTTAAATTAAATCGTAAGCCATAAATGCCAATCAAAGGAATACATTCTTTGAATTTTATGATGTGTTAGTTATTTCAGGGTTAATTATAGAGCCATCATCACGTTTTCTCTTAAAATATTAGACTACTAGAAAATGAAGTTTAATGTTCATATTAAATGAAAGAAATAAATTCGTTAAGTACTCCAAAATTGGGCACATCAATGAAGCGTTTCAAATAACCATTTGATTAGCATAGACTGAAGTTCCAACGAAATCATAGCCATAAAGCATTCATTGGGGTTTCCAGTATTAGTTCGAATGGAACCGCATCACTGATCCACAATGCTGGAAGAAAACATCAACCACTCAAGAGGTTCCATGCAGATCAGTCTTACAGATCCACATTGATAAATGTCACATACAAATGCTAGAATACACGGGCCAGTAAAATCTATTAAAAATATTAGTAGATGTATGAAGAAGTTTTTATAAAGGACATGATTATGGAATCTCAGAAAAAAGTTTCACAGAAAATAAAGTTTCTTTATTCTTAACTTATCTGCATAAAAAGGGATTAAAGCGATTTGCTTCAATTAAGCAATCTCTGTTGAGTCTGCAAACCACCACCTCAGCTCTTAGTGAACTTACTGTGAAGTAGAGTTCCTCTTTCGTAAATAACCTCTGAAAGGACACATGTGGAGGCGTCTTTCTCCCAGAATCATTCTTCGAGGAAATTATGAAAAGAATGAAGCGATATAAATAAGGGAACATAAATCTGCATGTCGAACGCAATATAACACACAGTATATATATTAATATGCTTTACTTTGATAATAGCAGTTCATCATATTACATTAAATTATAAGGACTTGTCACAAGGGAGTAAGGACTTGCATGACAGTTATTTATGGCTTATGTATTAAATATGTTCTTGATGCATTTTCATGTTTAGTGTCTAACTTAACTCTCAGCCACACTGCTCAGATCATTAGACAAGCTTTCTTTGTAATGTTCATTTATACACAGTCCAGTCACATTAATGTGACCACCACGTACTTTCCATGTCAGAGTTAAATAACCAATCACAGAAGGCAGGTGGCAGCACAGTGCAGTTGAGCGTATATAAAGGGTGTGTGAGGGCTTCGGAAAACATTTCAATCGTTGGCGTAATGCAGAAACGAAGCGATTTATCCGACTTCCAAAAGGGCATGATCATTGGCTTTCGGGCCAAGGGTGGAAGCATTTCCGAAACGGCTGAGTTTGTGAACTGTTCGCGTGCCGCCGTGGTAAAAGTGTACCGTGCATGGCAAAATGGGACTGTCCAAAATCAGCGACGTGGCAAATGTGGTGCACCACGGGCCATAGATGACAGAGGCGAACGACGGTTGCGGAGATGCGTTCGGGCAGATAGACGGGCTACCGTTGAGCAACTGACCACCAAAATGAACCAAGGGGCTACCAAAAGTGTCTCCCAAAGTACTATTCAGCGAACATTGCTGCGTCTGGGCCTCCGAAGCAGACGCCTGGTTCGTGCACCTATGCTGACTGCTGTTCATCGACGGCGAAGGCTAGAATTTGCACGCCAGTACAGCAGCTGGACGTCCACTGAGTGGCGACAGGTTGCGTTTTCGGATGAATCGCGTTTTATGCTCCATCGGACAGATGGACGTTGGCGTATAAGGCGTGAAACCTCTGAAAGGAACCACCCTGCAACCATTGCCGGAACGGTCCAAGCTGGAGGCGGGAGCATTATGGTCTGGGGAATGTTTTCCTGGCATTCTCTAGGTTCACTGATCATTGTGGAAGGCACAATGGATCAATACAAGTACGCATCTGTCCTTGCGGACCATGTTCACCCCTACATGCGCATTGTTTTTCCTCAGGATGATGGCATCTTCCAGCAGGACAATGCGAGGTGCCATACAGCTGCCAGTGTACGTGCGTGGTTCGAAGAGCACCAGGATGAGTTTACCGTCCTCCCCTGGCCAGCAAACTCACCTGACTTAAACCCAATCGAGCATCTGTGGGACCATCTCGATCGAGTTGTTCGCGCCATGGATCCTCAACCGCGTAATCTAGCGCAGCTGGCCACGGCATTAGAGTCGGCATGGCTCAACATCCCAGAGAACACCTTCAGGGACCTATGTGACTCTCTTCCTGCACGTCTCGCAGCAGTCCGCTCTGCGAAAGGTGGTTATTCTGGCTTTTGACAGATGGTCACATTAATGTGACTGGACTGTGTAATAAGATTCATGTAATAAAAACTGAAATAATTTTAAGAGTATTATAATTCGTTAATTGATGATACAGAGAAATGAAAAAATTTTGAATATGTTCATGCAAATGATTTGTATGCTTAGACAAATATTCATTGGCTACTTCATTTCAGATTGTAGTCAACGCCTTAATGTCAGCTATTCCTTCAATCTTCAATGTACTGTTGGTATGCCTCGTTTTTTGGTTGATCTTCAGTATTATGGGAGTGCAGTTTTTCGGCGGCAAATTTTACCGATGCGTGGATGAGACTGGACGGACCTTACCTGTAGAAGTGACGCCGGACGTCGGACAATGTATGGTCCTGAATTATTCTTGGGTGAATCGAGACATCAACTTCGATAACGTTGGAAATGCTTATCTCGCTCTCTTTCAGGTGGTAGGTAGGCTGACAAAAATTCTTTGTTTGTAGAGAATCTTCCAAAATTTCTGAGGCTTTCTTGTGTTTTTTATTTACTTATTTATTTTAATAGAATAGAAGGAAATAGAAATTAAAAAAAGCTTTAAAGATATCACGTATTTCATCAATTACCTCTTCATGATACTTTAGCATCCGTCGATGAGAAACAGTCCACAGAATTACATGATGGCTATTTCTGGCACTTACGTATTAACGCAACCACTTTGGCGCAATTTGACGATTTTTATAAATAGAACAACGGCAATAAAGGAAACAAATTTTCTTGTTGTTCCCTTTAGAAAATTTTCAGCAAAATTCTGTATTCCTTCAGAAATGTTCCGCGGTTTCTTCCACTGCTGGCAAATTCCGCAAGCTCATATTTTGAAACTAAGAGAAAACATTTTTGCGATTTGTTTATGAAAACCAATGGAACTTGGAATACAACAAGAAAGAACGCATACGAAAATGCTTGATTGAAAGACTGTTGTAAACATGGTTGCAGGAAGAATGGTTATGTGCATAGTCGCCAGAGTTTGGACCATTCTGAAAATCTACCGATTTCTACTGAGATAGTTGCGTTAATACGAAAGTATTTTATTTCTTTGGTAATTGAATTTTATATCGTTTATGTAGTTGATACTTCTTCATTGCAAGCACAGAGTCAGCGATAAGAAGAATGTAAAATTAGGCCACGATCAAACTTAGACTGGTTCTAGTTTTTCGAAGAACTCTGTCAATTTCAAAGGAGCAGGCCCGAAGACCCTTCTTTTTCTGGCGCAAAGGTAAAAAAGTATTCCACCAAATATTCTGCTTGTCCCCCTGAAGATGAAAGAACTATCGTTTCCTGATGTTTTAAAAATAGATAGCAAGATAAAAAAAATATTCTACCCATATTAGTGTTGCTTCTATGAAACCTATAGTTTGCCTTTTGAAAAAGAGGAATCTCATTACCCAATTCACATCTACTAAATTTTCTTGAAATCTAAAGATAGCATAATGCTGATTTTTGATTAATTTTTAATTGAAAATGTTACGTGTCTTTTCTATATAGATAAGATTACAACATAAGGGATACCAGAACTTTATCCTAAATCATTCAGGTATTGTCGCATTATAATAGCCTAACTGAGAACTTGCCTCCAGGGAATCCATCCCAGCAAGTTTCCTCGCTAACCACATTTGAGTATGCTTTGATGTATCACACTGAATAGTTTATGTTACTCCCATTTAATATACGTATAAATGTTTTCTCTTAATGTTTTAGTTTTTATTTGGAAGTATTATTATCTTAAAAATTAAAGTTTTTGAGACTCTTTTATTACATTTTATTTCATTCAGGCCACTTTCGAGGGATGGACAGAAGTAATGGAATATGCTACTGACACGACTGAAGTAGGTCAGCAACCATACACCGAAGCTAACTTTCCTGCTTACATTTACTTCGTAACATTCATCATTTGCGGCTCCTTCTTTACTCTTAATCTATTCATAGGAGTTATCATCGATAATTTTAACATGCTGAAGAAAAAGGTGAGCGATCTTAATCTGGAATCCAGATGTGTACTTAGATTTTGAAGAAAGGTTATGAGCATTTGTATCCTAAACAATTAATATAAATTGTATAGAAATTAAGTATGTATAATATTATTTCTTGAAGGGCAAGGTTAATTAAAATAATAATCGTAATTGAAATCATTTAGCTATTGTCAAATTAAGTTGTTGCAATATGTTATCGCTTAACATGAGCGATCAAAGCCCTAGTGCATTATTTGTATAAGACAATGTCAGCGACGTACGTATTTCTGTTGGGTTTTACGATATTTTTAGAAAGAATTTGTCAGCTTTCTTTTTTAATATTTAAATTTGTTAACTGTTTTTATCCTTATCTCCTTTTGTATGTAAAGATATTTTACCTTAAAATATCTTTTCCTTCAGATTAAGGGAAAGTTTACTACTCCTGAATGATTGTCTATAGTAAACCAAGAAAAAAATTTTGGAATTGTTACTTTCGTCAAATCGTGAGCTTTTTTTCTGCAATTTAGTTCTGTAACTAGCGAAGTTAACAAACTAGATATTCGAGGTCCTATCTAAAGAGGTATCTGATCTTATTTTATTACTTGCAAACATATAGAGACTTGGAGATTTGGATAAAAATTTATTTTTTGCTGTAAAATGTATGAAAGTATTGCAGTCAATACACAAATGGAACAGATTTTTGAGAAGATCCAATAAAGTTAGTATTACCTTTTAACATTTACACGAGGGGCTCAAATAATTACTACAGAAATTAAACTCTTTTTTCATGAGATAATTTTGCTTGCTTTGATAAAGTCAGAGAAATTAAAAGCACGAATTTCACCAGAGTATTTCGTAAGTGGTTTCGAATTTTTTTATTTGTCATTAAGGATTAAGAGTTTTGTTCTCTCTACCAAAGACCATGGTCATTTCAAATCTGTTGTACAGCAGTACCACATATGAGCCAGTCACAATAAATATTTATTAAAAACAGCTATGTTGTTCTAAAATAGCGATTTTGAGGAATTAACTGTAGTTTTAGAAATTATTTGTTTTCTGTAATTCTTTTGTAAGAGCTGTTTAGTTTCGGAAAGAGTTTTAAACAACTGCTGCAGAGGCAGTTGTTTCGAATTCTTGCCAAAAACATGCAGAAGCGATACAGGAACAATCTGTGTGAATATTATAACATGCTGAAATTCGAGTCTTTGGTTGAAGATGAAATTTCTCTTAGGCAAATCAACGTATCGTAGTCAGTAAAATGTGAGATAGAGGATTTTGGTCTTAAATTAACGTTACAATTTTAGTAGTGGCGGCGAAAAGTGATATTCCAATAGAAGCAGTAAAAATCGAAGGGAATTATGAATTTTCTTATGATTATTTTAATACCATGATGTAGGGCAGAGCAATGTTCATAGACATTATCGCAGCACCTGCCACCATGGTTTCCTCCAAATCTTACACAGAAAAATACACGGTAAAAGATGTGATGGCCTTCTCATTTTGCACAACATTTCGTGATCACAAGCGTATAAGGTGATGACAGATTTGCTTCAGAATTACAAAGAAAAAGCGTTGAAATTCCAAACATGCTCGGATTTAGGTACTTTTCCGCTATGTATGCCAAAGAGAAACCAATGATAGGATAGCACCATCTGAGCCACCATATGTGTGTGTGTGTGTATGTACGTAAACAAGAATCAATGGCATACACGTACATTTTATTAAAATAGTACAGCCAAAATGCGTGGCAGATGCATATCGGAAAAGTACTCAGATTTAAATTCTACATTTCTTACACTGCGTTTCAAGTTGAGCAAATTTAGTTTTAATTTGTTTTAGTTTAGAGCATGACGCCTAGAAATGACTCATTTTCCATATTATTTTTAAATGACTCCTGGAGTTTATTCATCTTTACCACTTGCAACAACACCTCAGTTTGAGAAGGGAGCAGTATGAATTTTCTATTTTACATCTGAAGGATTAGATTAAGCATTCTTTCGTGTTTCCCTTTAAATTTTTAAGCACTTAACTTTTTTTATGTTACTTAAAAATTGACTGACGTCCATCGCTCATTGATACATTTCCCACAACATTTTTAATGCACAAATGCTATGTGCTTTTTTGAAGTTTATTTGAATCTAACTCCTATTTTCCAGTATGAAGGAGGAATTGCTGAAATGTTTCTAACGGAGAGCCAGAGAGCTTATTACACTGCAATGTTGAAACTGGGTAGGAGGAAGCCACAGAGGATCGTGACGCGACCTCAGAACAGATATCTTAGGATATGCTACGACATCGCATTGAGCAGAAGGTATTGTTGTGCACTTTATCCTCATGACACAAGTTTTACACGGTTGGGTTTTCAACTGCGACAGCAGATGTTGCCCAAAAGCTAATCATCAACAGAAATTGTATTTCGGAAACACGGTATGAAATGTTAAATATTATGAAAATTTACCTGAGTTATAGACGCTGTTATATTAGCTTAATCTCCCACTTTGATGATTACTGTAGATGAAACGTTTAAAAATAACTACTGAAATTAATATCTGTACTGAAAGCTGTCTATCACCGCTTAAAATAATGCTTAATTCTCATATCATAATTATTCAAACAGGAATTGAACAACAGTGATAAAATAACAGCATAAATTGGTTAATTTATTGATCAAAGAATATCACGCATGTGTTATCTGTCTAAGAATGTTTTCGGGAGTACTTTCTAAGGGAAACACTCTTTTATTTATGTTACAAATAAAACAAAATTGTTTTTAATCCGAAAGCTTTCAGATTTTACATAACGTTTTCTGTGTTACTTTTTTTTTATTAAATATCATGTTCATCGCATTTAACCCACAACATTCAATTTAACAGCAGAATAATTTAAAAATGAGCCTATCTTTACAATTTAGTCTTGCGCACTGGAGATAAAATGTTTTTGTTTTCGTACTGTGTTGCCATTGTTCGCTTTGAAATCGTTGAGTTTCTTAATCGAAAATTCGTTAACGTGTTACAAAATATGAAATCGATAATAAAATAAATTCCAAATTTGAGCTTCCAGATGCCCATATTCGGAGGAAGATCAACTTATTGAAAATTTGATGGCTCTAGGTACCGTTGCTTTATCACAATACGAGAAACATAGATACATTTATGAAGATTCTTCATTATTTAATTTCTTTAACTATAACACAGGTCGATAATATTTGTTGGCAGCAGTTTGAAAACAGAAAAAGTGAATCAACGCAAAATGCCAAAACGAAATTAATAGCCGTTCTGGTCTGACGCCCTTTGGGCTAAAAGAAAAAAAAATTAAAAAGCAGCCAGATGATTATTCACCGGAGGGCAAAATGTGATTCCAGTTACTGGTGCTCAGTGGTCTTACTATCTCGGTTACTGATGCAACTTAATGTAGAAGAATTTTGGTTGAAAATTTACTATTTCAAAGGAAGTAGAATTTTTCTCATTTCTGTAGTTAAATAGTGCCTAGAAATCGAAATGAATTCAAATCAAGGATATAGAAAACCTATTCCAAGTTCAGTTTAGAGGGACATATGTTTTAGAAAACAGAAAAGAAGTACCGAACACCGTATAAACTGGAGAAAGAAAGCAGATACAAATGCTTGAAAGCATCTTAATTTCAGAATAATGAGGCCTGGAATATTATTTTTTTATTGAAATAGGAACATTATTCATGTAAAATATTCCAGGTTTCCAATCGTCGATTAAAGATTCTTTTCTTCGAAAAAATTCACTAAAATCATTTAAGATTCTTTTTACCCAATCGTCGATTAAATATTCTTTGATTACTTCAAGAAAATAGTTTGACAGAAGAGGATTTAGTACTGTTCTTTCTCGTTACAACGCGGATTGCTAAACACTGGTAATTCGATCCCTATTCGAATCCTTGCGCCGAGCTATCTTGCCTCGTTGGGTTTTTTCCATGTGTTTTCAATAGTTTTCCCAATGTGTAAGGTGAACATGATCCAGTTTTTTTAAGAACGTTTTCACGATGGCATCCTTTTCTGATGCACTAACTTTCACTTAATTAGTTTAATTAGGAATAATAATGAGGATGATAGCGATAGCATTGTTCATCAAAGAAGAAAAAACGATTGAAAATATCCAAGTTGAATGAAAAAATTATATCCCAAATTAATATTAGACATTTAATACTTAGTATAAAATTCCAAGAACTATTTTTGTACCTTTGAGTAGCAAATTATGTAAAAGGAAAAATAGGAAAGTGAAATGTATTATAGGTAGAGTATACGAAAAATAAATATTATATAATAATCGTATTTATAGGCTTAATATGGTAAACAAAATACTTTGGATATATGCTTTACAGATTTATTTAGAAATAAATATAGCCAGAGATTTTCAGCTCAATTTCAAGATTTTGAAGATTTGATTTCAAGGTTTTCAAGATTTGATTTCAAGATTCGCTTTGAAGTGGCGCCACTTCAAAGCGCTATTTGAGGCTTGGAGTTTTCGACAATTTCAAGTTCGACAATTGTGTTTTTCTTGTGGGTTTTTCAAAAAAACGATCAGTTATGCCTCGTAGTAAACAGCGATCATCTTTTGATCAAGTATCCGAATTCGACAGAGGAAGGATAGTGGTCTACCGAGAGTGTGGATTATCTTTCAGGGAAATCGGTAGTCGTGTTGGACGAAACCAAACAATTGTAATGCGGATATGTGAACGTTGGATGCAGGAGGGTACGACGGACCGACGTATTCGATGGCATCTACCTCAGTGCAACACTTCACGTGATGACAGGAACATTGTGCGCATGTCAGTGACGGATCGCTCAGTGACATCACGACCATAGCACAGCAAATTCAGTCTGTAACGCATCATCCAGTGTCTGCGCGTACCATTCGACGCCGTTTACAGCAGAGTGTTCTGTCCACAAGACGTCCATTGCTTCGTCTACCCTTGACTCAGAACCACAGACGTCTCCGCCGCCAATGGTGCGATGAAAGAATGATGTGGACGGCAGAATGGAATGAAATTATCTTTACTGACGAGTGACGCTTCTGTCTGCAACACCACGATGGTCGGATTCGAGTCTGGAGACACCATGGAGACAGGATGCTGAACAGCTGCGTTATGCACTGCCACACTGGTCCTGCACCGGGTATTATGATATGGGGCGGTATTGTATATAACTCTCGCACTCCTCTAGTACGCATTGCCGGTACTTTAAACAGCCAGCGCTACGTCTCCGAGGTGTTGGAGCCAGTTGTCCTTCCTTCCCTTCAGGTCTTGCCCACAGCCATATTTCGACAGGATAATGCACGAGCACACGTGGCACGCATTGTCCAAGGGTTCTTCGTCGATTGCCAGATTGAATTGCTTCCCTGGCCGGCTCGCTCTCCGGATCTTTCGCCGACAGAAAACATGTGGTCCATGGTTGCTGAACAATTGACTCAGATTACATCCCAAGCTGCCACACCAGACCAACTTTGGCAACGTGTGGAAGCTGTTTGGTCTGCTGTACCCCAAGAACACATCCAAAGTCTCTTTGAATCAATGCCGAGGCGTGTGGCAGCGGTAATCTCCAACAATGGCGGCTACTCTGGCTACTGATTCTGGAAGAAACGACGCTTCACTGTAAATTTAATCATTTTATACTTGGTCAACATGTTATCTACTAAATAAATTTTGTTCTGATATCTCTTGTCTTCCTTGGTGTTGCAATTTGGGTGCCCAGCAGTGTAAAATATGCTAGTAAATATGACAATTATTTTATATTTTTTATTAATTAATTTCTGTTGTGCGTTTCTTATTTCCTTCATTATATCGCAATCTTTCATTTTGAAAAATGAAATATGAACATCTAGTATGAAACTTTACCTTGAAAATTATTCACTAATTTGATCCTAACTTGAAATTTCAAGCAACGAAGTAGCTTACAATTATACTGCTATTTATATTCTCATTTTTTTATATAAAATGTATTTTGGTCTTAGGTTCGAAATGCTTGTGTTCATTCTCATCATCTTGAACATGGTGGCTATGACAGTAGAACATTATCAGCAGCCTGAACAAATTACTTCTGTTCTAGAAACTTTGAACATCATATTCACAGCCATTTTCAGCGCGGAAGCTCTTATCAAAATTATAGGACTCAGGCAATATTACTTCACTTTTCCGTGGAATATTTTTGATCTTGTAGTAATTCTATTGTCTATTATTGGTAAGTATTGCTAAATTTCAATTATTTATGCATATTTATTTATAACGGTTCAAAATTATTCGAAAATGAAAATTGAAATTATATTAGGCGTATAATATTCTTGACTATTTTATTGATTTTCTTATTTAGCAGACAAATATCGACAAGCTGTACTGCACACATTACACTGGTGTGCAAAAATTAAGGACGAAGTCGAAAAATTAGCATATCAGCTGAACGAAGAGGCAGAGCGGACAGAAAGACCAATCAGGAGATTAAGTAAGGTGATGTACGGTAGCACATGCGCAGATATGCAGGTAGACGTAATGGGGGAGTGTCTCAGAAGTATAAAGCATGTTCTCGGTGTAAGATCAGTATTCCTGGCAAAGAGATTGCACGCCGTATAGCAGTTAAAATCACACCGAGTTGCTGCCTCAGCGAGAAATGGCGAATAATCAATCTGTTAGACGACATCGGGATGCTTTTACCCGAGGTCGAATCATTGGGAAGTTGGAGGAAGGCCGCAGTGTGACAAGTGTGGCTGCAGAGTTCGGAATTGCTCACAGCATCGTTTCACGACTTTAGAGACAATTTCAAACTACAGGAACAGCTATCCGGGGGTTTAGTAGTGGTCGTCCACGAGGAACCACACCCGCAGATGACCGGTATATTGCCTTACAGGCCAGAAGAAACAGGCGGCAGACAGCGGGAGAAATCGCTAGACACACGACACAGGCGACTGGACGACCGATATCGCGTTTTACCGTGGCCAGAAGACTGCACGGTGGTGGTCTGTTTGCACGACGCCCTGTACGGTGTGTACCTCTAACGCCTGCCCATCGGAGAAGGCGTTCTCTGTGGTGCCGGGAACACCGGAATTGGAGAGACAATGAATGGGGACGAGTACTCTTTACAGATGAGAGCAGATTTAGTCTGAGTTGCGATTCTAGACACATACACATCTGGACAGAGCGGGGAACACGCAATAACCCCTTCAACATCATCAAAAGGGACTGTTTTGGAGGTCGCGGAGTTCTCGTTCGAGCAGACATAATGCTTGGTAGCCGGACCGACCTTCATATCTCCCAAGGAGGTTCGTCACCTGGGACTGCTATTGTAACGAGGTTCTTCTTCCTTACATGCGTCTTTTCACAAGGGCTATGGGTCCTCAGTTCCTCTTCATGGACGACAACGCTCCACCTCATCGCACAGTTACTGTCGAAGAGCTGTTGGAGAGTGAAGATATTGAACACATGGATTGGTCGGCAAGGTCTCTGGATCTAAATCCCGTCAAGCATGTACGGAACTTACTAGGGAGACCCGTGGCAGCACGTAACTTATCGCCAGTAACGATTCCGAAACTGAGAATGGTGCTACAAGAGGAACGAGCAGCAGTGTCTCAACAGCTCATTAACAACCACATATCCAGCATGCACAAATGATGTGAAACCTGCCTAGCAATTAGGGGAGATCACATCCCCTATTAAAGACCGGATGCTTCTTGCTGGACACCCATCACAGGGATGTTTCGGCCTTCAGTTGCATTGCGCTCCATGCTACTTTTTCAACGAAGCTTCTTTTTATCCCTCTGGTTTCTCTTTTAGTAAGTGTTGCTTACATTACTCATGTCCTTACGTATTGGGGATCTTACGGTATTAAATGTGTTGATTTGGAAAGCTTTTGTACAAAGTTATCTTGAAAAAACCGTCTCGTTCTTAATTTTTGCACACCAGTGTGTTCTTCAAATTACTTCTTCTTTTTGAATACACAAGTAATGAATAATTTGAGTTAAAATGACACTCCGAATAACGATTATATTTGGGGGAGTTAAAGCAACAAGGATCAGAATAATGTTCATAAATTTGCAGGATAACTCTCGAAGATTTAAATATAGGACCTTCTTAGTTGCGGAACTGTAAATATTGAAAGAGAAGCCTGTGCTCAGTCGATAAGAATGAGAGGAAGTTTCGCAGTTCAATAATTAAGGACATCATACCGGATACGAATTCCTGGGATATATACAAGATTCCTTACTAATGTGGTTTAATTTACGTTGTTCAAACTAAAACCCTCAAAATTTCGCTTTATGGAACAGAAAGCATATGTTAGGGAAAAAGAAACGCATAATTTTCCTGCTCCCCTGCCCAATACGTTTGGTCAGAAAATCAAATTTTCTGTTTTATTGCAGCCAAAATTATTCAAAAAAACATCATCCTTTGACGAATTAACTTTTCTAGAGGTATTTTACATTAAAAAAATCTTTCAGTTCTGGTTAACGTTCCTAATTTCACTCCGACTTTATTCTCAGGTTTTAAAAAAATTATTTCATTGTTGTTTTCATTTTTATCACTATATGGAGGCAGTAGTTTGACTTGCTTACTGTCATTCTTATTACATGAGTACAGGCTTCTATTCTGTCATCTGCACTTCTACAGCTGAAGAAGAAAGTTATGTATTTAAACTTTCAAAACTAGTCCTGCAAATTTAGGAATATTATGCTGATCCTTGTTATTCTTCATATACAATAAATTTATTTTATAATAGGTGCCAGCTTATAAGTTTTCTGAAAAAGAAGATGCTGTTGAAATTCCTTCAAGTAGTTTAACAGTGTACTAAGAAAAGCTTGCTCAAATTAGATAAGATTCGAGAATAAATTAAATGTTGCATTTTTATGTAAATGTATAAGGTATATCTCCCCCATTCTTAGCGTGCCTTCGTGGTGTAATGGTCAGCACACTGAGCCGGTATTTCAGAGGTCCGTGGTTCGATCCCAGGCGAAGGCAGTGCATATTTTTCATGTTTACTGCTACTAAATAACCTAATGTCTCTACAAATGGTACTATATTCAGTTAAAGTAACTAATAAATGTTATATTTAAATAAGTAAATGAAATAAAAAAACATAAAAATTACAGCCGGAAGGAATCATCCGAATATGTTATGTGAACTGAAATGCGAACGTGATTTGCGAACTGATGGAAAGTGGTATGTAAAATGAATTCAGAAGTAATGAAGGCATTGTAGTTCCAGCGCAACTGAGCCGTTTGTTAGGATAAAAAGATACAGAAATGGAAGAAGTCGGTACTGTAGCATCACTTTTGATTCTAATAAAGAAAGTTACCTTTCGTAGTATTGTTACAAATGGAATCTAATTACAGATGGAATCCTCATTACTGGCTATTCAGGCAGTCCGACCTCGAAAGCCAGTAAGGTTTAACTGACTGTAAGCTCGCTATATTCTGAATAGCCATAAGCACATCATATCATGTACCAAACATAATTTATCAGCGAGAGATCGTACATTGGATTAATAATGGATAAATGTTGAAAGCGAAGCTAGCCATGGGAAAGCAGTTTTCTAAGATTCAATGCTGTCTTATAAAAAGGGCATGGGATTATGATAAGAATAATAGAAGTAGTTGTATAATAACAGCAGATGTCCAAGTATCTTTATTATCTGTAGATCTTCAGGAATAACAATAGGCCTAGGTTTCAAGGTCTGCTGTTAATTTATGTTTCTTGTGTTTTTCGTGGACCACTCCTCGAACATTATTATGCTACATGTAGATAAAGGTGATCTTGAAAACAGTAAAAGTTCTTTTTTCCATAGCTGGAAACTTCTCTTCAGATAGTCGTTTTCGATGAGGGAGACGTGTTGTAATCTTTATTCAAATGCTGGCGTTGCTCGGTTTTCTACGTACGCTTGGGATACTGGTGTCCAGTGAGTATGCTGGAATATATCTAAAAACTATCGGCTGATTGGAGGCATTGCGATATGATTGTCTAGACGCTAATGCAAACTTTACTGGTAAGGTCAATGGGAACTAGAAGATGATAAAATAGCTTCCTGCATTTCCAATATTTTCTTATAATGACTGGGACCTCTAGACGAGTTCTATGGTCTAGGATGAGGTTTCTCGTAAGCTCTGGTTGTTTAGTAGGCACATGTCACCGAACTGTGCGTTCTTGTGATGCACTGGCTAAACTCTATTGAATTACCACATCAATCTGACCCATGCAGCAGACAATGCAACGATTGGGTAATTTTTTGAATTCAGCGATACAGATTATTACCTCTTCATATAATGCACAAAGCAGACGTCCAGGTATATTTACTGTACGTAGGGTTTTAGCAATGTTTTTGCTATTACTACTGGCTTTGCATCGAGCAATTACATTGATCTTTATAAATCTTTCTGCGCTTTTTATAGACAATTATTTAAACATTAACCATGAGATATTATTAATTATTGTCATGTTGAGCAAAAACAATATTTAGTCTGAAATACATAATTTTAAATAAATTCAGCTTTGCGATTGAGGTATATCTTCTTTCCCTTAAAAAGTGCATTTGCCATATCCACTGGCTTATTTATTTAAAATATAGCATTTCCAGAATACAATAACAGATGTATTATTCCCGTAGCCAAAATTATACTTTTAGAAGTAATAAATGAAAAAAATTCTGCTAAAGTTTGTAAAATTAATAATTTATTGGTGTATAAATTTATGTGTGTACATAGTTAAAGCTTATTTTTAATGTTTGATATGAATATAGATCATAACACCATTTATTAAAAAGAATTTAAATGTAGAGAAATGCCTAGCAAAGTAAAAAGGAGCTATGAAGCACTCGATTAATTAACTGTTGAGGCCTTTAATTACTAACACATATCGTCAGATAATCAGATAAAGTTTAATTTCTTTATAAATCTGAGCTTTAATAGCTCGTCTGATTCTTTTCCAATTAACCCCGGCTTTGTCGGTTACATTAATCAGCGGTGTTAACCGTCCTGTTTCAAAGCAGTCGATGGGAAGTAATGCAGCGGGCTTTTCGTCCAGTTCACATTAAGAATTTTCTTAGACTTCCAGTTATTTGATAATGGTCGCAGTTTGAAGATTAAAGGTCTTCATAACAATAACAAATGTGGGGTTTTTAGTAGATTCCATAGTTTAGTTTATCAACACCAACATTCTAATTGATATTTTGTAATCTTAATTATGTAATTTAATTCTTAAATCAACATACTTAAAAATAGTTTTCCTTTCAATGAGTTTTTAATATATAATAATTCATCTAACATAGGACTGCATAAGATCGCACGTTTTTTAAAGAATTTTGCATTATGCAAAGTTTTTAATTACAGCAGTGTTCTTTATAATGCCTTCCTTACCTGAAAGAAAAGGAAGTAACTCATAGTAAGTACGGAATAGAGCAGTTATCATCATTGCTAGAGGCGCGTAGAAGAATTGAAACGTAGCATTTCTGAACGAATCTCTGATTTATATTTACCGTCTTACATTATATTTGACATCGGCAGTGGAGTTGTGTCATCTTCAGAGAGCTATCCGTGATCCCACAGGTAATTTCATAGTAAAAAATCACAGCAAGTTAGGTCTCAAGATCAGGATGACCACTTGCACTGCAAGTGAAGTCCTCATCTTACCCAAATGTTGAAAAAATCAATGTGGGCAGTGCAACTGAAAGAAGCAGGGAGCTCCATCCTGTACGAATACTAAAAAATCTAATCCTTTTCCTTTTTCTTAAGTTAGGAATAATGCTGTTCGTAACTAGTTAACGTAATGTTGAACTCTGTTAATGATAGTTCAAAAACAGAGCTACGTTTTTTAGAATTCCACTGTAGAACGCCATTTTCTAGACATAACTGTAATTAAAAATAATGAAATTTTTTAATGAAAGCATATTTTATTTTTGTATATTTGTAATAACTGCATTACCTTAAATAGTAAATTCTCGAAATATGAATTTTCAAATATGTACCGATTTTTTGTCATATTAATTGCACGAAAATAAGTTATAAATAACCAATATTATGCTTTTAGTATTGATAAGTAACTCTTACATTTTCAGTTTTACACACATATTTATTATAAAATTTTGGTCAACCATGAGTTTATTAAATCTTGATAATTTTGAGAAAAACATTTGAACCTTATGATTTATTTTTTTTAATAAATGTAATCTAAAACTGATTTATTTGCTTCTTAACGCAAACACTTTTTATTTACTATAAGTAAAACTGTTTATTTATAAATAAATTTTCAAACAGAGTTTTGAAATTTAGAATTTTATCGTAATGATAGCCAAAGTGTTTCTTTCCTGATAAATAGAATTAATTGACTTTTATTAATTTTCAGGTATTATTTTCGAAGAAGCATTGCAACAGCTCGTAATCAGTCCAACGTTATTAAGAGTTATACGACTTATTCGTATAGGTCGAATATTGCGTCTAATTAAAGCAGCGAAAGGTATTCGAAAGTTGCTCTTCGCACTTGTGATTTCTCTTCCAGCCCTGTTCAACATTGGAGCGCTTCTTTTCTTGGTCACTTTTGTATACGCCATCATTGGCATGTCTCTGTTTGGTCATGTTAAATTACCAGAAGCAGGATCGGGAACAGGGGGATTGTCTGAAATGGTCAACTTCCAGACATTTGCCAATAGCATGATACTTCTGTTCCGACTGGCTACTTCCGCTGGGTGGAATGATGTTCTAGATGCTCTGATGGTACAACCTCCTAATTGTGATATTCATTACATGAACTTGCCAAATGGTAATTGTGGCCATCCGACATTAGCAGTCATCTACCTTGTCACATACATTATCATCAACTTTATGGTTATCATCAATATGTATATAGCAGTGATTTTAGAGAATTTAAGCCAAGCCAGCAAGGAAGACATAGGTATATCTGAGGAGGATATTGAAATGTTTTACGTGTGTTGGTCACAGTTTGATCCCAATGCCACGCAATTTATTCATTACAGCCAGTTATCTGATTTTGTGGATTCATTAGATCCGCCGCTGGGGATTGAAAAACCCAACGAGCCGGCACTGGTAGCCATGAATCTTCCCATTGCTACTGGTGACAGGATCCACTGTTTGGACATTTTGCACAGCTTGGTGAATTTAGTACTTGGAGATGTAGAGGACACAGAGGAATTTCGAATTGTACAAAGACAAGTTGATCAAAGGTTTCGCAAAACATTTCCAACGAGAAATTTAGTAGAAATCATCTCAACGACGCATAAACGCAAACAACAAGACAATGCTGCCAAAGTGATCCAAAGGACATATAAGAAGCATCTCAGCAGACTAAAACATCGGACAGATAATAAGAGTTAACATATACATGCTTTGTTATTTATTTACTTATTTATTAGTTTTAAATAAAATGCTTTTATAAAATTATTTTGTCTTCCAATATTCGAAGTCAAACTTCAGTGTGTTTGAAAACTAAAATTTTGGAGCTAAATATAGGCTTATAAATTTTTAAGATTATTATCTTAAAAAGCACTGAAAAATATGATAATGAGAGCTTGAAATTATCTTCAGCAGCAAATATTTAGGATAATTTAAAGAATGTCATGCATAGCATACAGAATGCATATACTATATAGCCTCTGGCAATCTTTACTCATGATTTTTTAACTCTTACGGAAGTTATTTTACAGTTTTCTACATTAGACTTACTCTTCACGTCGCTGTTTCAAATGCAAAACGTAGAAACGAAGTTGTATTCGTTTTATCATGTACTGAATGCAATATTAATTTAATTAATATTATTATTTTTTAAACCGATGGATTTATGATATTAAAATAATTTTATACATTAAGTTTTTTCAGTTATTATATTATCTATAGAAAGCGTTTTGAAAATAAAAAACTGTAATTCTAAATCTTAGCTATTTTTAAAAATACGTTTATTGAAACTTCACTGAGAATTACTTCCTAAATATTGACTGTTTTCAAGGGGAAACAGTCGTCTAACGGGTAAACTCCTCCACCCTGAATTATCTGAATACATTTGGTTAAACCTTATGTGAGAGAAGAATACAATTCCACCCATCCCTTCGTAAGGAAAAAACTTCCAAATCATTTGGAACACTTAATGCTTCGTTACAGTTGTGATGCAACTGCGGATAAACTCTTTAATATGTCCTTTCAGTACCATCTATTCAATATCTGGATCGCTAAGATGGAACTGATGAAACAACTCTTCTCTGTTATTCACAAATTCCCTCCTGCAGGAAGCTGGAATATTTTTTACAAGTAATAATCAACTTCCTCTTTCAGCAATTTCAAGTGAACCCATTCAAAGTTTGATACTTGTAGAAAGTGTCAAATTTCACTTTCATTCTATTTTCCCCATTACAGGAGAGCTGAAATTCGTAGAAGCAGCTTTCCGCTTTCTGAGTAATAGACAAGACCACCGACAGCCCTCTCAAATACTGAATTTCTTCGATGACTATTTAAATTTTATTAACCCCATTTAACGAAATTTAGTTAATAAACAAGCCGCATTGGATTGATTACAGCTTATGCTTTTTACCATATAATGCGCAGAAAAACTTCAATATTCAATGTCAGAAACACTTTTTGTTGTGAGGAGTTAATGTTTCAGATCGAAGTTTATATCCATAGTTTTATTAAAGCACTCTAGTATCCTATGCAATATGCAGTTATTTCTAACAGTTTCGACCCTCTATTTTCCTTGTTTTTATGAAGAAAAATCACTATTATGAGGAAGTGAGAAATTAATTTTTTGATCGATTTCCTAAAATATGAAGCTAGTTTCGAACCTTGTGGGCCTAGGTGGTAGTCATGTCTTGCTTACAAAAGATACCTGTTTTTGTTGCAAGGCTCTCATTCTTGCAGATAGATGCAGTCTTTCTTTATGTTGCAGATAGCATAAGAAATTTTACCTTTATCGGATCCAAAATGTGTAATTGTATCGGATTTTCAGAAAGGTATATGGTAATGCAATTCTTTTTCATGCCATTCATTTCCTTTTTCATTTCAATTTCTTTTTCTCTTTCATATTTTATTATTTACTTCACAAATCATGGCTAGTCCCAAATAAAAGGCTGGTTATGTGGCTGGGAGAAAACTCTTCTCCCAAAGACAGCAAACATCTCTCAGTCCAAGAAAGTTTGAAAAAATTAAGCCATTATATTGCACTTAAAAAGTAGGCTAATGAAATGTAACGAAGTTATGTAAGTTCTTTCACTAGATGAAGGCTATTTATCGGACAAAATGCAATATAATTGAAGACAGTTATATTTTATTAGCCTTTTGATGCACATCATGTAGCTTTTACATCATATCAGATAATTTGTAATCAAGGTTAAAATCCATTTTCTCCTTTGAATGTAAAGTGTTATTTTTAATTAGTTATCGTACGAGAGAAACATCCTGTTTGTAAACTGCTTTAATTTTATTGAAATAGAAAAAATGATTGTGTGTTTGTTTGAATGGAAAAATTTCGTCTAAAAACGTACGTTTTACACTTTGTTTCATAGAAAAAACATTTTATTTTGAATGGTATAATTTTTGTGAAAATAAAGTGCGACTAAACTGGAAAATATCCTTCACTCATATTGAACTAAATACTTGTTTGTCCGACAGGGAAATTTCTGTTATCCTGACTAGTTATGCAACATTATTGCCCAAATGGTTAGAATATCCTGGAGGAATGTAGTTTAATTGGTCTGGATATTTGAAGCTATATTTTATTTATTCTAGTGTGAATTCAAAGAATGTTTGTTTTCGAATAGCGTGTGATAAGCTTCAAATAGAGCAAAAGAATGTTGCAATTAGTCTCGGAACTATGCTGGTATTTCGAATGATGTTTACGATTGTGTCACTGTTTAACTATTATAGATCAAAATTAAGTTTATAAAAAATAATAAGACATATTAAAATATTCATAAAAAGTTAAACAACCGTAACAAAATGCTAGAAAAATAAGTAAATTAAAATATTGTTATATGAGGACGGGTTCTTGATGAATTGAATGTATACAGAACTAATGAAAGCTTGGTGAAATTTATTTTCCATTGGGGAAACAATTCGCTGTTCTGGAATTTTTTCATACAGCACTCAGTATGAGATCAATCAGTAGCTGCTACTTCAAACTAATAAGAACGTTGAACACAAAGCAATACAAAGAAAAAGCTCTCGTGGTGATCTTTTAATACTCTGAGTTAACGTGAAAACTGATCCTCTCTCCGGTCTATTATACACAGTCCAGTCACATTAATGTGACCACCACGTACTTTCCATGTCAGAGTTAAATAACCAATCACAGAAGGCAGGTGGCAGCACAGTGCAGTTGAGCGTATATAAAGAGTGTGTGAGGGCTTCGGAAAACATTTCAATCGTTGGCGTAATGCAGAAACGAAGCGATTTATCCGACTTCCAAAAGGGCATGATCATTGGCTTTCGGGCCAAGGGTGGAAGCATTTCCGAAACGGCTGAGTTTGTGAACTGTTCGCGTGCCGCCGTGGTAAAAGTGTACCGTGCATGGCAAAATGGGACTGTCCAAAATCAGCGACGTGGCAAATGTGGTGCACCACGGGCCATAGATGACAGAGGCGAACGACGGTTGCGGAGATGCGTTCGGGCAGATAGACGGGCTACCGTTGAGCAACTGACCACCAAAATGAACCAAGGGGCTACCAAAAGTGTCTCCCAAAGTACTATTCAGCGAACATTGCTGCGTCTGGGCCTCCGAAGCAGACGCCTGGTTCGTGCACCTATGCTGACTGCTGTTCATCGACGGCGAAGGCTAGAATTTGCACGCCAGTACAGCAGCTGGACGTCCACTGAGTGGCGACAGGTTGCGTTTTCGGATGAATCGCGTTTTATGCTCCATCGGACAGATGGACGTTGGCGTATAAGGCGTGAAACCTCTGAAAGGAACCACCCTGCAACCATTGCCGGAACGGTCCAAGCTGGAGGCGGGAGCATTATGGTCTGGGGAATGTTTTCCTGGCATTCTCTAGGTTCACTGATCATTGTGGAAGGCACAATGGATCAATACAAGTACGCATCTGTCCTTGCGGACCATGTTCACCCCTACATGCGCATTGTTTTTCCTCAGGATGATGGCATCTTCCAGCAGGACAATGCGAGGTGCCATACAGCTGCCAGTGTACGTGCGTGGTTCGAAGAGCACCAGGATGAGTTTACCGTCCTCCCCTGGCCAGCAAACTCACCTGACTTAAACCCAATCGAGCATCTGTGGGACCATCTCGATCGAGTTGTTCGCGCCATGGATCCTCAACCGCGTAATCTAGCGCAGCTGGCCACGGCATTAGAGTCGGCATGGCTCAACATCCCAGAGAACACCTTCAGGGACCTATGTGACTCTCTTCCTGCACGTCTCGCAGCAGTCCGCTCTGCGAAAGGTGGTTATTCTGGCTTTTGACAGATGGTCACATTAATGTGACTGGACTGTGTATATGTCTCTCGGTTTTCCGAGCACAGAGAAATTTCTAGTTTCTTCGATTTTTCGATATTGCTGTAAGCCATATGCAGCTACAGTTACAGTTACATGGGTAGCGAATTAGTTACAGTTACGCAGGAAAGCGCGAAAATTTCGCCAAATGACTACCAAGCTTGGCAGCTTTTGGCGAATTATCGCCATATTTGGCTGCAAAAATTAGTTGCGAGAACCATCTTCATCTTGACGCTATCTCGCCAATTGGTGAGGTAAATTGACATATTACTGTTAAATGGACTTATTCCTGTATCGTTCCGGCGATGCTTCGCATCCTCAGGTTTTTCATGCTATTTATACAAGAGTTACTACAATTTACATATAATTTCATTAAAATTATTTACATATATACAAAATTTGTAACAATACATTTTTCGTTTCATCATCGCATTAAAGTCTGTATATACGTATAATCATAGTAACTGCCATTGAAAGAAGTTACTGCGGCAATAAATCTTACGAGGAGTAAATATATTTGCCTTTTCTTGCAGTATAGCGATATTTTTATTATATTTCCTTAGCAAGGTGCAATTCTGCTCAGATTCTTTTCCTACTATTAAGAATGTTTAGGAAATTATATTTTCTTTCTAATTTTTGTTTAAATGAGCGTACGGTAACACTTAGTCTTTTGCACACTCGAAGTTATGCAGTTCCTTATTTTTCTCTCCCACTGCCTTTAAACGAAACCCGTGAATATGTCTAGGAGATCGTTCTCAAAAGCGAGATGAAAGAACGCCAGAAACTGACCAAACCACTCATGTTCAAATTGTTATATTAAGATAAAGCAAATAACAGGAATTCATTTATTGTACATATACAGTAAAATGGGTGAAAGACATGATTAAATTTTCAGGTGGTTTGGCGTAGCGCGTAGAATTCGGTTCACGGAGCTGCCAAGTCTGGCAGCAACAACAGCCGTAATCATGCTGCTCATCGAGCCGAACTGAGCTTGAATGACAGATACGGGTACTTCATTCCATTTTCAACTATATGCTAAAATTCATCAGCTGTAGTGGCTGAGGAGTGATGAAGTACCAGTCACTCGGAAACCCATGACCAGATGTTCTTAATGGGTGAGAAACCTGCAAAACGTTCTGGCCAGGGCCACAATCGAATCCCTCTGTATTGAGGAATGTCACTTAGGTTAACTGATTAAGCCAATGAAACTCAAAGGTTACCACCATATACAGAGGGAAGTCTTCGTGGAGAACTTTTTAAGGGAAGATGGCTCGTATCCTTGTTACGCATGAAGAAAACCAAAAATGAAGATATCCTGCTCGCAGGGTCTTGGACCCCAACTGAATTACCAGTTTTGGACCGCTCAGCCTCTGGTGGGCTGAAGGAAAGTCAGAATAGCCTGGACAATATGCTGTCGTGCCCACTCATATTGAACGGTGTTATTGCCAAGGCCTTGAAGATATGGCACAGCCACGTACATTAACACCTCAACGGCGCCTGTTTACTTTAGCGGCTATGGGAACAAGAGGTAACCGGATTATGTACCCACCATACCAACATTCTAGGTTATAACTAACATGATTAGTCTGAAAAGATCACGTGATATTAGTCCTGTGTCCAGTATTGTCGTTCATCGCACCATTGCAGGCGTGCATCTGTCTGCTGTAGCGTTTGAAGCGTCAAGAGTGGTCGCCGCGCTAACAACCCGTGGTGCTGTAGTTGTCATCTCACTCTCTATGCAAAAACGTGTCGTCGTGTGCACGTGCCAGGTTCCTGATTCCGGGCATGTGACGTGGTTGAATGATCCAGCAAGACCGAAAGGACAATATAATTGTCCTCTTGAGCGTCATTGGCCCGGGGCCGTTTGAGATCCTGGATGACGTTCACTATAGCGTCCCTGGACGCATCGATTTTATATCAATTAGTTACACGTGCAGCAATGTCACGGAACGATAAATAGCAGTCCCGATAGACCATGATCCTCCCGCTATCAAACTCTGTCTCGTGCTTGTAGAGGCTTCTTTTCTTATACGAGGCACACCTTAGCACAAACAATCGACGTTTAAATTCAATTTCCAAGTGAGAAATATGCTGTGCAATCTTTCTATTTATTTAAATATAGATGTTGTTACTTATGCCTGCACATGCTCTGTAATGCTAATCATTTTCACATGTCAGCACTCAGTACCTTTCACGTAAATTTGACATTTCTTGCATGCCGCCTTCATGGTGTAGGAATTATAATGGCCAGTAGTACAAAACTTCCGGTCTATTAGATTTGAAAGTTGTTAGTGATTATGTCAGTGAATTTTTGGACTCGCCTATCAAGCAGCTGACAATCGATGCGCTTATAAAGATGAGTCAGCAAGTCGCTAAATTTCAGAGAACGTAGATTCTAAAGAGAAAAGCATTCTAACTATAAGATATGGAACAAAAATTAATAGCAGCTTACTGTGAAGAAATTTGATGCGACTAATAAACGTTAGTCAGTCTTTAGATGAGCTTCTTCTAAACAATGTTTTTAGCTATTTTTTCTATTTAAGTAAAGTTTTTATGCATATTTATTGCCTGATCCTGCTATCATGAAAAATTTGGGTATTACTATTCAAGAAAACTTATTTTCTCAGCAGCATAATCACTGACTGGAATTATTTGGAAGAAAGTAAAAAGTCGAAAGTTAATAAAGCTTAATGTAATAAAAAGGACATCTAGACATATACATCAAAGTTTATAGATAAGCATTTTAGACGTTACAAAGAAAATGAATGCGCTTTCTTGTGTGCTGTTTGTTTTACGTATATACGAGCCTATCTCACTTAAAGTCCTTTACGAAGGCATCCCCCTTAGGCAGATAGCCCTCGTGCGCATGCCGTAATTAAATAAATCAAACCAAACGTGTGTGCTGCAATGAGCAGGACGCAAACAGCGAGTTTTCTGGCATACATGTCTCATGGCATACTATCTCATGAAGTCTCCTGGCAATTGTACACCGTGAAACTCGGATTCCAGCATTAGCATACAGCTCATGTGACAGCTTGAAACTGTAGCAATCCTGTTTCGTCGCGCTGAAAGGGAGAAACAATGATAATCGTTCGTCGTTGTTGGTTTGGTTGGCCTGTCCTGCCCTTTTCGATATACATCCAGTGTCTTGAAACTATTTCCACAAATTGTAGACGACAGTGGGCGTTACACTGAGCTCAGCACTTGTGACTGCCCTATCTCTAATCTTCCGAAATTTCTCCATCTCATTCCGTCATTTATACATTCATGGCTACACATATTACCCCATAAATTTGCCCAATACGTGCGAGAAACACGGCGAATGTCATGATCATTCACACAAATCACCGAACACACAGGTAAGAGCCCAACAAATCACCAAAAAACCTCTTATGCGTTCATATCGCCTTCTCAATGACAGTTCCGCATACTTCTCAATGACAGTTAGGTATTCGACTCATATTTATATATTATATTTATTTTTCATATTTATTATTTTCATAATGCTTCGTCTGCATAATTAGTACCTTTGGTTCAGTGTTTTTCGAAAGTCAGGCATAATTTGCAAATTATCTTAATTTTGCATATGAGTGCTTAAGGTTTAAGTTTCCTAGGCTGCTACAGTTCAGCAAAGAAGACTCCAGCTTCTTCTCTACCTATAGTATTCAAAAAACCTATTTCCAGGCCTATACTGGTTTCTGTTTCAATAACTGAAGAAGCATTGTCGTGGTTCGCATTACAGCAACGAAGCAAAAATTGCAACGCAGGAAGTTTAGGATTGCGGCAAAATATTTTTCCTTGCTGGAATTTGACGCGTAACTGATCGAAATACTAAACACGTTCAGGTAACTGCACAGAAAACAGAATAAATCATTTTGAATGCTTGTGTCGTGTATATATGTGAGACTTAAAACTTATTGAACGTTATATACAACACTGTTATTTAATCGTGTCCTGTTCAAGTGGAATGTGATCTTTTATTACTATCGAGGATCTTCTTTGAAGAAGAAACAGTATAAATATTCTTATAGAGGACGATTCAAAAGTTGCGCACATCAAACAGTCCGAAAATAACAATTCAAAAACAGTCCGAATTTTAAAATGGACCTTACCAGCAAATATTTCAGTAGATGACACCCGATGCTGTTGCAAATATTATATCACATTAAATTTCAATTGCAGTTTGTACTATTAGAATTAAAAACTTTTAGGATTTTATTTGGGGCGATACGGAGATGGCTTTTCCAAGATAAAAGAATTTTTATGATTGAACACCACTTCAAAACGCATTCTCGAAGAACATTTGTTGAAACATTTGAAGTAACTTTCCCAAAAATTCGTGATCTTAACTATAGTGATTTTTCTCCTTAATAATCTGGTTTTGTGAAGCTGGGAATGTTCACCTTAAGAAATGCATCTGAGTTTGGACAAAATTGGGCGAAGTCAGGAATAAAATGTTGCAGTCACCAACAAATAATGTAAACCAGATAGCATCGCATACAGTACATATATACTAGTGGGAAAACATAAGCAACTTTTCTCATTTTAGCCGTGATTTCTAAAACGTAAACTGAGAGACATGAAATTCATACCAAACGGACGAACAGAAGTCTTTATTGACAGAATGGCGTTGGTACAAAAATCCTCTTTATCAGACAACACAAAAGAGTTATTGTCTGATCAGGAGGGAGAAGAACAAACCACAGAAGGTTAGTAAGGGATATGACCTCCCCTAACTGCAATAGGGGCGTTATACAGTCCATCGATACTCAGCAGTA
>KK113394.1:95573-117528 GCA_000611955.2 Stegodyphus mimosarum
ATGAGACTGATGGGATGGTCCTGGCGCGCCCTGGTGTGCTTGCGTGGAGACGCATTAAAATGAATATACGTACAGAACTCTATATTTTCGACAGAGTTTCGCTTCCTGGAGATTATTACTGTGATGAAGCTATCCTTCTCCGTGTGCCTGTTTTTCTCGATGCCATTGGTCAAAACTTTGTTTTTATGAATGACAATTCCTCTTTGCCTGACAGTTTCTTATATTAACGGTATTCTGTCAATAAAGCCTTTTTTTCGTTCGTTTCGCATTGCATGCGTCCTATTTAATTTTTTTCTACTACGCTTTCCTTACCCTTTAAGTATTATATTGTGCCTCTGAAGTATGAAGCTTACACCTCTCAGTTGATTGTTTGAGGAATTACGGCCAAAATCAGAGAGGTTGCTTAAAGTTTTGCACACTAGTATAGTTACGATTGGATTTTGTTCCAACGGAGTTTTCAGGGTGTTCTCATTGAGTTCTACAGATATTTCAGAAGAGGTTCGTCTTTTAGGCTCGGAATTTCTGGAAGCATCGTTGACAATATATTACGCTTATTGTCCGATGTAGGCATCGTATTAATGTTCCTCTTAATAATCATTTAATTGAACTCATATAGCAAAATCAACTCGGAATATATTCCTTTGTCACTTCCATTTTGCTTTCAAGAAATAAGTGTTAAAATCGAAAAGCACTCTTCAAAATTTGCAACGAGAATAAAGCAAAGATAAATTTACTACTTCCTCTTATAACAAACTGATGAAGATAGTTTGTTTTATTCCTATCCGAGTTTTAGTTCGTTTGAAAAAAGTAGCATCATTTATTGATAACCGAATGCTTGTATTTTCAGACTGAAAACTCAATTTCGAAGTTAAGAAAACCAGTTCAATGCTACTTGCATGGTTCAAATGAATAAAAAGTCACAAAGACACAATTAAAATTAGTTACTAAACATTTCCACTACATTTTTCCTCTGCTGAAGCTAAACTATGAGGAGCTTGATAATCACTTGTCAAGTGCTACCACGGAAACAGCAAACAAATGCGGGACTTCAAAGTTTGCTGACTCTCCGGATCAACAGAACACTAATATTGTCGATCCAGTACTGATTGTACTTACTATACAAACCCAATTTATTCTTCATTCTGGTGAAGATAGACAAAAAATTAAAAAAAGGCAGAAAAAGATTTACTAAGTAATAAAATAAACCTTTACAAGGGTATAACTCTATAATCATCTATATCACTCCGATAGTTGTGATACTTTTAGAGAAAACATTGTTATGTCTAGGTATCTAATATTTAGGTTAGTTTCACAGTTTCGACACTCGTAGCCATGATGCATTAGGAACAGATTCCTTTAAAAAATTTTGCAATTCAGTGATTTAACATTTTACATTTGAGAATTTTTTGTTTGCATAAAAATTTGCAAAGTTATCAAATGAAACCGCGAGCTAAACTAATATCCTGTTAGTCAGCGTATAAAGTATTTCTCCTGCCTTTTTAACATGCCTTCCTGGTGTAGTGGTCAGCACACTCGGCGTGTATTCGAGAGATCCGTGGTTCGAGTACCGGAGCAGACATTGCTCATTTTTCACATCTTCTGCTTAAAAAAAGTACCTAATGTCTCTACAGTGGCACCCGAACTAAATCTACTGGATGAAGATTCTCCACCACCAGGATTTGGCGATTGGGTCCCCTAATCCCCAGTCGCCCTTTAAAAGGGGAAGTATATAAGGTATTTCTCTCGCGTTCTTAGCATGCCTTCGTGGTGTAGTGGTTAGCACACTCGGCGCGTATTCGAGAGGTTCAAGGTTCGAGTCCCGGGGAAGGCCTTGCTTATTTTTTACAGCTCCTATTTTAAAAAAAAATAACTAATGTCTCTACAGGTGATTCAGATTTATACGCAATTTTTGATGCGCATTACAAGCATAATAAAAAAACTGTGTTCGTACTACATTAATAATATTAAAAAAAGAATCGAAATTTTGCTTTCGAAAAAATAACTGAAAATTACCTTCAGCTTTCAGATACGTTATGTATAGCCTTGCGATACCGTTGATACAGTGAAGCATCCTACAAAAGCTCCATAGAAACTTTGCAAAACGTTTTCCTGTAGTTATTATTCAGAAAAATTTGTATGCTAAAATAAAGACCTTTTTCATAACAATTATTGCTCCTAAAAATTTTGCCCTGGCTTTCAAAGGTATTTTACAATATTTTTGATTTTGTAATGAAATTTTGGAATATTTATTATATATCTCCGAAACTCGAGTTCTTTTGTAGTTCGTCTGTGCTGCGATGTACTTGTGTTAATGGGCATAACAAGAAGCAGTGTTCTGAAGATCCTTTTCCCCCACAAACACACTTGTCTCAGGAAGAGATATTTCTCTTGCAGTAATAAGTGGGGAAGGGTCCACGTCCAGATATGCATTGATTTATTCGGGGTTATCGACATGTCTTTTCCCGTTTATTACGTTGATTAGTTCATGCGCTGTCCTGCCTTGGAGAAGACAGTTCCATTCGTTCTACCAGATAAGATATATTTTTCTGTGCATTTCATTTTTTTTCTAGGTATGACATAGACCATTTTAAGATCATACCTTCGAAATCAGGAGTAGTAACTACAGCTTTAGCATGGAAGTTGGCGTCTTCGTTTTCTTTATACTCTGCATGTGCTTTTAACCCATCAAGCAAAATTTTAATTGGCAGTTTTCTTGGAGGAGACCAAAGAATTCTCTTGATATTGGAAAAGAATTCTTCAAGTTCGCTAATGCACGCAGCAAAGTAAAAGAATTTGATTGAATTGTAAGCTGACTGCATTTTTTATTAACTGCAAATTCGATGGCCATTTTAATTACTAAATCCTCCTGTAAATGCTATTGGTTATTTGTTGATATTTATACGCTGTTTAAAAATTAGAGAATCATTTACTGATGAATCAAAATTAAGAAGTCACGTAACATATAAGGTTTGAGGAAAGACATTAGGAAAATAACACCTTCAAACTAAGAAAAGCTGAAAATTATTGATTCGATGAGCACAGGCATAAATTTAAAAAATGAATTCCACTAAAATAGAACAAAAGCTTATGTCAACAGTAAAATATAAAAGTCAAAGAACAGCTAAATTTTCGGAAAGTTTTTTTTAATAGTTAATTTTATAAAAGGTATCGGTTTACATGCACATAAGATGATATATGATGATGCATACAAGATGATGCAGTTGTATATATATATATATATATACTCGTAGTACCTATGTGTATAACTGCATTGTCTTGTTAACAGGAATGCATCCAAGCTATTAATATTATTACGATATTAAGCAATATTTGTGTACAGTACTTATTACTGAAATATATCAAGTCACATTTATACTGCTAATAAATTGCAGGAAGTGATGTTATTGAAATAATTTGGAAGAAAGTGTTAGCATGCAAAAAGGATTTGGGACTACTGTAACTGAAATAAATCTTCCATTTCTATTTACAGATTTCATTGCTCAAAAAGCATTTACATGCTTCTAAGAATAAGTATTTCAGGAAAACTGGTATTCGAAAAGGTATAATATATGATGATTACTACATCTACTTAATCCTCATTCCCGAAGAACATCGCACGTTTACCAGAGAAATATAAACTTCTTCGAATTGTCGCATCGCTTTGGAATGTCGATTTTATGATTCCCGGATGTTCATTTTATCGCGAATGCAACCGGAACTTTTGAATGATAGAAAATGACGCGAATTCATGGTGGATTTTGCTTTCACCCCCTTTTTTAGTAAAATAAACAACATGACGTTGTGCGGTGTTATTAGAAATGAAGTGAGCCAAAGAAATACAAGACTAGTAATGGATATGACAAAAGTAGGAAGATAGCTTTTGTTCAAAAACATAATAAAAATTTATGTAAAACTTCTTCCTTAAAATGTACGGAACAAGGGATAGAAATAAACGATTTTTTACTGAAGGCGAAATTACACAAGTGAAACAATACAATATTTTTATAAAAATATGATCGTTGTAATTTAATAAATACAAAAGTTCAAAAATAACTTTTGCGCACTTTATTTTACGAATTACTTTGTCAAAAAGCAACAAAGTAAAAGTATAAAAAAGCAGTTATATAGTTCACAAAAATTTTGTTCGTTTTATACGTTTTAGTATATGTGTACGCATATAGAAACCCAAATTGCATCGTACGTAATTATAGACACATTTATTTAATCAATATGCATGTAAAACCAGTACCTTTTAAAAACTTAACTATTCAAATAACTTTCGGAATTTTAGCTGTTCTTTGACTTTTATATTTTACTGTTAACTTTAGCTTTTATTTTCTTTTAATATAATTCATTTTTTAAATTTGAAGCCCCTCTTCATCGAATATATTCCTTTCAACGCCTCTTGATTTGAAGGTGCGATATTTTCTGTGTCTTTTCTCAACCCATATACATTACGTGACTTCTTAATTTTGATTCCTCAGTCAACGATTCTATAGTTTTTAGAGAGCCTATAAACATCAGTACATACCCAAAAGCATTTACAGATATATTTAAATTAGAAGAAAAGTAGGATCAGTCTGTATTTTCTATACAGCGTAAAATCTAAAAAAATCTCTTTAAAGGACGCCTGTACCCAGAAAATTTAGTTTTCAAGGGGAAACTTCAGTAACTAAAAAGGCAGCAGAAACTGCAGTTAATAAAAAATGCAGTCCGCTTATAAGTCAATCGAATTCTTTTTCTTCGTAACATGCATTAGCGAATTTCAAACATCCTTCTACAATAACACGTGAATTCTTTGATATCCTCCAAGAAAATTGTGAAATTAAATTTCGCTTGGTGGGATGAAAGCACACGCAAAGTATGAAGGAGGCGAACACGCCAACTTCCATGCCACAGCTGCAGCTGCTACTCCCGATTCCGAAGATATGGTCCTTTAAATGGCCTAAGTCATACCTAAAAAATGAAACGTGTAAGAAAACAAAATTGTACTTGGCAGAACGAAATGAACTCTCTTCCTCAAGGCAGGAGAGCACATGAACTGATCAAAGTAATAAAACGGAAAAGACGTCTCGATAACCATCACTTATATCAATTCATATCTGGACATGGACTCTTCTCCACTTATTACTATTTGAGAAATATCGCTTCCTCATACATCTGTGCTTGCTGCGAAAGAGGATCTTTACAACACTGCTTCATGTCGATTAACACAAGCACATCACGAATCCAACTACAAAAAAGCTAGAGTTTCGAAAATATGCTATAATAAATAATCCAAAATTTCGTCACAAAAGCAAAAAATATTGTAAAATACCTTTCAGAATAAGGACAAGATATTTGTTAGCAATAACTGTTATGAAAATGTCTTTATATTCTTGTAAATAACTACTGCATGAAAATGCTTTGGAAAATTTACACGGAGCTTCTGTAGGATGCTTTATTGGATCAGTATCATCGCAGGAGAGTACCTGTATCACCATAAAGTCCTGGTGTCTCGCATACTTATTGCTGTTCTATCTTGTTAGAGTAGGTCGGTGCAGTTGAATCCTCATCTTTCACTAGATCAGCCATTTCATGTTTTCGAGTTCACTATAAGGTTTTTTGTTTTATGGGTAAACTCGCCATTTAATCAAAATGTTGCAATGCAGGAAGGGGAATGACATAACTAGCCATAATCTATCGAGTGAAAGAAAATTGACAACAAACCCTAAGCAATATACAGAAGAAAAGAAAAAAACTGAGATGACTTTATGAGTTCAATATTGGAAATTTCTCTCACAGTTAAGCGGCTATAGGCCCTGATTTAAAACTTTGTAGGCATTACTTTCATTTTTTAATAGTTATTTTTAATTTTGAAACACTTTCCTTTAACCTCTTGTTTTCCACCTACAACTTCCTACCAGAATGAGTTATTTTATCGCTTTTTATGCGGCTATAGTATCGCTTTTTATGTAGTAGAAGTAGAACCAGTATTTAATGGGAAATTCAGTCACTTCCTTAGAAGAGCTCATAAGCTCTCAATAAAGCGTGTTCTGCTTTAGGGCCACGTCGATGCTTTAAGCCTATTTTACTAAGTCCGGCAGTAGTTTTACGTGTCTGCTAGTATTCGCCGGTGACCTTTAATTACGGACCAACTCTGTTAGTTATTTTTCTACAGCTTCGGGTAAAGTTTAGCTAGTTAGAATTAGTTAAGTTCCTTATTTTCTATCTTAAGTTAAAGCCCAAGTGGAGGCTTTCCTGTAAGCTCCAGAAAGGACCGACTGTATTATTTATGTGAGTGAATAAAAGACTATTTTAACCCTTCTTCAGAATCATCCCTATAGTTATAAGAAGACCAGCGAAAGGTCGGTAGGCTCTTCGCTAAAGTTCTAGGAGCCAAGGACATGTAAATTAACTAGAATGTTACAACTTCATTATTAATATGAAGGAAGTTTGGCTCTTAAAATCAATTAATTTAGAATTCAAACAACAAAAATCAGCGTTATATTTGCAAATTTTCACAGCGCTAATTTCGATGCTTTTGCCATCGAAACTAGGCCTGTGAAATATTTGATTCATAGTAATCCTCAGCTGCCAAAGCGAAAATGAACAAGATAAGATATAGTGAGTAGACAAGATAACATAAGAATGGCTGGACAAGAGTTAAGCTACTTGCGCCATCTGTTGATGAAATGAGAATTAAACATAATTTCTTTAAAGGCTGAAGGCAAAGATGGATTGGAATTAGGGTCATTAACTTCACTGGTGAAATAAGTTAAGAGAATTTTCATAGTTGATCTATGATCTCCAGAACTACAGGACAGATTTTAATCAAATTTGGTGTGAACATAGGTTGGTATAATATAAACAAAATAAACTTTCAACAGTTATAATAGACACACATGTTCGTGTGTAAGGCTCATGGGAGTCTGAAGGTCTGAAACAGCGGTTGCAGAAGACACAAAAGAAATGGGTTAATAGAGAGTCCCTTCTTACAGCCATACAGGCCTCGCAGCGTGATGTCATACTGGAAATACGACAGTTTATCAGCGCCTGTGGCAATTGGTCCCACTCATTCGGCTACGATGTTTTCAGTTCCTGGATGGTTCTCTGAGGGGGTTGCGAGTTGCAATTGCTCACCTCAGAGCGTCCCAGACATACATTATAAGGTTGAGGCTGGAGACCTGGCTGGCCAATCCATCCGGCGAATATCCTCACTCTCGAGAAATTCGTCGATCAGAAGAGCTCTATGTGGCCTCGCGTTATCGTTCTGTAAGATGACCTCGGGGGCCCACTGCACCCCGGAAAAGACGAACATAGGGCTCCAAGACCTTATTCCTATACCTCACACCAGTCACAGAGCCTCTGTCAAAGACGTGGAGAGGTGTGCGGCCATCCAACATGATGCTTGCCCAGATCATTACATAATTGTCGATTTCACGGACACTGGAGAGTTGGTGCCGGGTCCCTGGCTCTCTCCATATGAAAGTACGGCGAGAATCGGTGTTTAGGCTAAAACGGGACTCGTCGGTGAACAGAGCGGTCGCTCATTGCCGTACTCAATCACTATGCTGCCCGTCATGCTAATTGGACTCTCCTGTCTGTAGACATGAGCGGGACACAAACAGCCGGTCTTCTAGCAAACAATCCTCTCTCATTCAGTCTTTTGGAAACAGCCGCCGTTGTTACACGTTTTCCTATGGCTGCATACTGGTCCCGAGACAGCTGAGAAGCTCTAGCCCCTCTCGTACGCCTCGCTAAAATGGACAAATAGAGCCTCCCCACAAATTGCTACCTCATTCTATCACCTAAACGTTGGTGGATACTCATTTTCACTGTTCCGATGTGAATTTAACCGATTGCTGCAAGATAACGCCAAGAAATTCTCCTAGGTGTGCTAGAGAACGCAATTCGTATTACGCTCCGCGCGTTTATAAAGCCTGTTTTTCCGCTGGCTCCGCCTACCCAAACGTGTATGCTTATGTATTTGCCGTACAAGATTTGCATTTTTATATAGAAGCCGTGGTGTTTCCTTCAGTTCAGTTCGTTTCACGCAATTCGATAAAATATGGAAATTCTCTTAATTTATTTCACCAGTGTAGAACAGAAAGATATTTTTGAATGCGAAACGCCTCTAGAAAATCTAATTCACCAATGAAAGATGTTTTTTGAATAACTTTGGCCACAGAAAAATTGAAAGCGGGACTCTCGGACTAACAGTGCTGGGCAACAGAGGACTTCTGTGTTTCCTTTTTTCTAACATATGCTTCATGTTCCTTAACGCAAAATTTTAAGGATCTCTTAGTTTGGCCGATTAAAATTAAACCACACTGACAAGAAATCCTGTAAATACCCCAGGAATTCATATCTGGAATGGGGTCCTTGAGTATGGAGCTTGGAATTTTATTGATAGGAGAAAAAAACGACCCAAAAGTAAAATTTCTGTAAAATACGAGCAATTTTATAGCCAATTGATGGGGAAAAAAGAATCAACAATATTCTTATAATCTCCTAAAAAAAGAGTATGCCTTTTGGTGTGTTGAGATGAGAATTTTTTAACTGCTTGATTAATATGAATTTTCTGCCAGTTTGGAGGATCAAACTTGAAATGCACGGAAAACATAGGAATAAAATGAAGCTACCTTTTGTTTAGTCGGATGACATGATTTGATGTGTGGTGGAAGGCAAACTGATGAAGGTTTACGGTAGACCGTAGTACTGAAGTTGGATATGTTACGTGTGACCAGAATGTCGAGAAACGGAAGAGGATTGCATGTCTCAAGTTCAGAAGTGAACTGAATAGTAGGATCAATGGAATTCATTGCTGAAAGAACTTTATTTAAATCATCTTTATTACCGTCAAATAGGGTAAATGCACCGTCTACGTAGCGGAACCATACCGGGAAGTTTAAAGTTTCAAACAATTTTGATTCATAATAATGCATGTAGATGTTAGCCAGGATGGGACTGAGGGGGCTTCCCTTGGCTAATCACTCAGTTGCTTGTAATACTGATTTCGGAAAACAAAATGCGTTTGTTTCAAACAGAGTTGAGTGAGGGAAATTAGCTCATCAATTTCGATGCAAGAGAAATGAAATTCACGAAGTCTGGTTTCTAGACATCTTAATGCACCCTCCACGGGAACATTGGTGAATAATGATTTTACATCAAAAGAAACCATCAGTAAATTTCTAGGAGAAATGCTTTTAACTTTTTTTGCAAACTCTGTAGAATTTTTTTATGGTGGAAATGTTATTATCTAACAGAGTTGAAAATCTAGAAATTAAATGTTTAGCTGATGGGTACGAGACAGTGCCTAAATTTGATACAATGGGGCGCAAAGGAATATCGCTTTTATGAACCTTGCGAAGACCATGTAAGCTGTTACAATTCGCAACAAATGGAATAAGCGACTGTTTTAAATTGGTCAAAAGGATTTGTATAGATCTGATCGCAGTTTTTATTTTTGAGAGAATTGTTGGTCCAAAAATCACACTTTCAATTTTTCTGCACCCAAAATTATTCAAAAAACATCTTTCATTGGTGAACTGGATTTTCTAGAGGGGTTCCACATTCAAAATATCTTTCTGTTCTAGTAATGACCCTAATTCCAATCCATGTTTGCCTTCAACCTGTAAGGAAATTATGTTTTAGTTCTTCTTTCATCAATAGATGGCGAAAGTAGCTTTAACGTTTGTCCAGCTATTCTTATCTTATCTTTTCTAAACACTACATCTTATCTCGTTACTTTCCGCTTTGGCAGCAGAGGATGATGGTTCGGCGAAACCATCGAAATTAGTCCTGTGAAAATTTGCAAATATAACGCTGATTTTTGTTGTTTGAATTCTAAATTAATACTTTTTCGGCTTGTTATTTTATCTTTCTTAAAATCAATGTTTTGTTACTATTCGGAACCGTATTATTTACATAAGAATTTTATATAATATTCACATATTATGGGAAGCCGCGACATATTGGGTAGTCTAACTATAGAAATAATTTTAATTCTGAAATAAGAAGAGGAGTAAGTTAAACTTCAGCCTAGATTTGAAATTCTTAATCGTTCAAACTTGAATGAGGAGGATAATGGTTTATTTAAGAAATTTGAATATTAAAATTTAAAATTACTGCAATTACAAATTACTGGAGCTCACCAACGACTAAGTATTAAACCTACTGAACATCAGAAGTTCCACCTGGGTTCAAACTTCTGGGAACTGGCTAGTTATATGAAAGTTTTCGTCGTCTTTCGCATTGCCTAAAGTGAGTGTAACCTAGTTTCTCTTAAAAAATTCTCGAATAAAGCATCCTTCCTTAGATCAGTGCTTTCCAGATGCTTTTGTTTTATCACACATTTAGAAGAAACAGAATGTTCAACGCTTCTTAAAAAAATACATCCATATTATTTTATAAACATGTGTCGAAACTATAAAACAATAATGACAAAGTTTGTGTTACTGTAATAAATAAGTAAATTGATAGTAAACACGGAATTATATTTAACTAAATTGTACTATAAGGGACGAAAATAAAATTTGAATTAGTAACAAAGCAATAATGGGGAGGATGAGCTTGATGACGAGAGACAGCCTGTGCTAAGGCTTGTCTTTCGTCATTTGCACTTTTGCAGCTAAAGGGGCATGTTCTATGTTTTTAAACCTCCGAAATTAGTTTTGATAATTTACGATTATTACTGGAATTCCTATTATTTAATACATCCAATAATCGTTATTCGGCGTATTATTTTAACTCAGAGTAGAAGTAGTTCTTTTTATGAATGCCCGAACTTAACCTTAAATGTAGAACTTACTTTTTT
The DNA here is from genome assembly GCA_000611955.2 of Stegodyphus mimosarum. NCBI lineage: Eukaryota > Metazoa > Arthropoda > Arachnida > Araneae > Eresidae > Stegodyphus > Stegodyphus mimosarum. The sequence goes on from KK113394.1 coordinate 106,372, forward strand.
GTTTCTATTAGATTTAGGTCATCACCTTGAAGCTCAATTCCCTGAATTCATTTGAAAAAAATATTAGATAAGTTATATGTGCTTCTGAATTCAGCAACTCTGCTCTTAAAACAGCATTATTGTCTGTATTTCTGCACTGAGGTGAAAAATTTGGAAGAAACGATTAAAAGTATTCTGTTTATAAACAATGAAACTCCTATATGAAGAAATAGACAATTGAAATTTTCATCATTTTCAGTACAGAGCTGTCCAAACATCTTATCACTCAAAGAATTACTTCTGACTTTATTCACAGCTCTGATGAGGAAATGAATTGAGCTATGTAATGACGTTCACTCAGATTTTTCGTTATTAAATGTATAATATACTAAGGATGTCTAATTAAGATACTTAATTAACTACTTCTACTCTGATCACCTTTAGAGATTAACTGTATATGTCACTGAATTATTTCCTTTGCTAAATTCTGACTGTGGACGCAAAATACAATACCAAATATAAATGTGAACTTAAAGTAAACTGCTTAATTTAAAGTAAAACAATGTAAAATTAGTCTTCTCAACGACAAGAGTCTGCAGGAATTTTACAATATACCAACTAGTATATCTATGTGAATCTATAATATGGCTGGATCGGAAAGGCAAAGCTCAATTAATTTACGAATTAACTAACGGGGCAATTATTAGTTATTCCCTTCTGTTCTGATAGAGTTTTCCTTTCTACAAGTAGGAAGCAAATGAGCAACAATCAAGTCGCTGGATCGACATCGTGCCGGTTACGATTCCTATTCTCATTTTAACCTAAACTTCTTGCCTTAAAATCAGCAATAACCCTTTGGAATAAGCAACTACATGGGAAATGAGTCACACACACACACAAAATCAATATAAGTTTAATTTTTAGTCAGCTCAAATGAAATGCCACAGATTTTGCCAGTGAATAACACAGTATACGTGCCCAATATATATGGTACCTCTGCTCAAACCATAAAACTAATGTAACGTCATACTATGGTTGGAGCACTATCAGTAACAATAATGTATCCAGGAGAATTTCTTTCTGTTTAAAAAATTCTTTCATAACATGAAGTAATTATACCTTCTGGGGTTTTACTTATTTAATTCCAAAGTTCAGACTTAGAACCCCAAGAACACTAACAAGCGAATAATCACTTAAGTGTGTGAATAAACACGTAAGACGTAAGAAGGGTTAACTACCCTTTATTTTTTAGAATAATTACTATCAACTCCTACTCGGAGTATAGGCAAAGCCTCCACTTGGGCTTGAACTTAAATAACTATGAATTTAAACTAAATTAAGCTTAACTAAAGCTATCTGAAAGGTATGCCGAAGCTATCAGAATTCTAAGTAGTTGGCCCCTAAATATTAATTTAATCGGCGAAGTCAAGCAAGGGTCTAAAGTATGGCCGAGCGTAGTACCTCAGAGAGAACGTAGCCAAAAGGCAAAGGCGCGATAGTCAGGAAATCAGACTCTCTCTATAGAAGTCGGTGAAGCATCGACTTAAATAGTACTCTTACTTATTTGCATTAACTACGTTTCTGAAATTACATTCTGGCAGGAAATTTTAAGCTGAAATTAGAATAGATAGGACAATTCCATAACTTAAAATAACTATTAATAAAATTAGGATAAACTTTACAACCTCTTCAACACTGGCTTGTAAAATTTGGGCAAATAAAAACTTTCAGTACATTTGTTGATCACTTTTAAAATGCACATAATTGACAAGTAAAATTTAATTTCTTGGTAAACTTGGCTCAACAAGTTATATTGAAAAATGTATTGTTTTCTAATAATATGTTACCTAAAGTAATAAGTCGCTTAAAGAATTTTCGTTGTTTGCAGCTAGCTCATCAATTCTTTGGATTCTGTCGTTACTCAAAGGGATTTTTTTTATGATCTCGGCTAGTAACTTGCTATGTAACATACCCATGAAACATCTTTTATGGCTGATAGAATCAAACCTTGCCTAATAATAAGCAGTTTCTCTGATCTTGTAATATGTAAAGCATTATTACAAGAAGCGGCCAACCTATCATCAGCTTGATGGATGCTGGGGGGTTGAAAAGAGATATGACAATATGATATGACAAAATAAATACTTTAAGTCTTGAAAATAATTTAGATCTTATCCTTTTTATCTAGATGAACTTTTGGTACACTGCGCAAAGAGAGGGGAAAAAAAACCCACCCATTCTGCTGGGCCGATTGACGAATCAAATTGCGTATTTTCCTGTCTCGAAAGCGCGACTTAACGATATATATTAGATTTTTATATAGCATTATTTTATTTTCGCACAAAATCCGACTTATTCTGGAATTACATGCCACTTTTTTTTCCATATTTCAATTCTAGGACTCAAATTATGCCTAAAGATAAAATTTTGAAACATTTGGTGCGAAATTTAAGGAGAAATTAAAAAATTTATATTGGTGCATTTTTTTCAGTTTGCGCCAAGAATATTTCACATGACGAACTTATTAATTTGTAGCAATCTATTTCCCTTTCCATTTTTTAAATTGTACAGGAGAGGAAAAAAAGGTCACGTTCATTATTTTCAAATAATTTTAACAAAGTGCACAAAACACATTTGGCGTTATTTTCGCTTGTAACGAATATGCCAAATTTCAAAACACGCCAATGTGTAAATTCATGTATATCTTAGGGATTTTTGAATAAAAAACTCTAATTTTTTGCAAGTGTGCCTAGAAATACATCTACTTTAGGATGATGTTAAAAATTTTATAAGTTATAACAAAAAGTGTTTTTAAAAAATTTATAAAAATTATTTAAAAATACAAATTATAAAAATAAATCATAGAAAATGTGCGAATTGTATTTGTATTATGCCCGAATTTCGAATTCTGGAAGAAGGAATCAAGTAAGTGCAATAAAAAAGAGATATTAATAAATATATATCAAATTCAATTGACACTGAGGAGCTAAAATGTGAGAGCTAGTTTTTTAAAATCTACTCGAGGGATTTTTACAAAACTTGGCAGTTTGGCATAATTTGAGATGTAGAACCGAAATATGGAAAAATTTGTCATGTCATTTCATAAAAAGTCCGATTTTGTGTCCCCCCCCCCTTTTTTTCGCAGTGCATATGTTTTTTCTTTGTGAATGAAAGACATAATAGCTTCATTTGAAAATCATTTCTGATATATTAGACACATTGATAACGTATTATTTAAAGAATATTGATGGACAATACTTTATGTAATCGGCATTGTACCACCTGCATTTTTTCTTAGATTTAACTGAAATAAAATAGAAAGGATTAAGAACATTTGTTTTAAGAAAAGAAAATCAAAATTATTTTTCAATCTTTGAAAGTTTAAAGTAATATAGTTTCAGAAGAGGAATTCCTTAAATGATAATTATTATGCTAATACTCTTGATATTTTTCGAAAAAATATGTAACCAAAATTTTTGGTTTCTTGCAAACATCAAAAAATCAATTTGTGTCAAAATTATAAAAAGAATTAATAAACATTTTTGAATTACTATTTTTAATAAGCCTGTTCAGTATTCTCTCATAATCAGGTTAAATAATTTAACTGTTTATATAGCAAAATGCATGTCAGTTTTTAACAAATTGTTTCTGAAAATTTAGATAAGCTTTTAAAACCTTTTAAAATTTTATATTTAAGAATATCTTAAATTGTATGTTCAAATGTTGTAAGTTTAAAGCCAACTAATCTTTAGTCAATTTATACTCTGTATGTATTGTTTAATAATAACTTCATAAAAAGATACATTAAAATAAATAATATTAACTATTATTTATTGCTTTAACATTCTTAGAAACAATACACTTTAATGAAATCTTGTTTCTGATATCCTATTTGCACTACTAACCAATTTTCCAATGGATCGTAAACGAATGAAATATTATCTTAATTGCATATAAGTCACTGATGCATAAATTCTGCTCACGATTATCGCACGTATAGCTGCTCTTTCAGTATGACTTATTCGTGAAGATGCATTATATTTTGACAAAGTGTTTGCAAATGCAACTTGTTTAGAAAATGCGCAGTGATTTAAAAAGGTTTTAAACGCTTTTACTGAATTTGATTTCATGTCATTAAATTTTATTTGATACTTTTTATTGTTTGATATTTATTACGTTTATTGTTTTATTGTTTGATATTTTTTACAATCGTAAGTAAGTTTGCCATACGTGTTCCGCTATCTAAGAGTCAAGCACTACGTGGACAGGGTCCATAGCTGCATGTATCAGCAGACAGTATGGCTGTCTGTATGTTCCCCGTATCAGCAGGGTAAAAAAACGCCAGTCAAATGTCCGCAGAGAGGCTAGAAATATGCCGATCATGATACACACCAGGGGTCCCAGAGAGCAGATTTAAAAAAAAGTTTTTCTAGAACCACCGCTAAACACTGATTAGCCACGGTCACCACTCCCGGTGGCCAGAGACCACGGTGACGGAAACTTTGAAAACCTGGAGATTTGACTGGTTGTTAATAATGCTGTCTGCCAGAACTACTCGAGTTGCCCTCCAGTGAGGGAATGATACAGCAAATTAAATGGGCTCCTCCACACTCACAGCGAGATACTGACGCCTCAAAAGGACGGATTAACGCCAAGTCACTTTCGAGGCCCAATGAGCACATCAAAGGGCAACCAAAACCGCCATGTTCAATGTTTTTGAGTCCCTGTTGCCGAGGACAAGTCACTTGCAAAATACAGATCCCTGCCTGCATACTAGTTGACCACCTGGGGGTAAATTACATTTATAAATATTTCAACACTTTAAAAACGTCAGTACCTTCGTTGGCAATACATAATAATAGAGTAATTAATGATATCATCCGTCTTGTTCTTTGCGGCTGCAAAGTGGGTTTAAACTGCAGGCACGAGCTATGTTTTTAGATTTAAACATTTTCGCTTGCCGTTCGTCGATTAGCTTCTAAAAATCAGACCATAAGTCAAGGCAACAAACGAATCGTGTTACGACTGCAGATCAACTGCGAAACGATATGCTCTTGGAAGACTAGGCACATACATGACTCGAATATTGCCATATAAACTCCATTTCTTGTTTCTGACCACTCCCATATCACTTGAAGTTCAGTCTCTTCTTCTGACTACTGTAACTGGCCCACCATCACTCTAGAGGTAAATCTGCTGAACACTAGTAGTCGGTCCGATATTCAAATCCTGACGAAACTGGCTGACTTCCTGGGTGTTTTCCTCAGATATACTGTGCATAACAACCAGTATCCTTTAGAAAGTCCTCCACGAATGTATCTATCTTCTTAGGCAGGTAGGCCTCGCGCACGTTGTGATAATCAAAGACTACTCTAGCAGCCTTAGGCAAATATTCTTCCAATGGTTCACCTTCATTTGAATAATCCTAATCTAATGCGTGAATCATGAAAATCAGTTATTAAATCAAACATTTAATACGAAGCCCAATTAGCTTAATTAATGAGTAACTGACTCATTATGAATGAAAATGGACGTTATTCAATTGAGAAAAATTGTCCTACCAGAGTGAAATATTGCTGAAACCAAAATAATCATTTTAAATTTGATATAATCAGTTATGAATTTTTCGAATGTATTACTAAGATTTTTATCTTATTCAAACTGAGCCGAAAGAGTGCAAACCGCAGATAAAAATTTAGCCGAAATTTTTAAGAAGTAATTTTATTGCGAAAACAGAGAAATGGAAAAATTGCACTGTAGGTTTCTCTGGCTTTAACGCAGTGATTTTCAACCTGGGCGATATCGCCCCCTGGGGGGCGATCGAAAACTTACAGTGGGCGATTATTTGACTATACGCTTTTGGGGGGCGATAGTCATTTTGCGTGGGCGAAATCATTTTGAATACCCGCTTTCAGTGATGGGCCGCTGCATTTTTATATTGCGTTGTGAAAGAAGCGAATAAAACATTTTGTAAAACAATATTGTTATCCTTTGGTATTTAATTGCTACAATGTATATTCAATGTTTTATATGTCTCCCTAACGGGCAAAATTAATTGGAATGTGAATACAAAGTTGCATCGTACAGTCCGGTATTGCTATCCCTAGTGCGCATGTCTTAGATTCGCTTTGCGTGTTCAACGATTTCAATCATTTAGTCGAGTAGTCAGTAACGAGTATTATTAAATTTGAATTTTAATGTGATCTGTTGTGCTCTCGCCATATATGATATTTGCATTATTTTTAAAATAAACGTATTTCATTTTGTTCCGTATATCATAGGTAAGTTAATTATTACTTATAGGAGAGAGTTGCCATATGCATACTGGTCACCTAATGCGTATTAGGTCATTTATTTCTAAACAAAGGCTTTATATTGTAAGTTCTAATTAAATCGATAAAGTAGGAACAAAAATTCCGTTACAATAATTGTTTTGTTGTGAATTATAAGAGATTGAAGAAATCAGGTGAGTTTTCTGAGCTTTCTTTATAAGATATATTTTTGTGAATAAAATGGTTTACTTACATATAAACTTATTCAAAAAGTACTATTTTCATATAGATACGCTTTAGGATACCGGTATCCGAAAGCATACTGTATGCATTGTCTTGGAAAAATGATTATATCACAAATATTTATCAATAATAATTAAAAAATTGTGGTCAATTAGCAACTTCGGTAGTTATAGATTGGTTTCAAATTATAATATTCCTATAAATTATTACTAAATAATATATAAATCACATTTGAAATTAAGTGGTACGCATATGGCAGTTCTCCTCTACCCATTGAGTAAATAAATATTTTCAATTTTACTTATTTTTTATATATTTAAAACTGATTTTTTTTAAATTTGAATTATACATCAACCTCTAAAAATGTCCCAGAAAAAGAAATGCCGGCAATATTCTGTTTAATATGTAAAGTTTGGTTTTATTTCTTTGCCACAAAATAGCCAACTTCCAATGTGTTTGCTGTGCAATCAGGTATTTACTAATGAAGCAATGAAACCATCCCGGATGATTGAACATTTAAAAAGAAAACATCCCGACAAGCAGGACAAAGACATTGAATAGTTCGAAAATTTAAAAACGACGTTTACCAAAAGAAATAAAATAATCAATGTATTCAAAACAGCAACCACAAATATAAATAAGGGATTGGAGGTGTCATATAAGATTTCACGTATAATAGCTCAAAATGCGAAACCTCATAATATTGGAGAGAAATTATTATTACCGGTTATAAAGGAAGTTCTTACCATGACTTCAGCAGATCCAGCCAATATTTTGTCAATGATTCCATTAAGTAATGATACCATATCAAGAAGGATTAATGAAATGGCCAATGATGTTGAAAATCAACTAACTGCGGATCTCCAAACACGAGAGTTCACTATACAGTTGGATGAGAGTAGTGTACGGGATAGTGATGCAATATTAATGGCTTATGTTAGGTACATAAAGGATTCAAAAATCATCGAAGAAATGTTATTCTGCAGACATTTAGTCACTGATACGAAAGGCACATCAATATATGAATGTTTTAAAACGTATTTTGATGAAAAACAAATTCCTTTGAAAAATATATTGGCCTGTGCAACGGATGGTGCCCCTTCGATGGTAGGACGTCATCGTGGTTTTATAACCATGTTGAAGGAAGAAAATCCAAATATCTTTACAATTCATTGTATAATTCATAGGCAACACTTGGTTGCCAAATCCATTGGCGGGAGATTACATGAAACAATGAATTTAGTAAAATCAATAATTAACAAAATAAAAGCACACCCACTTAATGATAGATTATTTCGGCAACTTTGCCATGAAAATGATGAAGAATATGAGCGCCTATTATTGCACACGGAGGTCAGGTGGCTATCTAAAGGAAGTTGCCTCAGAAGAATGTTCAACCTATTTGATACAGTCATTAGTTATTTAGAATCAACAAATTATAATTTTCCAATGGAGATATCTGTTTTAAAGAGTGACATAGCTTATTTGGCAGATATATATGCAAAAATAAATGAATTACTTTTGAAACTGCAAGGAAACAATGTGACCATAATTAAAGTGAAAAGTTTAATTATTGGTTTTATAAATAAATTAAGTCTCTATAAAAATAACACGGGTAGAAAAGATTTTTCTTTATTTCCCTGTTTAAGTAATATAATTGCACAGGACGAAAATATTGCAGTTTATTATAAGCATTTGGAAAGCCTAATTGTAGATATGAAACTTCGGTTTAAAGATGTTGAAAATATTCATATTCCTGATTGGGTTATTAACCCATTTAGTGCTGATCCTACGAATGCTCCTTCGCACATTCAAGAAATATTAATAGATTTGCAGGCAAATGTAGAAGCGAAACATTCATTTGAACAGAGTACTTTAGAAGAATTTCGGATAAAAATTCGCAGTACTAACACATTTCAGAGACTATGGATAGAAATAAGACTATTAATCATGGCATTTCCAACGTCATGCCTAGTGGAAAAGGGTTTCTCAAATGCTGACTAAGCCAAGAAATCGCCTCAACATTTGCCAACAAGGTGACTTACGATGATATCTATCAAAATTAGAACCCAATCTTATTAAACTTTGTCAAGATCACCAACCTCAAGGTTCTCATTAAAATTTCATTTAGTTTATTATTTCTTTGTTATGTAAAAATTAAAACACATTACTTTATGTATCTTACTTTTTTTGTAAATTAAATTAAATTTCTAACTAATAAATGTTATTCTACTATTGTTCCTTTCAAAATTCTTTGGATATATCTTACTAACGCCTAATGTAAGCCAAATCTACCTTATATTAGGGATTATCGTGCAATTTTTATCTGTTAAAATTTATAGGGGGGCGAATTAAGAAGCGGGTCTTACAAAGGGGGCGTTTGGTCCAAAAAGGTTGAGAAACACTGCTTTAACGTATATAGAACGTTCCCGTAAAACATGTCGTTAAGCCGAAAAGGACTAAAACGAAGAAGCGGCTAGCGTTAATTTTTATGAAGCAACATACGGAATGCTTCTACATTTCCGAAAGGAATTTGCGAATAATACCAAATAACTCTTAAAATCTAAAATAACTCTAGAAGAAAAAAGGTATTATAATCACCCATTCCATGCAAACAGAAATAACTCATGTTCTATGTAGGTCCTCTTTCGAAACAAGAACAACGAACACTTTGAAAGACTCCAAGGTTCTCTCACCGTCAAACGAGCTCGACATTTCAGGCTACTAAAAGGATTCGGTGACCGCTATACCACAAAAGCACAGAGGAAGGAATGTCTTTAATTCCTTATAACAATGTTAGCATTAAGCAACTTAATTTATTCTAGTAGGAGGTACAGGGTCTAATGACTGTCTTTTTGTTTCTTTTATTCGTCGGTTCCCTTTTTCTGTAATATCTATGCCTGCCTATGTCTGGCGCTGAAAGTCAAGATTTGTTCTGTGTAGTGGTGGACACAAAAGTCTTCAACATGGGTCCACCAATGGTTGAGTGCTTCAGACCGCTGAACACGAGTAATTTGGAGTTAACACTAGTAATCCAAGTTGGAGTTTCGGCATCCAGGGTAGCTGCGAAAGTGTCTCCGTAATTTTCTTGCATGTAATATAAATATGAGATATTTTATGTTAGAAAATCCTTTACGAAAATAAAGAAACCTCGTGTGCTTTTCCGTATTCAACTAAACAAGTAAGCACACCGAAGCATAAGAGTACTGCTATTTCCTAAAACCGTACCTTTTTTTTTTCTATCCAATACAGGGCGTCCGGAAAAGAACTGATGAGACAGAACTACGTCTATAGCGGAAATGAATGTGCTTATTCTTTTGTGGTTTTTTAGTTTGTTTATTGTTTGTAGTTTTTAGTTAGCTGTTTTTTGTGGCGGACTTAGGTGTGAGTGCCAATTGTAACTCGGGTTATGTTTGGGGTTAACTTAATTAACTTTTAAATGTAATCAGTCTCATTACATTTGTTAGGAAACTTCAATGGATGGCATAGCCCTATAGTTTTCGTAATTTAGCCGCCTAAATAAAAAAAAAAGGTCAAGTTCTCTCCTTGTTTGTCTTTCCGACAAATAAAACTTTTGAGTTCCTCTTTCCAGCTGCACAATAAACGCACTGATTACGCATGTACGTATCGTTCATTTTAATCGCATTTTCCCGGACATCTGTATTGCATAGACAAATCAATTGTCTGTAATACTCTCTTTGCGTGCTCTTTCGCAATTAAAGTTAATCTTTTCTGTAGTCGTTAAATAAAATATTAGCTGAATAATAATTTCGTTTTTTTGCTTAACTTCATATAAAACCGATCTTTTAAAATTCCTTTCGTTAATCAAAAACGTTAATTCTTTTCTATTACTTGAGGGGGTGAAAAGAATATGCGTAAGGCGGTGAATCTGTATCTTGCATTTTTAGAGTAGCGTTATTATTATTAACTAGGAATAGTAATAGTAGAACATATTAATTTGCATTCGACTAAGATCTGCTTCGAAATATACAAAGCTCATCAACAGTTAAGTTCAGTAAAGCCTTCAAAAGCAAACGAAATTCCTTCAGATTCGCAGGTTGTATCATTTAATACTTTAACGCAAATGCTATTACAAGATTCTAATTAAATTAATTGTTTTCGGCAACTAGTGTACTTAAGAATGTAGCGACTATTTGTCGACTTCTAAAAGGCTAGAGAATACTAACAGGTACATAGCAATACAGCCAAACGTAGTAAGATTTGGTTTAAAGCAACGACGTGGCCAGAAGACAGAACACCCTGCACTAAACTCTTCCAGACTCTTGTATGGAAGTGACCGAGACTTCCGCACAAATACTGGTTCTACCTCATTTACATAAAACGGGATTATTAAAACCTATTCTGGTAGGGAACCGTAAATGAGAAAGAGGGAAAAAAAGGAATACTGTTTAAAGTTAAAAATAGCTATTAAGACATTAAAATAAACCCCTGCACTATCAAATTCAGATGGCTTCATAAAATTGTTTTCTGGCCAAAAAAAAAAAAAAGGCTTTCCTTTCGCACTTTATAGTGAGCTGTGTTGAAACATATTCATTAAACTGAAATGAGCATGACCGAAGATTTTACTTCATGAAAGTTTTTTTTTTTTTTTCATTTTAGGCCATATAGTAGGTGCCCATCGAATTTACAAAATGGGCTGCTT
>KK113394.1:117631-164085 GCA_000611955.2 Stegodyphus mimosarum
AATACTAACTTAAAGCTAAATAAACTTTGAATATTTGTTCGCATGTTCGCAAATTAAAATAAATTTGACTTCAGGAGAACAAAAGCATGTGCATTTCCACGCGCTTGTATGAATATATTCAAATATTTTCTACATAAAAAATAGCATTAGTAGAATATATTTTTTTTTAGAACCCACGGCTCCAATGAAATGATTGTGTTCTAATTAGCAAACGTAATTCTTATAATTTTGGTTAGGTTATTTGCAATTCGGGGATGACATTTTAAGAAAAACTGGCTGGTATTCACGTTACACACGGGGAAAGCAAGCAGATAGCCCGTTTGCCCGCGATCGAGCCCTCGTCGAATTTTCAGCATTCAGAGGCGGCAGCCACTGAACCACTGGCGGGACCAGTTTGGTTACTCAGCCACTGGAGGGGGGGAATGTTTTAAAAGAATTTTTATTTTGTAGGTTAAGCACAGATAACCAACTCTATTCCTTTTAAATTAAAAAGTGCAAAATCGGAAATTGAGCAGTTTTAATATACTTTTTTTATATAAATAACTGTTTTGTAAAATACATTGAATGTGAATGCGAAAGTGAAGAGTTCCTGTTTCGGTGATTGCTTTATCTTTCATCCTATCAAGAGGATATTATTGGTAACTCTTTTTTCATTATTCATCCACTAAACCACAGATAACAGACCTGCCCACTATAATATTTTTTTAAAAAACTTACTGAAATTGATTAGTTACATCCTGTAATAAATTTTTCTTACACATGACAGTCAGCGATCGCATTTTCATTGGCAGGATAAAAAATAACGTCTTCACGTTTTTACTGATACAGTGTGCAAACAATTCAAATCGGCTTTGAAAAGTAGCGTGATACGATTCATCAGTAACATATAAAAATATCTTCGAATCTGAATAGGTAATGAAAAGGTTCCATTTAAAACCTTGTTATTCGATTTTTATCTTTGCTACTGGACAGTCAATAATATAGGTGAGAGGTAAAAACCATTTTTCTTTGATGTTATTATATTTTTAGAATAATAATTTGTTGGAAATTATTTTGTCATTGATATTTTGAATAATTAATTAACGTTAGATGAATCAAAAAACCTTGATTCAGTTATTTTAGACCATCTATTTATATCTGGTGTTTACTAAACTTCGTTAAAGGAAAAGGAAAGACGAAGAAACTCTGTTAATATTTTACATTAATCCGTAACCAATCAAGTGCCGTCTCTGAGATTATTCCGCTTATAAATTTTCCTCATCTGTTAAAGTATCAGTAACGAAGTATAAACGTTTAAATTCATTTTGTGGGCAGTTGTAACAAATTTTGTTCGTATTCCTTTTTTGAAACGTTTAGCTTTTTAATAATTTACAATCTCATGCCAGTTATATTTTATGAACAGAAAGTTTAAATGATAAGTTAAGAGTTAACATCTGACAAATGTCATAAAAAGGCATTTAAACAGTTCCGTGAACGAACCTGGCTGAAATAGAAACCAGCTGAAAATCAAACAAACAAACATTATCTTCTATGCTTAAAGGAAAATAAAATTTAATAAAGCCGGATCCTGTCTCGAGAAATACGATGCTTAGGATAAAATACTTTTTTAACGAAAATAATCTTAATTTAAACACATTTTGTTTTAGCACTCTTGATGAATTTACGAAAATGTTTAACAGATGACCAAGCGGTATACAATCATGTATATTTTAACGGCACAAATTTCCAAGACATCGCGTTACCCTCGGACATCAACTCTGAGGACTATTAAACGAGAGATATATCTGAGACTGCAACCTGCCCGATGTTCGGGAATGTTATTATCATTATTAGGTTATATTTTTTAAGTAAGTAGTAGTATACAGGTAGGAAGGTTAAATCTGAATTCTGGTGTATAATAAACGGAATTAGTCTTTTACTAATTATATTGGGGAGGCATAAACGTTAATAACTTCCTGTCATCGAAAAATATGAAAATGTTGTTGCTCATATAAATAGCTCACTTTTTACACTAATAAGCAGTATTTGTTACAATGGAACAGGCAAATAACAGATTTTATTTCGCATTCGTTGGTGAAAACTTTCTCTTCTATCATACGTGTGATTTCACTGAATAAAATAACACTCGATTCAGAAATTAATAAGGATAACAAAAGAAATGTATTTTAATGCAAAGAAAAGAATAAAGAAAGCTCTTCTTTCCCTTCGAATAGATAAATCGGGAGAAAAATTTATATTCATGATTTTTAATTATAGTTCCCATAATAAATACAAAATTTATTATTGCTTGCGTAGACCATTAGTTTCCAGCCCAAAGAGACGGTATCCCAGATGGACTATTAATCACAAAATGGCATTTTGTGGCGTTTCACTATAGGGAGGATGCGGAGGAATGCGATAATTCCTTTGCATTTTCCCCTTTTTCATGAAATAACTTTTTTTATTCTTCTTAATTATTGACCAAGGTCGTTCTTCATTAATGTTTATAGTCCACTGTTGAGCCCAATTTTTTATCAAACAGAGTTCCGATTGCATTTTCAATTTTTTTAATTCTATAAATTTTGTTGGAATACAAAGACTTGAAAATAATATAGGTTTATTTTATGTTTTTTTCCAATCAGATTCGAATAACATTAATTTTCAAAATCTTGCAACTTTGCGTTCCAAGCATTAAATCGAATTATCCAAATGAATTACTTTGCCAAATCATACTTACTTAACTGTTTCTATAAAGATGTAGAGACATTAGGTTATTTCGAAGCATCAGACATGAAAAATGAGCAACGCCTTCGCCGGGAATCGAACCACGAACCTCTCGGTTACGCGTCGAGCATGCAGACCGCTACACCACGAAGGCATGCGAAGAAGGCGGGAGAAATATCTTTTAAATGTACAGATCAATTTCAGAAAGTAAAAACAATAATCTTTTAATTACTTTTATAAATAAGTATATAATTTTTTTAAATTTTTAACATAATAAAATCAAATTTGAGGTTTTTCAGTGCTTTGCATAAATTAAATTAAAGCTTTAAAACACAGACTAAAACATAGCTGGAGAATATTTCTTTCGTAACTGAGGAAGTTGAAGAAAAAAGTGACAAATCTACGAATATACATTCGTCGATACATTTCGGGGAATTAATTATAAGAAAAAATTTTCACGGTAGATATAGGAATCATTGAATTTATTTATTTCTTCAATCGCGTAGACTAAGACAAAACATATTAAGGTTTACATGTAAATATTACTATGAATATTATAAATTTATTACCTTATCATAGAAATCGTTTTTTAAATTTAATAGCAGTACCCCATGTATCAGAGAAACGATGTATATTTAATTTGTATATTAATATAATTCTTACTCAGAGGAATTTTACAATTTCATAAATTTGAAAAAATATGATTCTCTTTCTAAGCAAATAAATTCTGTCATCTTGCAATAAAATCTGATCTGAATTATACTACGCAGCAAATTATTTACTAAGTTAAAACAGTTTTATCTTGTTCACGCTTCACACGAAATGACGTAATTTGAGAATAAAATCTATTCGATAACACTGCTTAAGAATTTTACTACATAAGAAAAATCCAAGTCCTTTTTTAATATCATTTATATTTTTAATTAACAATTACGTAAGATCATATTAAGTAATATTTTGCAAAAGACAAATTAATAATTGCAACAAACATAACACGTCGAAGAACCAATGTTAAAAATACTACAGCAACAAGAATCAGCATAACTTACGTAAATTTGCAGGAATATAGTTTCGAATTTTAAATAGAAACTTATTCTTTAATTTCAAAAGCAAAAAACAGCAACTGATGAAGAAAGTTCTGTTTAACCTTAGAAACTATGGGTGTGAAAACTTATGGAATTTCCGATGATTTTTATCGCTATAGTACCTTTAACGCTTGTATTTAGCAAATTAATAATGATTATTTTACTAAACGTTTCAATTGAAATTGATATAGTAAGATATGCTTGATTATACCCATAAAATATATTAATACAAATTTCAGGTAAATATATCGAAAATCACGCGTATATGCAACAAACCAAAATCGTAATAATTACTAACCTGTGTTTCAAATGCTAATTTTTTTATCTTACGTCATTTTCATAAGAGTTTCACTAGTGCTGCAAAATTTACTTTTCGTAAAGCTGTAGTTATTTCCTTGTGTTTTTTATATCTATGTTAAAATCGTGTTTCAAAATTCGGTATAATGAAATAATATATGCGATTGATGTCGCTGTAATGAAATGTTTCACTTAAACACCACGAACATTACAGATTATATTTCACTCTTATAGGATAGATCATGACTGTCATATGATAAAGTATATATCGTTTTCTTTTATTACGTTTTATAATGTGCTTTTAAGTACTTGCTTGTCAAAGATCCTAAATGCAGAAATTTATAAAAATTATCTAATTACTAATTTTTCAAATCTTAAGGAATAATTATATATTTCAGTCACTACTCGAATGGTATTTATTTAAAAAATAATTTACTTCTGGTAAAGAAAAATGCATTATTATTCATGAAGTACATTAAATAAACATTTTTAGCATATTTGATGTCTTTAAAATTTCTAGGCTAAAAGCTGATGAAAATTCTCAAAAAGTCAAAATAAAATTACCTGTATACGCATTACAGTAGCTACTTAACTGCAGTCTAATGATTATATTTTTTAAGCGCAGTATACAAATAAATTCGTTACTGAACATGTATTTGTGAACTAATGTCAATATTTTCGTATTTAATGTATTATGTTAGGGTTAAAATAGTGGCATTTAAAAAATTTCGTAATTGTAAAAAAAAATTAAAAATCTTTCTCATTTTCCAGCAACAGAATAAAGTAAAAGCGAACGTAAGTGTATAATACAAAAACAAGCCTCAACATGAATTTACTTGCTAATGAAATTTCACTTTCGAATAAATGTAGTGTTGTCATTTGGTTTGAATGATCAAAAATAGTATAAGTTTTTTTATCAATATTAAAAGTAATTGAAAAAAAATCAGCGTTGCGAATGAAGAAAGGGTATGTCTAGAAACATCATAAAAGCAATTTGAAGGGGACGATAATGCAATTTTCAACTTGCCGTTTCCAAAACGGTGTTAACGTTAAATTTACATCACATGAATTTGAAATACTAACAATCGTTCAACGCTCCCATCTTCTTTGAAAATGAATTATGAATACACGATGCGACGCTCTAAAAATATGAGTTTAGCGAAGGGAAGCCAAGCGAGTACAATGGCCATCTATGTAGTTTAGGTCAATTCGATGATTCTCAAGACGCTGAATGATGATAAAAAATTCACAAGATTGGTCCTTTTGATGTGAATCGAGACCGACTTATTGAGAAGTGTGCTTCGGATTTTCCCCGATCTGTCCAGCTTTCCTAAATGCTACCGAAAACCTCAAAGTCAAGGACCTGTAAATGTTTTGTATTGTAGGATGTTGTCGTGTTTCGGGTAATAAATTTTGTCCTTGTCACTCTCGAATTCGTCGCGCAGGTGAACTTTCCCTGGAATACTTTGAATCGGATAAAAGTTCCAAGTAGTAATCCACTGAAATGTTTCCATGAAGACTGCCGTGCAATATCAAAGCTCATAATACTAATCATTTATTTTCATTCAGGTTCAAAGAGTTGTAAGTCAGAGGACAAGCGAAGATGATGTCAATTCGATGGTTTCTAATCGTTGCCCTTTGGTTAGTCGTCCCAAATATAATTACAAGTAAGAATCTTGAACTACTATTTATTCTGTCTGTCTATCATCGGTAAATTTACTACTCATTTCCTTTTCATATAATTTGTGTATAAAACAAAAAATATATCTTCTTGCTTATTTCTTATTTTCTACTCACTAAGAAAGTATTTTTAATGATCTCCCAAAATTTAGAGTTAATTTTTTATTAAAATTATGCTGTTTGAAAAAATTAACCTGAAACCTTAATTCTAACTTTATAATTCTTTTATCTTTAAATTAATTCAAAAGAATAATAGTTGTGGTCTGCAATAATCTGCTTTTGTGTATTCCTTCTCGTACAATACGAAAAAAATGGAACAATTCTATATCTCCCGTTCTACTGGGCCAATTGACGACATTCAACTCGATTTTTTCATGTCTCGAAAGCGCGACTTAGGATATGTATTAGATTTATATATAGCATTGTTTTAATGTAGGTATTTTGACAGAACAATTTTGACACTTTTTCTGAAATGACATGCCATTTTTTTCCACATTTCGATTCTATGACCCAAATTATGCCAAACTGCCATGTTTTGTAAAAATCGCACGAGTAGTTTTTGAAAAATTAGCTCTCAAAACTTTAGCTCTTCAATATTAATTGAATTTGATATATATTTATTAATATCTCCTTTTTTATTAAACTCGTTTGAATCTTTCTTTCACATTTCGAAACTCGGGTTCATTTCAAATAAAATTCGCCCATTTTTAATGATTTATTTTTTAAATTTGTATTTTAAAATAATTTTCATGAATTTTTCAAAAACGTTTTTGTATTATAACCTATAAAAGTTTTAACTTCTTCTTAAAGTAGATGTATTTCTAGGTACACCTGCAAAACATTAGTGATTTTTGTTAAAAATTTTCCAAAATATACATGAATTTACATAATGGCCCGTTTTGAAATTTGACATATTTGTTATAAACGATAATAACGCCAAATATGGTGTACGCACTTTGTCAAAATTATTTGAAAGTATAAACGGTGAATTTTTCAGTTCGTCTACAGTAAAAAAGGGGAAGGAAAATAGTTTGCTATAAATTAAGATGTTCGTCAAGTGAATTATTCTTGGCGCAAACCAAAAGGAATAAATTTTTGAATTTCTCCGTAAATTTCGCACAAAATTTTACAAAATTTAATATTTAGGCGTAATTTGAATGGTAGAATCGAGATATGGAAAATATTTGACATGTCATTTCAGAAAAGTCCGACTTTGTGTCAAAATACGTGTGTTAAAAGAATGCTAGATAAATTGTAATATATATCCTAAGTTGCACTTTCGAGACATGAAAAACGCAATTTGAATCTCGTCAATTGGTCCAGTAGAAAGGGAGATATAAAACTGCCTCCCTCCTTTTTTTCGCAGTGTACATCTGACTACATATATATATACAAATTTAAAAAAAAACTACAACTCGAAGATTCTTCTAAAACATTTCTACGCAGTTACCATTATTTTAAGCAATGAAACATTTTTATGATATCATTAATCATTATACACAATAAACCAAATATCTTCAAAATGTTTCTGTGAATAAAAATGTAAGTGGATTGAAAAAATTCGGGTAAATTAATTGGTGACTCGTGAATTCATAATATGCTACAGATTTCGAAAAATAAGAACCACTCAGTAAATGTTGGCAAACTTAAATATCAGTTTTAACTAATTGAAACAATAAGACGTCTCAGATCTCCTCTGTGGATGGTGTCAAAATAATCCATCATCTTTAAAAGTATTTCTCCAAGAAAATGACATTTCTCTACTTACTAACTTACTACTACTATCAGACTAAGGTTCGACACTTTTGACGCTCCAGGCGCTTAATAATGTTAAAGTTTCCTATAAATTTAACACATATTAATAATTCAAATCAAAATATTTTACTTAGTTGTCACTTTCGAGAACAGCTTAGGTGATTACTTTCAATTTTTGAAGGCCTATGCGTAATATTGCCTAAGCATGGAGCCGGTTCTGACTTTTGTTAATCTAAATTAAGACTGAAATCAGATGGTTATACTTGAAGCTGGTGTATAGTTGGTGCTTGCATTATAAATACAGACGAAACATATTGCTTGTATAATAATATACAGACTCTTATGCGTGTATTATAATAAAAAGACTACAGTAAAATTTGAAAGGTATTTTTTTTCAAGTCGACGTAGCATTCAAATTCTCAGGATTATTATGAGCACTAATACTTCATCTTTAGAATTTTACTCAACGTTTGATGTATAGCTGATATCATAAAATTCGAAGATTCTTGCTTCAGTTTCCATTATATTGGATAGTTTTACATTATACAGTATAATTAATGTAAAACTTAACAAACAAAATCAGGTATATACAAAGAAATACTTTTAGCTTTCCCTTGCTCGGAGATCCAGCATGTTTAAAAGGGCTAAAGATAAAAACAATGGTTTGACGGTCGTTTTATAGCGAGAGAGGAGTTTAGTTTTCTAAGGCTCTACAAATTTAAATAGAGACGGTAATGCTTCGCGGTTGCGATAAAACTAGCGTGAAGCTTTTGTCATTTTATTAACTGAAGACTGGCAAATGCATATAATGAATGAGAAAGATCAAATCATATTTTACGGCATTAAAAGTTTAATTATTCAACTCTGTAAATAGTTACAGGAAAAACGATCACACAAAAATATTTTTAAGAGGTCGAACATCTTTGCAGGGGAGTAGAGAATAACTAGGAAAAGAGCGAGATAATATCACGATAAAGTGGAACACATCAAGTTTTTGATAATATAGGGAAATTTACCAAATGTTTAATAACGTAATAAAACACTTCACGATATTTGATCATACGGTCGATTTTTTCGCTGTATGATCAAGTACACTGGTTATCATAAATTAAGGAAAAGTCACAAAATGGCCATAATTCCCTCAAAAATAAGCCAAACCATGTAAAATTTGACTATGTTGCCAAGTAAGAGTAGCTGAGTAAAACTGCAATATGCAAATTAGCGGCGCTGCAATCGGAATACGTCATCTGCGAGGAGCTTCAAAATCCATGTTTCAGAGCAAGCTCACATATTTCACTGTGATAGTAACACCAGAATTCTGAGATAGCCAATTCGTAACAATGACCTCCAGGCATCATTTGCCTGCAGAATTACGATGGAGAACCATTGGGAGACTACAGACAGGGCAAAGTCAAACAGAAGTGGCCAGATGGCTAAATGTTAGTCTTTCTGTGGTTCATAGACATTGGAGGCAATTTCAAACCACAGATTTGGCATCTAGGAGGTTCAGCCAAGGACGGTCAACTGCTACGACGAGCGCCGATGACCGATATTTGACATTATGTGCACGCAGAAATAGAAACGCTACTCTTCTTAGATCCTTCCTTGCTGCATCCACCGGAAGGTTGGTGTCAACGTCAACTGTGCGTAGAAGGCTTCACGAGGGTGGTCTGTATGCGAGGCAACCAGCCATTTGCGTGCCGCTCACGTCACGCCATAGGAGGGAGCGTTTGCAGAGGGCACGACAACATGTCCACTGGACGCCTGATCAATGGAGGGCTGTTCTTTTTACGGATGAGTCCAGGTTTAGTCTAGAATGCGATAGTAGGAGTTGTCTCCTCGCATATTATTTTGTTTGAGCTGTCCATACTTCAACCACATGTTTGAATTTGGCTACAAGTCTACATATTTGGATTTTATGCACATGTGTACTTTCAGTTTTCAACTGTCTATGCCTATTTAAGCGCTTAGGACGTAACATTTGTAACTAAATACATAGCAAGTGTAAATCTTTTCAGTGTGGCAGAATTATAATTCACTTGCTAGTAAATAACTTCCCCAATTTCTAAATAATGACAGATTATAAATGCAGTTATTTGTAATGGTTATTGCTTAACTGTACCATGTTATGTATGGGTTTCCATTTTTTCTGTTTAATTATTTTATTTAACCAAGATAATGTGATGTTATAAACTTAAATTTTATGTACAGTTTTGTAAGTCTTAATACAACGTCAATTGTCCTTATGTAACTGCTAACTCCTTATGCAACACTTAACTTGTTTAATTGTCTTTATGTAACCATTACCTCAGCTTATTGTTTGTGTACTCTAGGTCAGTGTAAAAACTATGTTACAAGCTACCCTGTTTTTAGTTTTCCCATTTACTTGTACTACTAAGAATCTAAAATGTAACACATGGGAAAGGACACTATATGTAATTACTGCTCTGTGCAATGAACTATGACTAGCTGTCTTAGTTTCAGTTTAGTAAAAGTACTATGTATTCTCTGAAATAATTACCTTAAAAAGTATGCATCCAATGTCAGAATGTAAACAAGACTATGTCTGCATCGTCCTATGTATATGATGTATGAACACTGGCACAGTTTGCCCAGGTATAATTCTCTTAAAACTTGAATAAATGCCGTCTGGTCTGCCACCCACCCTGATTGTGGGGGACCTGGTAGCAGATGGCTTCTGGAAGCAGAGGCTTTAATCTGTGTAAGGCAGGCATATTAGTCAGCCAGGTAATGGAGCTTCTGTCTTCTGGTCTACAGTAGGAGTTGTTTGATATGGAGAGAACCTGGAACCCGTTATCATCCGTAAAACATGCGTGAACGACATGCATACGGAATAGGCAGTGTCTGTGTTTGGGGTGGCATCTCTTTGGGTGAATGCACAGACCTCCACGTCTTTCCAAGGGGAACCGTGAATGCTCAGGTTTATAGGGATGACATCCTTGATGCTTATGTAATCTCATATGCCGGGGCAATAGGTGATGCTTTCCTGTTACAGAAAGACAACGCAAGACCACACAGGGATCGCATCGTAGATGATTATCTTCAACAGGAAACAATTATGTGCATAAAGTGGCCAAATCGATCAACGGGCTTGAATGCTACCGGCACGTTTGGGATGCTTTGGGGAGACGTCTAATTGCTCTCGATCCGCCTCCTCAGACCCTTGCCGTGCTTGCAACTGCGTTCCAAGAGCAATGGCTCTCGCTTCCTATGGAACTGATAGACCGCATAATTGAAAGCATCACACTTCGCTGTATGTGCTGTATTGCTTCTAGAGGCGATCATATTCCATATTGAAGGCACTTTTCCTATAGCAAACTAACACCTTCGATTTGTTCATTTTATACATGTGCCAATTTCTATACTACCATAATTGTCTGGTAATGTTATTTGATACCTTTACTATGGATTGTATATTGTGGGTAAGTTTCATAAAATTCTACATGTAACTTTTTCAGTAATCGTAATTTTTGTGATTTTTCCTTAATTTATGATAACAAGTGTACTTTAGTCACATTTTTGCAGTGAAGTATACTATTTGAAGAATGCTACTTTCAACGAGATGGGATTGCTCACTTTGAGCTTTGGTTTAATGATTTACAAAGGTTAGACTTCATTTTTACGGGACTTTGGAAAAAATAGGAGGTATTTTCAGGCCCTGTCTCTATAGGCAATTAATCAGTTAAAACTCCGTATAAATTTAACATATTAACAATTCACAGTAAAATATACCTTTATTTATTTGTCGCTCACAAAAGCCACTTAACCTTTCGAAAATCGGTGTCCTAGGTAAAACTCTATCTAGCCTATGCTTGAAGCAGTACTTGGGTGTGTTTCGCAGTGTGAATGAAGTGCATTTCAGTATAATCGCTCAGTGCCATTTAAGATATGGACCATACGGGCATTCCATGGGCTCCTTGAGTACAAGATCTCAATTTTTTGGCAACGTTAGTGCTGTTTTTGAAATAGAAGGGCCTTAGAATACTATGAAAGTTCCACGTCAAAGATTTTGTTACTACGGCCTTGTTACTGTTACCATTAAAGCCAACCCATATAGACTTTGAGAAGTATAGCAAAAAGAATGTGATTTTGAATATGATTTCTGAAAAATTACTAAAAGCACTCTATTAAATTTTAATTGTTTGTAATAAACTTTCAAGGTTATACTTCCATTTTAGTGGGATAAAATTAATTCATATATTGTTATTTACTTTATCGATGGGCTGCAAAGCTCTCTGAATATATTTCTATATGATATTAAACCATATATTTTGAGATGCATTACTTCTATTGGAATACACTTGCTGAACATTTCATATTACCAGCTATGCAAATACTTATTTTAAGGCAACAACTCCTTTTTTGAATGGTGTGGAGTAGGATTTCGTAAGCTGCAGTACATGTGCTACTAATGGATATTACGCTATTCTGTGGTACAGGTTTTGTACTAAAGATTTAACTGAATATAAAACTTTGTTCTATTTTTATTCTTTGGTACAAAATTTGAAACGTTTGAGATTGTACCTCCTCCCTAGCAAGTTTATACCATGAATTTGAAATATATATATATATATATATTGTGAGGCTTTATCTATTTACTTTTAACTAATAGTTAATTTTAAAGTACAACTAGTTTACTTTCACTCTCTTTTCTCCCACGCTTTTCATGCCAGAATGTAAATAAGATAGCGAGCGTTTATTCAGATTGAGGGAGAAAGAAATGCTGTTTAAGCGAAGGTTATGGAAGTTATTTTTAGAGCATGTTCTGTCTACTTCAATGCACGTTGTACCGTGACTATTAGCAATTTGATTCTCAGGCGTTGAGTGCTTCTAACCGTGACGTTGCGCATAAATCCCTATTTAACTAAATACTTACAAGTATCCAATCTAAATTACATGTGCCCAATAATAGCTGGCCTGAAAAACGATATTTTGTACAATGCGTTGTCACTCTAATATAAAGAATAATAAAATGCTTCACTTACCCAAAAACACAGCATAAAAACTTCAGAGAATCTCACTTTATTTGGTTAAGCATTATCTGGATTAAATATATCAAACTGATAACATAGCACACAAAAACATACGAACGGTGCCGTCTTGTGAAGCTAGAAATCAAAATCTAAATCTAACTTCATCGTTCACTTTTCATACTGGAAATATTTCCACGTTATGTACATACGTTGCAGATGTTGTTTTTCATACGTCTAGATCATTCTTTTTTACACATTCTTCTATTCATCACAAGGTAACGACCGCGAGGAGACGAGGCGATGACAATAGCAGCAATTTTTCGATGCGAAAAACACATTAACAAGTTACTTCAAGATGGGTTAAATTTTAGCATGAATACTTTAAGATGGATTAATTTTAATCCATCTTAAAGTATCCATGCTAAAATTTCAACATAAACATTTATGGATAACTTGTGTAATTCTCAGGCTGCTTCGCTCTTCCTTTCCTTCGCGCCGTAGCCAGCGTTAAGAGAGGGAGAAGCCTGTTTGGCAAGTATCTATAAGCACGTGTAGTTCTGCGATTCCGATTAATATTACGATAGTGTCCATGATGACGAACTGCGTGGTGTGAGAAATTTCCGTTCTCACTTTCCCTCCGGCCGAAGAAAAAAAAATTATCCCATCACTGAATAAATGGGAAAAAAATTGTCTCGCCGGTTTTCTACAAACTAGAGTCTTTCACGCGCCTTACTTTATCCTGTAGCCGCCCAACCATTATAGTGGTTAGCGTCGCTGACTGCGGTGCCGAAAGGCCTGGGCTCGAATCCCGGAGAAGGCATGGATGTTTGTAAACGTATAGTGTCGGTGCGGCATGGCGGTGTTTTAAATATGCGGCGAGCCGAAAGTCCTGTCGTGTGGTCTGGTGGAAGGGGAGAGGGGTCCGTCAAAATTGGGGAAGGAATTCAGCCAAATCGCACTGTCACCAGTTAGGTGATCAAGGCCAGCGATAGGCGTAATCTTGCGCTCCTTGCTACAACAATTGGGTGGGCTTGGGCTAACTTCGTCAGCTAAGTGAGCATAAGCAACAACAACAACTTTATGCTGTGAGTCGTTAGGCTAATCTATTAAATGTGAATTCGTTCAACGTTACGTATTTAAGCCAAGCCAGAAGTGCTGACTTCTGTAAATCCAAGTTCGGTCACTGTAATTTCTTTGTGTTCAAATAAAAGTTCTTATACACCCTTCTTCTGACTTTGTGTTCCTGTATTCACATGGCTAAAAGTTTATGTTCCCAAAGTAGACCTGTAGTTTATGCTCCCAAAGAACGTCAGTCTTTATAATATATATATAAAAAATCATCTTTTAACAAGCTTGTGTATAGCAGCCTTCAGGGATGGTGTAACGTGAAATATAGTTATTTCGATTTGATAAACTTTAAAGAAGGTGTGTTTTACGCAGCGTATTACGACGAAAAATGTTTACTTCAGTATTAACACTATCTTCCTATACTGCATTTCATCTTCTTTAACTTGCCATTAGTACCCCCATACAGGCACAGCCATTAACAAGGTTTCCTGCAGTGCTATTAGCCTAAAATTAACTAAATGCAGATACGAAAAACAGGCTGTCTCTACGAATATCACCACAAATCAAATTATCATACTTTTCGATTGAGTTCGGATGTATTTATGTTATTGTTATGTTTATTTATAATATATAGTATATAATCACCGTATGTATTATCAATGGCGCAACGAAATAAACAGTGGAGCAAAGTAACATCGGCAGCTTTTGTTTAGCACATGGTATATTTGTCATGCAACAGCATATTTTCAATATGGCTGTAAGTTCAAATAATTCATTTCTTAATTATCTGCGCTTTATGATACATAATTCTCACTTTATTAATGAAGTTTTTTTGCAAAAGTGGTTAATTCATCTTAGAATATGGTACATTCCCTTGAAGTTATATTAATAAAATTCGTATATCATTTCATTACTTTTATTTATTTTTTTTAAAAGAGTACTTTTTAGAAGAACATAAATATGAAGCAATTTTCTTTTTCTTTTCTTGTAGCTGGTGCTTCGAAGTCTCACAAGGTCGTCTGTTATTTGGGAAGCTGGGCAAATTACCGAAATGGCGAAGGGAAGTTCCTTATCGAAGATATCGATCCCTTTCTCTGCACACATTTAATTTATGGTTTTGCAAAATTGAGTTATGACAACAAAATTGCAGCTTACGATTCTTACCTAGACCTCAAGGAGAATTGGGGACTTGGTAAGTAGAATAGTCTCTTTGTTCAAGAAATCATTTCTGACATTCATATTTCAAAACGCTGGTCATTATTCTTGTGCAAAAATTTGAAAGAACCTAATGATCAATATCTAGTTTTTTATGCTTTATTTCTTTCCTACTTCAACTAGGCTACCGATATAGAATACTAATAAGTCAGAGAAGTAAATCGATAAAACATATTAAACATAAACTGTGCATCGATAAACTGTATATCGATCGTATTGACAAAAAACATGTGCTGTAAAATCTTCAGGTCATAACTAAGCATAAAAATCCGATAAGATGTTATTTTTCAAACGAAAGAAGTTTTTCGAAAAAAATCAAATCTTTTGATTATAGTATGTGTATATCCACAACCAAACACACTGTAATAAAATGAAACTTATTTTAAAGACTTAGAAAAATGTTGGCATATCTGATAAAATACGATAAATTCCGTTTAATTTCATCTTCATTTGTGCTTTAATTTACTATGCTGTTTCACAAACTCCTTGTTTGATATATTACTTAGGTCAACCCAGAGTATTATCCAATTTCGTAATGATTTCTTTCTACAAGGTTTGGAATTTTTTGTTTAATCAAAACAAGACGGAAAACGTTTTGGCTGAAAGAAAGAGATATTTTTATGGAAGTTGTTTTTGAGGCAAACTGTCTCACATTAATTTTAAGCATGAGAAAAATCATGCAAAATAGTGAACACAGCCGTACGTTCATCGGATTTTGATTCTAGGTCGCGTTACCAACGTTCAGGGATATTATGGCTACCAATAAAAAAGCAACCACTACAAAATTACTAGCGGGGTTACAAGTAGCCCAGAAAATCTTTTTTTCTTTGTGAAGTTACTGTTTGTACTATTTTATTTTCCTTACTGCAACTTATTCATCGTCACAATAGTTGCCTAACTCCATTCAATTCCATTGAAGAAATTTACTTCTGAATAGCTTATTGTGTTTTTCTCAGAAAAAGAGCAATACACTTTTAAGTATTGCTCTTTTTCTGCTTGTTTATTTTAAGTCCCTTTTTTGATGATACGAATTGTAAAAAGTTTACATCGTATTTTTTAAATATTTAAGTTCTGATGTATAACTGAAATTTGCAACTAAATTTTCCCGAGCTTGAGCGATTAAGAAGACAAAGTGGAACAGGCATACTATTCTCTATTTTATGATGGAATTACTTTCATTTTGCATATGTTCCTGTTCCGAAGATTTGAAGGTCAAATTCTTAAAACTGCCTATCTCAGGTAGACATTGCGTTGCAGACTATATCAAATAGTTGCTATGTTGCTAATGCAAGAAATGCTAACTTCGGCCTTAAGAACTAGCAGATGCAACCAGCTTCTGCCGCTGATTTCAATTGCAACGTTTCAATGCATTTCGAGAAATAAGATATTAGTCTCTCTGATCCAAGAGAGAAAGCCGTTTTGCTTATGTATATTAATTAATCCACTCGTTCTAAATAGAATGAAGATATTTTACTCTTTACTGGGAAATCATAGAAGAAAAATAAGCTGATAAAACATAATCAAATTACGAAATTAAGTATGTGAATATTTTTAGGTAGGGAGAATTTCAGTTAAATTTATGATTTTTTGATTTCATTGAATGCGAAAGACTTCATTAATTGGTTGAGGAACGTTATGGATAAAAATAAAACGGAAACAGAAAAAGTAAAACATAAAATTAATAAAGCAACAGCCTTGTGTTTGGCGTAGGTTTTAGTTAAGACTCGATGTCGAAGGCAAACAGATACAGGTCTTCTTCATCAGGAGAAAAGAAATCCGGAACAAAGCCACGGTGGTATCTATATCCAATAGCCAATAGGAGTCAAGTGAACGAGATACTAGCGACATCTGTCAGAAGAAATAGTAACGAAAAGGAAAAAATTAATAAAATTTTTAATAAAATTAAAATAAGTGTTAGGAATAATTAATAAAATTAAAATAAGTGTTAGGAAGCATGGGTTGGAATTAAAAGTCATTTTCTAAACAAGATAAATCCTTGCGAATGTAAAAAGCTTCAGGAAAATACAATTCACCAGTGGAAGAGGCTTTCTGGATATTTTCTGGATTCTTTCTTTGCACCCAAAGTCAAAATTCTAATAATAGCCCTCTAATAATAGTTCGTAGTTTAATAATAATTTTGGCAGCCGGTCTGCAAATATTATTCCATAGTTGAATTAGATTTTCTTGAAACTTTTTATGTTCACAGAGATTTATTTTGTTAACAAAATCCAGTTCTTCCTAAATCTTTTAAAATTCTATTAGCTTAATCTTTCAATTTTTGCTGCTGTTTCTGGCGACAGATGGCGATACAATCTCGTTCCCTTGACCACTTTTGAAATTAAATACCACAGTGGCTTCTCTTTCCTGCGGTTTTCTTTGCTCCTGATGAAGAGGGTTCTGTACCTGTTTGTCCTCGAAATCGATAGAGTGTTGAATAAAATCTGTGCCAAACACAAGGTTGTTGCTTTGCAAACATTATGGATAATTTCAAAAAAGAAGAATGTTTGAGAGACCAATGATTATTAAAAAAATATTTAATATTATGTATTCTTCTTTTCCGTCTTAAGATTCTGGATCGTTCATCAAAAATTTCAGTACTGTCTAATTCGATTAATGTGACTGCGATACACTGACATAGAAGGAGACAAATAGTCCAAAAGTTAGTTCACCTGTTAGACATGTCTTAAACAATGAACAGCAAATTTTATTAACAGAAAAGAAAAAATATTTGCAAACTGAATTGTGAAGCATTCTTACGATTTTGTAAATAATAAAAGAGAAACAATCTCTGCAATCCTATTACCTTTCCTCTTCACTTCCATCTATTGCAAAATTTGTGAATTATTTCATTCTGTGTTATCCAGCTATTATATCTGTTCTCTTAGCAAAGAATATTTTGTTATTCTTCTCACGAATGGTAAACTTTTGGAATTGTGATTTTTTCTTTTTAATTTCAGGCGCTTATCAAAGATTTAACGGGTTGAAGGAAAAAAATCCAAACCTAAAAACATTACTAGCCATTGGTGGTTGGAACGAAGGCTCTACAAAATACTCACAAATGGCTAGGAATGCAAACTCTCGAAGTGTGTTTATTAAAAGTTGCGTGGAATTTCTCTTAAAATATGGATTTGACGGACTTGACCTTGACTGGGAATATCCTGCTAATCGAGGAGGAGCTCCAGAAGACAAACAGAATTTTGTTGTACTTCTAAAGGTACTGTCTGAAAACGATTTTTTGCCGCCTATTAATATTCTACTCATATACATGTAAGAGAAATTATTTTATAGTGTGTAACTAATTGTAATTTATAGCCGCATGAAGTTGGAACAATGATTTTAATTTCGCATACCCATTGCTTTATTAGTACATATATTATCCACTAATATAAATTAAAATTTACACTTCGAAGTTTGACAGATGCTGTCAAGTTTTATGTAGAGAGAAAATGTTCCATTTATTCCATTAAAATATGTTCACAGTTACTTTAAAAAGAGGCCGCAATTACACAAATAAAAGAAAAATATCAAAATTTACAAAATTTCAAGCCAAGTGATATGTAGAATTTCAAGTAAATATGCATCGTCAATATGATAAAAATTGACGAAGTTTATTGAATTTTATTCTGCTGATAACATAGGCCACAGTTTTCCAACTGGATTTCGCTGAAGGTTCCTAGAGTGCCCATTAAAAATCGAATCAAACAATTCTGCGTAATATACTTACAAAATAAGTAAATCTTATTTCAGCTAGAGAGATATTTACTAAGCTTGTAAGAAATTAAAAGTCATCCATCTCATACTTTCTTGAGTAATGCTCATACATATTCAGCTAGTAATTAAGAAGATTTGGGTATGATTACCTTATGAGAGAGCAGTTACAATTTAATTCCAGTCTTGCGAATGCTAGCTGATTGTTCTAACCACTACACCGAAAAAGAACTCGGTAAGACCGTCTTTTAATTCGTGTCTAATTTGCGGTTGAGGCGCAATTGATATTACATGATATTTTTAAGAACTTTTCATTTTCCTGTTTACGATCTTTAATGGTATGAAACCAAATGAAAAAAAATAATTAACAATACCCCAGAAGACGTG
Organism: Stegodyphus mimosarum; assembly: GCA_000611955.2. Taxonomy (NCBI): domain Eukaryota; kingdom Metazoa; phylum Arthropoda; class Arachnida; order Araneae; family Eresidae; genus Stegodyphus; species Stegodyphus mimosarum. The sequence goes on from KK113394.1 coordinate 136,524, forward strand.
TTACAAAATATAATTTCTAACTTTTTAAATTCTAAGCAAAAATTATGAAACTTGCAACGCGCTGTACGTCTCATCTAGCACAAGTTTTAAAAAAAAAACAGGCAGAAAATTTTGAAAAACTAAACGATTCTATGCCTATGTTACTTATATGATTTAGAAGTAATATTCTTTATTAAGAGAATAATTCATTTAAAAAATAAGCAACTAAAAACGGTCTCAGTAAAACTCGAGAGTGAATATCGTCTTTTAAAAAGAACAGTTATCAATAAAATTAAATTCGAAGTAATAATTTGGCGTTTAACTTGATTAAAAGTATAATACATATCCTTTTTTATCAGCTGATGTTTTAGTTATCTTTTTAATGATTGTGTTTGTAAATCACAAGCCGTCTAATATAACCTCAATTATAACAATGTTTTTGCAAAAGTTCCTCGAACCTCCATGTTATTTCAAAAGTTAGAAGAATGATTGGAAGTTTTATTGCTTTGCCAACCAAGTCCAAATTTTCATTTTCTGTTCCTGTCTATCCCAAATTTTTTCTCTCCCTCAATGCATGAGTAAGAAACTAAGGGTCTAAGAAAAGATGCCGGTAGAGATATAGATTGAGTTTAACCTTTGCTTTAGTAAGGAAAGCCATCTTCCTTGATTTGCGGTTCAGTTTAATGGCGAACTATGAAGATATAATTGGTAGCTGATACTAGTCACCTGGGGAACCTCATTTCCCAACCATACGTTTGACTTAAAATCAAATGACTTTAATGGAAATTAGTGAAGGCGTGTGCCAAGTAACTTCTGATAAGATATTTGTCCTATTTTGTAACTATTCTAAATAAGTATGTGTAGATGTTCACCCTATTGTCAGACTGCATGCTGCAACACATATTTTTGCTTATGGTTTCGAAATCTAAATCAAAGATATAATAAATTTAAGCCTTTTATTAAACTTGTACTTCTTCAGATTTTTGATTAAGTTTGTATTGAAGTAATAACTACCTAAATGACACAGAAAGGAATACAACAGATAGTTAAATAAAATGTTATTCAGACTAACCTTTTGGTAGACTTTAAGAAACTTGTCGCTTAATCTAAAACGTAAGTACAGATTTTGCAGAGGGTGTAAAAGACCCTCTTACTTTAACTCAACAAGATGAACAGAAGGCACGCCTGGTGATTACAAAACCCGCCAGCACTTATGTCAACTCAACATAGGAATTCAAAATTAAATTAAATTTAAATACCTAATAGCTAAAGGTTACACAAAGTAATTTACGCGAAGCTGGCTCTGAAATCGTCAGCGTGAATTTAGAAAAGCAAAACTAGTTAATATGGTCTTCAAGCGGCAGAATACGTTTTAACTTAATAATATCAAACCCTCACTTAAGTACACGTGAACTAATTTGCATTCTGACCAGAAAACGGAAAGAGAGAAATGACAGTAAAGATCCCAAACATAAAGTAATTGGTTATGTAAATTAAATAATCCTCATACAGCATTCCAAATCATTAAACTAAATTTAAAAACTAAGCCAAAGATTTAAATCATCGAAATTTTTACTTTTCTGGTAAGGAAGGATATATCTCAAAGATCAGCAGATAAAATTTAGCACCGCAAAATTTCTAATTTCTTAAAACGTCTCGCCAATTTAAATGAAACTAGCCTCAGTTATGTTTTGTGATTTTCCCATGTTTCCAGTTCTTATAATTGACAGTTTATGGTTAGACAATACTAAGCATCTTTTCTAAGTATGCTTGTACAACATAAATGTATTCGTAGAATGAATACAGAAATGCTTTCTATTAACTGTGATTAAGTCATTATCGCTTTGATTAAGTTATGTTTTATAACAATCTTCTTTTAACACTAAAGCAGTCCCAATCGCAAGTTTTGAATTCTTACGTATTTAAAAGTTCTCTCACCAAAGAAATCATATTTTGCAATTTTTAATCGAGTATTTTATTACTTGAAGCTCATTTTTCGTGTACTGCCTTCACATTATACTCCCAGTATTGTCTTTAATGAAGTACGAATATGGGGATTGTTTGTTATCTTAGTGAAATAGTTTTCAAATTTTATTTTTTAGTTTAGAAACTATTTATCCTAAAATTTACTAAATTACCTTTTTCTGATTGTAATTAAAGCTTTTCGTGATTACCTGTACATTGTTCTAATTCTGATTCACTAGTAATTTGCCACATGTATACTTGCATTACGAGACTATTATTTAAAGAAAAAAAGTAATTTTTCATTTGATTTCTGTATATCGAGAGAAAACGCTTACACAGAAAACACTTTGTAAATTACCTATAAAAAGCTCTCAGAGACATCAAATGAAGTTTCAAGAATAATTAAATCCTCAATTTCTCCTTCTTATTTTTTTTTAAATTAATAAGATGACAGCACATAGATTTTCTGGCAATTTCCTGGCATTATACATCAGTTTTGATAAAATAAAGAACATAAATTATGCATCATAGAAGAATATCAGTATTAAAGATAATATCGCAAGTTGTACCCAAATATCACTGTCTATACACTACGACTAAAACGTTTTTCAAACCGATAGTTATTAGAACGAGCATCTTGCTGATCTTTGGCAACTGCTCCACATTTTCTGTTAATTGAATTTGTCTCTGCACGTCAAGGGGTTACGGACTTTGCAAAATAGACTACTGCTCACTTGAAACAACCAAGATCTCCAATTTCTTTCTTGTTCTGCAACTAAAATTTCACTTTTAAATGTAACTTAGAGAAAGGGTTGCATTCCATTATTCAAATTTGCTTTGATAGTTTTTTCACTATCGATAAATATACCTTTATTTCATCTATCTTTTTTTTCGGAGGGGGGTTTGTTTTTAAATTCTGGTGGATTTTGTTTGTCATGATACAATTTGAAACCTTCACAGAGTTTGATGGATAGTGTCACATATTTTATTTGATGCTGAATAACATAAATCTTTATATTCAGATTTAGTAAATAGAAGTTTTCAAAATTTTTAAAGTCTGAATAGTAATGTTACAAAGAAAATGTGGGTCATTAACCAGGAAATAGGCGCTATATTTAATGAATAGAACACTAAAACAAATATAATTTCTTGTTAATAATGACTCTAACACTTAAAGATTCCATTTATTATGTATTTTGAAGTATCCTGCTCCTTGGTATGTTTTTTTTTTCGAGGCATTTTCTTAAAATCTCTTTTTTCCATAAAGGAAATGAAAGAAGCTTTTCGATCTCATGGCCTTCTGTTGTCTGCAGCAGTTTCAGCCGGGGAAAGTACCATTGACTCAGCCTATGACATACCTGCTTTAGGAAAGTAAGTTTAGAAATTATAATTTCCAATGAAAGAAACATTCTGATAATTGCACCGGATTCAATATTTTCTCTGTAATTTTATATTTTCTATAAGCTTTAAAGATATGCACGTAGTGACGTATATGTATTTTCATTACAACTATAGATTGTGTTTCTAAATGCTCTCTTATTATATTATCACATGTGAACTATTTAACGAACCTTTACGAAGAACTGGAATATGTAAAAATCTATAGTTATAAGATGATGAGCAGTTCACAAATATATTTCTACAGTTGTCAGATTAATAATATTTAAAGTAAAAACTAGGAAAGGGAAGAAATATTGCCTTAAGGGAAAGTAAAATCTATTTCTATTGCGTCTCAGAAATTTAAATGTCTTATGTAACATAATATTTGTTTCCATCAGCTTGCCAAAACTTTGATTGTAAAAAACTATTTTTTACAATATAGGAGTTTAAACGTTTGGCACTAGTTAGGATTTCACAAAAATCAAATTATGACTTCTGTAAAATAATTATTGCGTATAATGTAATTATACCTTGTAAGGTTCTACTGTCTATCTGTTGTGTAGAATGTTGAGAAGTAGTGATTGCACCGAAGAAGGGTTAAAAACTGCCCTTTATTAAACTCTTTACATTATATACAATGCGTCAACTTGACGCTAACATACTACGCCTCTGCTTGGGCGGTAACTGAAACAGTAGAATCAAACTCAAGAATTCAAAATATTAACAAATAGTAGAATTAAACTACAGGGTTCATACAATCCTGTATCCTACAGAACGCAGATGAGTCTAGTGGCAGCAAGATAATAGCTATAAAGCCATGTCTAACCAGCAATAACAGCTAAGCGGAAGCTTGCGTATAAGCGCGCACAGAGATTTCCCATAGTCTAACTTTGCCCACTGGAACTTCGATATTTAAACTTGTTCTTCCACTGGTGAATTTGCATTTCTTACTCGCGCTACCAAATTTAAATATTCTGGCACTGGCAATTAGGGGAATGAAGGCTTATAGGAAAGTAACTCAAAATTAAATTTAACTGGTTATTTAAAATAAACATAAATCCTTACATTTGCCCATGCCAGAATTTAACAGACTTTGATAAAAGTCCTTAAAGACCTGTTACAAACTGATAAATTCTACAACTAACAAGATAAGCACCGTTTACATTCAGAATACTAAAATTTAAATTATCACAGAAGAAAATTTTGCAATCATAGTTCTGCTGGACATCCTTCCTCATCTTTCAACTGCGCTTCAGTCATTACCTTCCAGTAATCTGGAAGGAATACTTATGAATACATGGTTATAAATAACACTTTAAATTCACAATACAATCGTTTATTAAGTTTCTAATCTTTTTGCATTTAGCGTAGCTTTCTCAGCTTTTCCGAACATTGCGGTTTATTATGCCATAATTATTCAATTCACATTCATGCTTAAATTTTAAACTTTAATCTCCTTTTCGTTCTTCACAACAGGAGGTATGAAAATGCAAGTGTACTATGTTATAGTGGACAAAATCTCCACCTAAACGCACATCGACTGTTAGCACATAACAACTTTCTTAGACACACCATAAATTCATTTCTAGGTTCTCCATGAGCTAATAAAACATGAAAATTAACTAGAGTGTCGGTGGAAAGCCCTACAAAACACATGCATACCAAATATTTTCTACATTCATCTTAAACGCATGCAAGCTTTCCCTCAAAATCGCATGATTTAACTAAAATTTCTTTTGAGCGAACTCAATTGGCCGCATTAAATTAAATGCATTAACTTTTCTTGAAGTTTTAACACTAAATACATGTTATGTCTCCTTTTTTGGGCTTTAAATTTTCATTAAAAGTATCATTTACTTTAACACAACAGATATTTCAACATTTTACAAACAAATACTTTTAAGACAATAGAGAATAAAATGAAAATTTTACTTGAATGAATCCTTTTCTCCGCCAAAAGTGCGAACCTAAAATAAATTTTCATTAACAAGTACTAATACGAAGCTGCTTCTATTAGGTCATATATCTTGGCGCGTTAACATAAATAGTCTTTCGACAAAAACCAAACTACTAGTTCTTTAAATGAACATTTTTATAAGACACTATACTTTGTGCTTTCGCTAAATAAAGCTGAAATAACTTTAGTCCTCAATCGAGGCAATAGCTTTTATCATTAAACTTCGTATTGGAAACATTTTCATGCAACTTTACATAACAGAAAATATTTTTAGAAAAATTCACTTATCTCTGTATTTTGAAGCTTGGTTTCGCCATTCGTTTATAGCAGAATTGTATCCAAGCCAACTGGTTCATAAATGAGACTTTCCGTCTCTGCTTCCTGTCTGGTAGGAATTGGCTTTTCCTTTTTTGACTCCTGATGAGTGGCCTTTTAGGATGCATTGGCGGCGTGTCTTGTCTTTTCCATTTACTGTCCGGCAAACTGGTTCTTTGCACATCAGTATTCGAGGGCGCTTGCCTGTAAATTCTGGGTTGTTTCGATCTTTGCTCTGTGCCTTCAGCTTCAGCAGGCCTCTTCTTCATTTTATCGACGGATGGTCTTGTTTGTGGTAATCTTTCAGTTCGCCACCTCCTTGACGTATCTTGTAGCTGTCTACTGCGAGACATTGTCATAACATTGCGATGCTTGTTTCTAGCCGGGACGTTTCTTTCACCCTTGAATTTTTTCTTCGCTGGATCTTCCACACGTTGAGGGATTCTTCTCTCCGGAATTCTTTTGCTGGTTCGGTAACTTGTAGTTTCTTTGGTTCTTTGCTTTTTCGCGGGTGGTGGAAGTTGTGGTTTGGGTCAGAATTGCCCCTAGGGAAAACTTAGAAGCCTGGAAGAAATCATGTGACATCGAAATCTTTACGTTCATAATATTTTTTAATTGATCCAGACTAGCCTTTATTCTTTCTCCCGATTCTGTTTTTAAGTAGATCACAGCCCCAACGATCTGTAGTACTACATAAGGCCCTTCAAATTTATGGGCGAATTTTGATGCGACGTTTTCAGGTACACTAGACAAAGTGAATTTCCTTTTCAACCCCTTATCCCCCCCACTTTAAAAATCTGATTGGCGGCGTTTCCTGTCATAGTAGAGTTTCTGCCGCTTTCTTGCTACATCGGAAATTTAAAAAAGCTTCATCAATCAGCTTTTGAATATTTACCTGTTTGCATTCTGCTTCTCGTTCTTGAACAAAAAAAAAAGTTTGTCTAAAGCTGTCAACATCTTCCTACCCCGAAATAATTCAGCGGGCGTCATGCTTGGCAGTTCTTAAAGCATATGCTAGTTCATCATCCCAGCCATTCCAGCGTTTATGATAATTTTTAACGTAACTTCTAATTATTTTAACAATGTTTTTATTAACTCTTTCTGCGATGTTTGCTTGTGGTCTGTACGGGACCATTTTCATACGCCGTATGTTAATCCCTTTACACAGGTTCTCAAAAATTTGACTAGCAAATTGCCTACCATTATCGCTTATTACTTTTAACGGTGCACCGCATTTTAAAATATACTTGTGTAAGAATGCATCTGCAACTATTTTAGCTGACGCTCGCTTTAAAGGAATTACTTCTACTTACTTCGAAAAATGGTCTGCAATTACCAAAAGATATCGGTTTTTATTTAACTCGTTTTGGGGAAAAGGGCCAAGAAGGTTTAATCCAAGGATCTCCTTAGGAAAAGTAGCTTGAATACTATTTAGATACCCGGCCGGGCTATAATTAACGTCGTTAATTAACTGACATAACTTACAGGACCTGACATACGCTGTTACTACCTTCTGTAGTTGCGAAAAATTCAGCACCTGGCATGCTCTACGCACCGTTTTCCTTATCCCTAAATGACCCGCTGTGGGGCTATTATGAAGTTCCTGCAAAATACTCGACCGTAATGTGGCGGGGATGGCTGATTTCAGTTCGTGGTTTTCATTTGTTGATTTAGTATAGAACAACAGATTATCTATGATCTCGTAATTTCGGGCTCTATTTCTAATTGTAGCAAGATCTGCATGTTCAAAATTATCTGGATCTTTTAAATAAGCATAGATATTACCGAATTATGGATCCTTCGGAAATTCAGCTTTAATTGTTTCCCGGGAATCTAAAGTTTAGAAGCTAACATAGCACATTTTATATGATCCGCATTTTTATCCAGTTTAATTCTTGACATTTTTCTGTATTTTCCTTGCCGGGAGTGTGCTTAATTATTAAGTTGTATTCTTGTAACATTAAGACCCATCTAATTAATCTAGGAATTAAATTCTTTCCAGAATATAATCTACCTACGGCCGCATGATCAGAGTAGATTGTAACTGGGGCTTTCCCGAAGTAGACCCTAAACTTCTAAACTGCCATTAACACTGCTAACGTTTCCCTTTCTGTCGCTCTGCAGTTCCTTTGTGTGTGACCTAGGGTTTTGCTGAAAAATGCCAAGAGGTGCCCTTTTTGAGTTAAAACTGCACCCACGGCGTAATCTGAAGCATCCACCGCAATCTCCAAGTTCTCGTCCCCTTCCGGGAATTTTAACACTGGGGCATTAATTAGAGCTGTTTTCCATTTTTCGAAAGCGGTGTTTGCCTCCGCTGCCCTTGCAAACTTGGATTTCTTTCATTTTAAAATCAACAAATGTTTGACAATATCGGCAAAATTTTGGATAAACGAACTATAATATGAGCACATGCCAATAAAAGTTTTTTCGCCATATTTGCCGGAGGATAATTTTTAACTGCTTTTATTTTAGAATCCTCAGTTTTGATACCCTTAGCTGAAATTTTGAATCCTAAATATCGCAGTCCCTTAGTTGCGAATTTACATTTTGCGGCATTAATAGTTAAACCTGCTTCTTTTAATACCGAAAACATTTCGTGGAGATCTTCCACGTGTTGTTCAATAGTGTCACCAGTTATGATAATGTCAATGTGATAAAAGAGAGTAGATTTTCCTAGGACGGGACGTAAAATTATGTCCATAGCGCGTTGAAAGTTGACGGAGCCCCTGCAAAGCCCAAACGGCATGCGTAGAAATACATAATTGCCAGATTTTGTAATAAACGCTGCTTTATTCACATCTTCTGGTTTCATGGCTATTTAAAAGTAGCCTGAAGCAAGATCAAGAATGGTCATATATTTTGTAAACCTAATTTTCCGTATTATTTCTTCTATTACCGGGAAAGGGTAAATAGGGAATTTAGTCATGCTATTAATATTTCGGTAATCGATCGCAAAACGATAAGCTTTTGGATCCGAAGAGGGTAAGTTATTTCTCTTTCTGCATAGCACAACTGGACTAGCATATTCACTATTGATGAGAATAATTATATTATCCCTTAACATTTGTTCTGTTATGACATTCTATTATTGCTTCTTTCTCCTTATCATATCGATAAGGTTTTGCTTCACAAGGTTCGCTTGATTTTAGTTCTATCGCATGGGTAACAATTTGTGTATTCCCTGGCTTCTCAGAAAATAACGTATTAAATCTACTTACGACTTCTTCCAGCTTGGCTCTTTCATCTTGTTTTATATGTTGGAAATCTATATCTGGAATATTTATTTGTTTCACCTCCTTTGGCACCATATCCAAGAAAACAGAATTTTCTGCAAAGTTTATTGTGGCGTTCGACGCCCTGAGGAACTCTGAACCTACAACTACATTGTTTTGCAAATTTTTAACAACAAAAAAATAAAACTTTCAAAACTTCATTTTCTACCTGAACGTTCAGCGATAACTTTCCGACACATTCGCAATTTTTCCCTTGTGCGGCAACTATTTCTGTGCTTCAATTTTTAAACAATTTTATTCTTCGAAAATTTCTATAGTAGAATTTTTGGCTTAAAAAATTTCCTTGCGCGCCGGTGTCCACGAGTACTTCTACGGGTCTGTTCTGAATCCTCAATTTCTGAGGCTCCTCTTATTGGTTTAAATTTTTTCCCTCCTGATGTTTGCTGGGTGCGCTGGCGGTCTTTGGCTTTACCATTTTCATTCTTACTTGTTGACGGCGTGCTTAGAAAACGTTTTTCTTCATTGTAGTTGTTTCTTTTTGCGGCCGGCTATCGGGAGAACTGCTGATAGTAACCCTGGAGAGGAAATCTCGAATTTTCCGCTATCCGCCGATTCTGAAACTTTACGGCTAATTCGAATAGCTCTAGCAGCGTCCGTGGGTTTCTCAGCTCCAAGAAATCTTGTACTGCGGGTAGTAATCTTTGTAATATAATTTCAGTTACTTCATTATCGGACTTCGTTCCATATAGCATATTCACTAGTTTGACTTTACGCAGGATAAACTCGGTAAGGTGTTCAACTTTCCGTTGATAAAAGCTGTAGAGTTCAGCCTCAAGTTTCGCACTATCTTTCACAATCGGGAAGGCCTTTAGGAGTGCCACATTGAAATTTTCAAAATTGTAGGTGAGGCTTCCGACTTCCCTAAGTAAGAATTTTTCAATTCCTTATCACCAAGACTGCGCCTGCCCTCGGAGGGCACTCAAGGCGATAGCTACTTTTTGTCTTTCGGGTACCAGATACAACTGAAAATGAGTCTCAAGGGATTCTAGGAATGAAGTGTCGGAGGTTTTACCTTCGAACACCACTGTTGGCTTGATTGTTGCTCGCATCCTGTGTATTAAAATGCCAAATCCATCCAATGGGCTTGTCACCATCAGATCTACGACTTCTGTCTCTTGTAAGGATAATTGTTCGTCCTGATTATTGGCCATTGGATCCGAGTAAGATGTTCGGGCACCAGATGTAAGGTTCTACTGTCTATCTGTTGTGTAGAATGTTAAGAAGTAGTGATTGCACCGAAGAAGGGTTAAATACCCTTTATTAAACTCTTTAAATTATGTACAATGCGTCAACTGGACGCTAACATACTACGCCTCTGCTTGGGCGGTAATTGAAACAGTAGAATCAAACTCAAGAATTCAAAATATTCACAAGTAGTAGAATTAAACTACAAGGCTCATGCAATCCTGTATCCTACAGCGCGTAGATGAGTCTAGTGAAAGCAACATAAACGCTATAAAGCCACATCTAACCAGCAATAACAGCTAAGTGGAGGTTGCGTATAAGTACGCACAGAGATTTCCCAGACTCTCTCTAACTTTGCCTCCTGGAATGTCGATATTTAAATTTTTTCTCCCACTGGTAGAATTTGCATTTCTTAACCACGCTACCAATTTTAAATATTCTGGCACTGACAATTAGGGTAATGAAGGCTTATAGAAAAGTAACTTAAAATTAAATTTAACTGGTTATTTAAAATAAATATAAATCCCTACAACCTTAATATACAGTCTATCTTTTTAGCGTAGAATTAAACATAAAAAATAACACAGGGGATCTATGCAAATCATGACAGAAATAGATACTGAATTTTGGATTTTATGTAATGCCGAGTCTGTGCTATTAATTTTTTATTTCCAAAAAAAATTATCAAATAAAATTTCAGTCATTTGTTGAAAACTTGAATTTCGAAATTAAGCCCTTACCTAACTAAGGAAAGCAATCTGCGGATATGGAAAGTATATTTATAATTATTGGTATGATTTGTGGAACGAAATTAAAAAATGAGACATGTATGTTTTCAATTAGTAAAATTGCTACTTTGATTGAAGTAACAAGGAGCTAAAATGTGTGTTTAAAAGTATGAATTGCACGCATTATTTAAATTGCTTTCGATTTTAGATATTTGGATATGATAAACTTAATGGCGTACGACTTTCATGGAGGCTGGGACACTGTAACTGGTCATAACGCACCTTTATATCCAAGGCCGGAGGAATCAGAAAATAATAAGAAATTAAATGTGGTGAGTAATCATTTATAATAAAATATTTAATGTTAGAGAGTTATTACCTTTCTGATTATAATTTCGCCTTACTTAAGTCAAATATAGATTATTAAATTTATTGTATACCGAGAAATTTTGCTTTCTTGGAATAGTGTCTGTGCGTCATGGAGGCATTCTAAATATGCGGCAGGCTGAAAGTCCTCTTGAGAGGTTGTTGGTAGGTAAGACCGAGAGACTCTCCGTCCTGGGGTGCTCTCCATGTTTTCTCCATGTTCCGCTCCCCCCCCCAAATTTCTCCATCAAAATTTGGGGGGGGAGCGGAACTGAGGAAAGTTGTGCTCTCACCTGTATGGTGTTCAAGGGCTCTTACCAACGATAGGCGCAGTCTTGCACACATTGCCACTATGAATTTCGTGGGATTGTTCTAATGTTATTGGTAGACAAGTGAGATAAATCACAACACAGCACACTTTCTTGGATATCTAGAATAACGTTTCGTAGTCCGATTTATGGTATCCTTTACTTTTACTAAAAACCGTCTGAGAATATGAATAACTATAATATTTGCATTTATAAAATATAACGAAAAATTTTTCAGATGGTAGATATTCTAATAATAATCTTGTTGCCTGTGAGAATTAACAAAACATTATGAAGAAGGATAGGTAACCACTTTATTACACCGAAAAAAAATGACTGTTACAGTTTGATGGCTACAATAAAGATGCCTCGTATTTGGCGGTGATTTATTAAATATGGAAATAATTTTTCTTTCTTCAGCGGTAAAGAAAATTCTTCTGACAGATTTAAGCTACATATTCTGTATAGAAATAATATATATGTGTATTAAAAATACAAAATGATAATATTAAAACAGCAGAAATAAGAAAAACATAACATAAATGAACTTGTTAATAATATTTATGGTACTACATTTATTTTGCAGAAGAATCCCTATATTTTCCGGTTTTATAAGAAAACAGCCGGATTGTTGTCAGTAACTACCATATTTCTTATGTGCAGATCTTTCTCCTAAAAAATCGTATCTTAATTGCTATGCTTCTTGCAGTGGAATTGAGATGAATTTATTACCTCAATAAGTTTATTACTTTGCTAATAGGATTACGCGGTGAAGTACTGGCTTCGTAAAGGAGCTCCAGCAGAGAAGCTGATCTTGGGAATGCCATTATATGGCAGAAGTTTTGCTTTGCAAAATACGCAGAAGATCGGCCTAGACGCGCCTGTGACTGGTAAAGGAATGGCTGGAGAATACACTAAGGAGCCGGGTATGCTTGGATACAACGAGGTGAGAATCATTATAACTATCGTCTTATTATTTTCTTTTCGTTTCATATATTTTGTTTTGCGTATTTAAGTTGATTGAATTTACTATTTGAGACAGTGCTCTTCAAAGTTTTTTAACTCAGTCCAAAGCATGGATAATTTTTCATGTAACCTTAATAGCCTTAATGCCTTAAACTTTCATGTAACCTTAATGGCTAAATGACAATGTAAAATTATGCTTCCTAAAATATAAAATGCCTTCGTGGAGGACTTCAGAAGGAATGAGTGCCTATTAAAAATAATACATATAATATTTCATTCAATTTAATTAATATATTTATATAATTTACGCCTATTTCTTTTGTAAAAAATTCTGATATATGCTAAATTATTGTAAATTACTTTGCTCGAAATGCATTTGTCTTTAACAAAATATGTAAACATTTACTAAACTATTTATAAATGTGTTTGGAAATAAAAGATTTATTCATTCATAAACTCCTGTGAATGTTACTGAGAAGAAATCTAGATACTAAATATATCTAAATTTATAATGAATATAAATATTATCTAAACATGTAATGACCTTAACATTTAATTGTAAACATAAATTGAAATTCTGTTGGCAAATATATTTATAAAACTATTTAAGCAAGAATTGTTGGTATTAGAAAACAATCTTTTAAAAGGTGTTGTAAAGCAGTTTGCAAGATTTGTACTTAAGGAAGTAGTATAAAGTAGAATTTTAGAATGTGCATAGTTGAAATCAAGGATAAAAAATTTTGATTTGGTAACTATTAAAAGAATTATTTCCTTACATTTTATAATTTATTTACAAGCTTTAAATAATGCCAACTAATCCCCTTTTTTATACCTTTCAGAAACACAGATAGAAAGTAAAGTACATAGAAATCAGCAATTCGCAGCAATATTTAATGTATTTCACAATTAAAATAAAAAGTGCTCTATTTTGAAATTAACTGAGCAGAGCATTAATGATAGAATGACTACGATTTTTGATTTAAAAGATGTTTCAGAAGCTGAAAATCATCTCATATTTGAGAAAGTATTTTTTAAAGGCTTCGTAAACAGAAAAGAAATAATGCGTGATTTTAATATTAATAATAAAATAAACTTTGATTTTAATTTTTGTAATCGTTGACCGAAATGGAATTACCTTAAAATTTCGTAAAATTTCTCAAAACGCCACACGTAATTCTATACCATAAAGAAAAATTCAGTATCCAAAGTTTAAAAATAATTAATTAAAAACGTTAAACATGATAATTATTAATATTAATGATTTACTAATAGTTTTGCAATATGTGACATAAAGAAGCTTTTATTAGTTATAACTAAGTTGCAAAAGCTCATAATATTGATCCTTGTATGTATTATAAGTTAAATGTATTTTAACGTATATCACTTAAGCACATTATTAAAAAGTAAGGTGACACTTTAAACTATTAAGAAATACATTAAGTGTTTTTGAATCACTTAGTTTGTTAGTCAGTAACAGACTGATTAAATTCGTAAGATAAATTAATGACTTTATGCTTTGCCGAAAGACACTAATTAGAACTAAAAGACAAACTAAAGTTGCTGAATGCTTCGCTAAATGAGCAAATTATAAGAATCAACCATATGAAAGGACACATGGAAATTAAACTGAAGGTCTAATGTTTCGAATAGGAGCAATTTTTACCAAAACCTGCATCTAGATTTTTTTTTCGTTCTATTTAGCCATCAGTTTCCGAAATCATTTTGACAAAACAGGATTTTTATGTTAATTGAAACCTATTTCGAGCCGGCCAACCGGTAGAATTGTTAGCGTCGCTGGCTGCCGTGCCGAAGGGCCCGGGTTCGAATCCCGGACAAGGCATGGCAGTTTGTAAATGTATAGTGTCCGTGCGGCATGGGGACACTCTAAATAGGCGTCGAGCCGAAAATCCTCTCGAGAGGCTGATGGTAAGGGAAGAGGGGTGGGAGAGGGGATTTTACTATGCAATGAAACATAATTTTGAGCGATCAGATAATTTCTAAACTGAATAATCATTTTCATTTTAGATTTGCAAAATGCTCCGCAACGAGAAAGATTGGAAAGTAGTCGTGGAGAAACACATTACAGCTCCATATGCCGTAAAGGACAGACAATGGATTGGCTATGACGATATTGAAAGCATAGCCCAAAAGGTAATGATTATATTCTAAAAATAAAACTGGCATTACTTTACTTTATATTTCATTAAAACATAGGCATGTTCAAATTTTAAAAATGATTTCACAGAACATTCCTACAAATGCGTCACGTGGAAAAATTTGAATTCTTCAATTGATGAGTATTTCAGAAATCTTTCAGATCTGAATCTATAGCTTTAATTTTGAAATAATTAATCAAGTATTCAAATAATAATTGAAACTTTAACGAAACATTTAGAGATTTGTAATATGTATTTTTGAATTCTAATCACATCATGTAGTCAAATCAGATCTTTGCCATTAAAAAAATTATTGCGAATCACACAGTCTTCAAAAACTTTAATGTTTTATGTCTTCAATTACACTGTTCAGAAACTGAATGAGAATCAGCCGTTATACTGACTGGTACTGTGTCACACGCATATGATCGGGGCCAGATTGTCAGACAAGATATATGAGACACTCCAACTCCACAGTCTTGCAAACAGTGTTATCTTTTTACGAGCCACCGTCTCAAGAGTCACCAGCGAGTACGTAGATTCTAACAAAACCACCGCTCCCAATGTTAAATCCTACGATATATAACACGCGGATGAAAGGGCTCACTACCGGCTAGCTTGGACGGTAACAGCAGATAGATGGACATAGTGCAGCGGGTTGCGGTCCACTTCAATCCTAGAGGACAATCTAAAGTGTAAATAGTCACATAATTCAGAAACATGTCCCCGTTATGAGGTAGGAAGGCTATCTTCGTACTCGAATACTTCTGCTCACTTTACGTCACAAAGATTAATATAGGTGAAAAACACTGCCACTGGAGTCTCGGAACAACGGCAAAGAGTCCAGTATAATTTGCTACACATTCACAGAACATTTATATCACAAATGGGTCAATTATGTCCAGACAGGTGAAAAGCATTTGAAGTCATTGATTCTTCATATTGAAGTTATTGATTCATCGATTGATTGAAAAAATATTAAAGTTTTTGATTCCAGCAGGATGCAATCCAGGAAAGAGGAGATCATGTCTTTATATGGGAAGAGGAACTGTTTACATGAGAAGGAAGGGTTTCCTTTGTGCATTTGCGATTTTCTGTTACCAGTTAACAAACATTATAGGGACCCGATGACAGAACATATACTTTCATTTATTCGGCTATAGAATGTTTCAGGAGACCTGTACCTACACCAAAACAATGCATAGGTCCATCACCCACGAACAGCTGCCGAATGAATGGTTAGAATAAGAATCTATGGTCTGAAGACAGTTTGCCTGGCTCCCCAGAACACTTGATCTCAGTCTGTTGATCACATCTGATATATTAGAAGGGAAATATGCGTGCACTAGATTCTGCTCCAGTCAATCTTCAAAACTCATGGCAGAATGTATAGCAGACATGATCAATATGGTTCTCTAACGCTCAAGCCATCTTGTAGAATACATTTCTGCCATCATTAAAGCAGAAGAGGGCGCTACCAGTTAGGTTCGTATCTCCAATTCAGCTGTTCATCCCTGTATAAGGCGCATTTTTTTCATATATAAATGTCTCCAAAAGCTGGGTCTATTTTAGAATAAATGGCGTTTCACAATCGCAGTTTTTTTGGCGATTTGCGTACTGTTACCAATGTTTTATTTTAAGCGGAGCTTTCTTCTTCCAAATTTAGTTATTACAATGTTTTTAAAAGCAAAGTATGGTACGCATTTCCGGTGCTTTTTAATTTGGAAATTTTTTCATTATATTACAGCAAGCTCATTGTGCTGACACCTAAGAAACTTTGCTTGTACATATTTTACGTAGACTGAGTTACACCCTCTTTGTAATTTTGATTCTTTTCTAAGTATGAAAATGCCTTCAAATAAATGCCACTACAAAGATTAATCAGAACAATTATTGTGTGTAAAGATCATTAAAATGGAGCTGCATATTGATACTTCACTGTTACTGGACTAAATGTTCGTCGTTGGGTAATTGATAGTAATGCTCATGTTTGTGAATGATAGCAATTACATGCAGAAATTATCAAGGTCCTCGAAATGAAAGAAATAAATTCTGAAAATTAAGTTATAATTTTCGACAAATTGGAAAAGCAAATGACGCAGCAATCTGCTTCGATTTATCTTAAAATTAACACTGTCAGGATGCTGAAAAAATCAAAATTATGTGTACAGGCTACTTAAAGCAACATGTTATTGTGCTATGTTTGGTTGTAAATTGTCAAAACTTTCTTTTATAATTAATTTTAAATATTAAATACAACTACGGTTGATTTTAAAAATAATAGATGGATGTGTAAGGTTTTAGTTAAACTAACCAAGTTTTATTTTAATTTAAATCTTTCTATCTCCTCTCTGTTTCAACTTCCCGTCAGAAGAAGCGCGCGTTTTCAGCTTATGCTAATTTTGAAGTACAGCGAAGTACTATTTAAACCAGAGGTAGAAACCTCTCAATGTGAGAGATCTTCAGTCTCAGATCACGGTCAGTCTGCTCAACGTTCGCCTGACCAGCTAGCAGTTAAATTTATAAGCCATAGTGCTTACTACGTGATTGCATTTTGAAACAAATTGAAGTGCGTTAGTATTAGTATATCTTGCTACGCACCCTTTTAGGTAGAGGCCAAACTCCGCGAATCGCTCTGTGAGCAAAGTTTGATTTAAGTTCTATTTAAATTTAGTTTAAATTTATTTGATTGTTAAGTTAGGCCCAAGTGCGGTCTTTTACTTTCTGTATCTCTCCCGAGATGGGAAGTGTGTAAATAATAGTGATTTAATAAAAGAGAATTTTAAATCCCTTTCACGTGCAGTCATTTTCCAGCACAGTACCTACATCAGAACAAAGCTAACATTTCATCAGCTCACTGTTCCAGTTCAGGACTTGAGACTTGAGGATAAGGACCCTATTACAGACTTTACCATGTTTCCAAAGAGTATGCACAGAACACTCAGTCCTGATAGATGATGGTCGAGCTTGTGCAGGACTGGCTATATAATGCGCGAAATAAAATTTCTGAAAACTTTCATCATTAAACATTAAAATCATGCTTAGGGCATTTCGACCGAAAAAGTCAAAACTGAAATCGTTCAGATACCTGGTGAGTTAACAATATTTCCTCGCGACATGAATAAAGAACACCATCCACACGATGCTTCATTTAATAAACCATTCAAGGATTACTTAGGTAAAGAATATGAATTACGATGTTTAACGCTTCTAAAGAGCAATTATTGATATGAATTATCGGCATCCGAAAGGCAAAATGGGTATCGATAGTTAGAAATTAATCATAGGAAGAACAGTGCAGCATTGATTTATTTATTTAATAGAGATTGGACTCTAAAGGCAGTAGCTTGTAAGATGATAATGTCGGTTAAAATAACAGAGGCAATTGTAGTACAGGCAGTTGCGATATCAGGAAATTTAATGCAAGATGGAGCGCCATCGCCCATTGATCTATCAATACGGCGGTTGTTGCCACGAAATGTTTAATAATTACATGCGAAATCACTCTTATGTTCTTCCACTTGCAACTGGCAACATATACAGAAATACGAAATCTGAAAACTAT
Organism: Stegodyphus mimosarum; assembly: GCA_000611955.2. Taxonomy (NCBI): domain Eukaryota; kingdom Metazoa; phylum Arthropoda; class Arachnida; order Araneae; family Eresidae; genus Stegodyphus; species Stegodyphus mimosarum. The sequence continues at coordinate 154,687 of KK113394.1, forward strand.
AGGAACACCCTGGAGAAATTGTTTTCATCCTCTAAAGGTCTAAATTCTTGGTCACAATATTTCACTCAAGCTGCGTTTCATTCAACCCTATTTGGATGTTTGTTGAAAATTAGGGAACTATTTTAGGCAAACATAGGAAAAGGTTTCTGTCAAAATATACAGCTATGGCAGTAAAAAAGGACGTATGGTGGAAAACTAACTCAGAATGTTGTGAATAACAATGGATATCCTTATAGAACAAACCCAAATTAGTACTTACTAAAAGGAAAAGCAAAGAAAATAAAAAATTAAGATACTACTTTCCATAACTCGATTTGTGTAAAATGCATACAGTTAGGGTCATCTGAATTTTCGTATTTAAATTTTTTTGAAAATTAAAACAAATGAACAGCATTATTAAATAACATTTTACCTTACTAGTGCCTTGTTTCATTTAAAATAGGCCGGTTTTTGAGAAAAATAAATCTCAAAAATCTAATTTCATTAGAACGAAATAAATAAAAAACACTAGAAAGGTAGTAAAAAATAAGAAAATATACCTTAAAGTAACGAATAGTGTTAATTGTTTTGATAAACATGCTGCAATAATAAATAATGATGAATCGAAATGATAAAGAATAGAAATGTTTCGGAATTGGGTGTGTTTCTATGCATATAACTAGATTTCTTGCGTATCAAACACAATCTAAATATTAGATTAATTTCTGATTCATATACACTTCATGGAGTAAGAAAGTGATTAAAAATATATTAAAGAATTTTTTGTGTGAAGTTTTTATATATGAAATCATGAGGCAGCAAACAGTATCTGAGTCGCGCTTATACATCGTATCATTATTCCTGACTCTGAATTTATATATCGCCAATAAGTAATCCCTACGTGAAATAAAGAGTAGATTGTTCCTCTTGTGATGTCATGTCAATGTTCAATAACATCTGCACAGTTATGTCATATTTTCCAATAAATTTTAATAATTTACTTATATGAAATATAATGAGTCTTTCTATTTTACTTAGGTGGATTATCTTCTTCAAATGAAACTTGGTGGCGGTATGGTATGGTCAATCGAAACAGATGATTTTCGAGGAAATTGCCACGGATTTCGTTATCCTCTGCTGCGAACTATCAATGAACGTCTCCATGGCAGATCTGTGCCACATCATAGAGAAAAGGATTTCGAAAAAGATAATTCCATTTCACCGACGAAATTCATCTCAAGTTCTTCCCCTATGCCATCTAGCACAAGACGTCAGACCGCGTCCACAAGGACGGCAAGGGCAACTACAGAGAGACCTCAGGACGATGATTTGCCTTGTCCTCGCACTGGTTATTTCAGGCATCCAGATAATTGTAAGGTCTTCTACTTCTGTCAAGCAATAAATACAGCGAAAGGTATGGGCTACCAAAGATTTGTTTTCAAATGCGGTGCCGGCACCGTATTCAGCGAAACACTGCGCATATGTACTTTTCCTAATAGCGCTCCTGGATGTTCTTAAAATAAAAAATTAGAAATTTTGCAGCAAATTTATTACCTTTATTTTTCACTCTATATTGATAACAGGGACGCAAGAACATAAACTAGTGTACAAATATACTACATATTTTTACATATTTTAAGTAAGAATGAAAAATATTTCTTACAACAAGAAGTTAAGTAAATTTACTTAGCATAGAATTTAGAAGCTAGATGTAAGGGAAGCACGGCAGTATGAGAGGATTAATGCCATCTCAATGAAATGTGATTCTTATATAGAGTCCAAAGTTATATAGATATATAGATTAGTCCAATTAGATTATTAGATATATAGATAGTCCAAAGTTATATAGATTCTTATATAGAGTAACAAAGTGAAAAAAACAAAACATTTTAGTGCTACATCATTATATAAAGCGAACATAAAGTAAGTGATTAAACAAAGGCCGACAATTGGATTATCTCTTTTCAAAGCAGTCTAAGCTTATACAGAAAATGAAGTACCCCAAAATTATAGTTTTGGAATTTTTGAAACGATGCCCTTGTGTCAGATTCCCAGAAGTATAGAGCTTTTCCATATAACTATATTATTTTTAAGTTAAATTGCGCTTAATTTTTAAGATAATATAAAACATTAAACTCTGATTAAATAAAGAAAGCTTCTGCGTGTATAAAGGGAAATTTCATTTTTAAAATTACATGGTGTTCTTCTTATTACATTTCCCTCTTCAATTGAAATACAAACAACCTCAGATCTGCATTTATAGGATTTTTTTCAATAATTTCTTTATTATGTGTTATGTATAAAAGAAGGACACCACAAAAACTGTATTATAAGCATAGTTACAATTAGAGCCGTGCCTAGGTTTTTTTTCTCTGAGGCAAGAGAGAAAATGCACGTCTTTATAAAAAGCACGAGTTAAACATGTCTACTTTTTATTCAGTAACTGTAATTGTTTTAAATCATAATACTACAACTTTTACAGTAATTTTTAATCCTAGTTTTTTATATCCAGAAAATGATATAGAAGATATTTATAGTTTTAAATTGAAAAAGCGTAATAAGTTTTTGACAATACAGTTAAAAACAAACAACTTTGAAAACAATGAATAATAATGCAAGTAAAAGAAAGATCTTATACTAGTTTCTAAGCATTTTTTTATTTCCTAATTTTCTTGTCTTTATCAAAGAAAAATCATCAATAGTTTTTCGAAATTTATTTGATTACTTAACTCATGGTCTATAGCTAGAATATCCGTCAAATAACAGTTTTTTCGGCCAAATTAAGGCTCTTACACAAAGATTTAAGCTTATTAATATTTCCTTCAAGTTAGCAAAAGTGACTGTAAACTTTAAAAATATTCCTAACATAGTTTTCTGATGCGGATGTGGTAGAAGTAAGCTGTATTCTTGAATTACGTACAGAAGATCTTATAGCTACTTTGGTCTCCAAAATTACTACAGTTGCACGATTTTTAAAACTATATACAGAGGATATTTACACATTTTAGAACGATTTCGTTGCTATTTAATTAATTTTTAAAATGTAAAGAGTAATTGTTTAAATGTTAGAACTGATAGCCTTTTTTCCCGCTATATGTCTGCATCATGATTTCCATAATAGAACAGCTTTTCGTAAATTTTCCAAGGGCATTCTTTTGCCATTTCTTTTCCACTACTTTCCAGAATCCCTCAGTCGTGATGGGTTAGCACTTAGAGCTCTTTTCAGGAGACCGAAAGCACAATAATCCATAGGTGAAACGCCAAGGGACTTGGCAGAAATACGTTGAAAATGTATATAGTAGTAGATGTATATAGTAGTAGATCATAAGGGACACCCACCGGACAAGACATTTTTGTCCTTTAAATACAAGTGTCGCTGCTTCAAAGGGCACATACTAAAAACCTTGCCTTTGAAACCTCAAAAGATTACTAACAAACAGTATTTCTATTTATTTCTCCACCTTATTCTTGAAAAAATTTTTAAATGTCCCATATATAGAGTGTCTCTTAATAAGAGGTAAATACATTAAGTCCCTATTCAAAGGAAACGAGACGAACAGAATTTTTCCTTAAATAGGAGATGTCCCATATTCGAAGGTGTTCCTTACAAGAAGTACTACTGTATATTTAATACCTGTATCAGTCTTCACTTTTTCAAGGAATGCAGTGGTACTTTTCAAAATATGGCTTGTTGTTTATCTTAAGGAAGTTTCACTTTATTGGAAAGTCAATAAAATAAAGACATGGAACTTATTCTGTAAATATCCGACGTAAAGTTGAGTCGATTTTAACGATTTTCCTACTCTTCAAATTTTGAATTTTCCATTGTAAAAGAGCCGGAGGCAAGATTTTCACTCGCCTCTGGCTAGAACTAATGTAACGTCTTCTCATTTTCTAGTCCTCCTTTTTATATACACGCGTTGCATATAATTTTTATTATGTAACTTCTGCAGTTGTTCTTTCTTGGGAAAAGGCAGATAATAAAAATTATTAGAACTCAGTTTTATATTATGAGTTGAGATACAGAATACTTTTACATAAACCATACTTTAAATTTCTATGACAAAGATTTCGAATATACATTCAATCTCAGTTCAATAATTACATAAACCTAGGAGCATAAAACTGGTAAGTGAACAAATTTGGTCTTAGCAGGGAATAAAATCGCGCAATATTAAATATCGTGCTCCGTGATGAAGAAGAAAAAAGAATATGAGTTCTGAAAAACCATACATTAAATACTTTATTTAACTAAATAACATATAAAATACAGAGTTCTGACAAAACGAACAAACCTTAAGTCACAACCATACCTTTTCCTGAAAAAACAACCTTGTTAAGAAAGGTAATGGTCATTATATTAAAACAAGTTGGCAAAATGTTCTCTTTGCAGACTACCGTAAAATTTATATTGTTTGCCTGTATGATGAATACCTACTGTTTAAAATAAGCAAATGCATTCTGTTATACTATTTACTATTTTAAGCGTATTTTCAGACTTATTTTTAATAATAATAAAATTTACGCATGATTAAAATAATCAGAAAGCAAAACAGTAAAAAATAGTTTAAAAAGTTAATATTTGATTAAAACAGATAAATTTGTTAATACATGACTACAGTATTTTTAAATTAAAATCTTCCTAAAACAGTAAAAGAAAGGGCTTCGAAAAAATAAATAAATAAATAAAATAAGCTAATGAGCTACTATAATTACGTTTGAATTACAAAAGCTAATTCCCATTTCAAAAATTTAGTTTTATAGCTGCTATTTTAGATTACGGTTTCAAGCAGTTAAATTTGTAGATTATTTATCTTATTTTAAGCGGATTTATGTGCATATTTATTACATTTATGAATATTTCACTACCAATACAACATATGCGCAGTAAGATAATGTATTATCAAAGGTATTTAAGACAAAATAACATTAATTCTGGGAAATTAATTCATTGAAAATTCTCATCGATATAACAGAGATACGTTTATCATAGGCGAATATCTACCGTTTGTTTTTATATAAGACTTCCAAAATTATGTCAGCATTATTTTTGACATAGGAACCAGAAACATGCTTAGCGATGCTTGCATACTGATTTATTTTTGCTTTCTCAAGACGGTTGTTCTTCTCACAACATCTATGTCATGTAAAATGAGAAGAATTCATTCGCGGTCGACATACTATCCGACTGCGAATGCCTTCTCTGCAAAAATCCTTACTTTATGCGAAATTCGCACATCGTAAAAAATAAGAAATAAGAGAAAAAAAGTTATAAATATATAGTTATAAGACAAATGTCTAGAACGAAATGTGACAGTCAAATATACACGGGTGTATGTTCATCTTTCACTTCAAAAACTGGATGCAGAACTTGGATGAACATAAGCATAGAACGGAATGTCATCATAACCTGAAATAAAAATGACAGAAAGACTGTAAATTTATAATAATATTTCTGAATCTGACAAACAGCTATTTTTGAAAGTAATAATAATATTCATTGCTTCAAACTTATAAATTATTCAAACTTATAAATAAGGATGAAAATTGGCAATTATATTCATTCAAAATAACCTACAAGATACTTGTTTCGTTTTTCAAAAAATATTTTGCTTTAGGGGCTGAATTAGGAACAAACTCTTGATTATATTCTTTTTTTCCCTGCTTTCCTATTATTTTTCCTGTTTTCCCATTATTTTGAAAGGCTACTTCTCTTTTTAATTTTTTTATACCAACGCAAGTTGTTTTACGATTCTGGGGTCATATTCGGCATAAATGGATTTCAGATGCTCTTTTAGAAATTTATCGAATTTTTCTTTCACTTTTGTAGCAATGTTTAGTAGCAAATTATTATCCAGTACTTGTGTAATGACGTAATTCTTTCAATCTTTAGTATGGCTTGCCAGGATTGAGTTTTCGGTGCATATTCTTGGCAAACATCTTCGTGAAAGTACTTCGAGTCCTGATCTTGAACAGGGAGCTGAATGCAGCTATATTCTGTGGTAGAATATTGTGATTAAGTGGTAGAAGAACTGCACTTTAAAGGGATTTAAAATCCTCTTTTATTAAACCACAATTATTTACAGCCACTTCCCAACTCGGGAGGGATACAGAAAATAACGACGCCAGTTGGGTCTAAATTGAACAATCAGATAATTTAAACTAAAACTAATTAGAAATTAAATAGTCGTTGCTCGCAGAGCTATAACGCGAGGTTGGCTTCTAAACTAAATGGTGCGTAGCAAGATTTAACTAATACTGACGCACTTCAATAAGTAATCACGTAACAGCTCTACGGCTTAGAATTTAAATACTAGCTAATCAGGCGAACGTCGAATAGAGTAACAGTTGTCTGAGACTAAAAGCTCTCTCACCCTGAAAGGTTTCTACCTTTCGTTCAAAAATATAACTTGGCTCCACTTCAAATTAGCATAAAGCTGAAACGCGCGCTTATTCTAACGGGAAGTTGAAATGAGAAGAGATAGAAAAAGGTAAATTAAAATAAAACTTTGTTAGTTTAACTAAAACCTTACAGGCTCTATAACTGATAATTCTTTGTAGAATATCATTTAAAGAGAACCGAAAAAAATTTGGAACAATTTTGAAACTTACTGCTTTTTCGTTAAATCCGTTATATGCTCTGCAGCATCTCCTCAATCAAAATTTTTCTGCGCATTTTTTATGGAATCTACAGAACCTGCGCCAAATAAAATTTTAATATTTTTGACGTAAGTAAAGAATATGATCTACCTTTGATATGACCTTTCTTTTTTCTTGGAAATCAGTCATCAAAATAATAAACAGCCAAAAGAATTCTAAATTAATAATAAATATATCCAATGATCTACTAATAAATAAGAAAATTCAATAAAAATACGTTAGGGAAGGAGCTAAAGTGACATTTCTTAAGTGGGTTGCGAATGGCAAAATTCTTAAATGCGCATTGTTGCGATTTAATTAAATCATTTGAATATAAATCTCAAGGACAGTAATTTATAGCAAGCGCAAAATTTCAGGAAAGTAGGGAACTAAAAAGCACAAAATAATAAATGAAAATCATAGCAAACAAAATCTAAAACAACAACAAAAAAAAATACTCAAATGCAAGCAAAATTAACAATTATAATTGTCATTTGCTTGTGTATGAGATTTGATATAATTGTGCTACAAAAGCTGAATATGAAAATCAAAATAACGTTAAAAACAAAAATGTAATAAAAATAAAATTTAGAAGTTGGAAAATTATTCGATTTTCTTCGAAAAAACGGAAATTAAAACGAGACTTCAACACAATGGAAAAAGTCAAAAGTTCCAAAATGATCAGAAGCGACATTAATAATAATTCGGCAAGCTCGTCATTTTGAGAACTCTAAGATACATGCAAACTATAAAAAAGGAGTTTGGGCGGAAAGGGAATAATGCAGTAAAAAGTTAAGAATCCTTAGGATTTAAATGGGTATACAATTTTGCGGGTAGTATATTTTACCATATAAGATAGCCTACAAATAAAAACATCGCAAATTAGAAGAAACACACGAAAATACTTTTCTGATCAAAAGTAAAAAAATTAAGACTGAGACTGGCTTTAATTTTTCAGATACTGTCTTTGGATTTCGAGTGAATATGATAAGGATAATATTATTCTATGACTCTCTCCTAAATTCCCAAGCTTAACAAAACCATGATCTCTGGTTTTGAATAAAAAAATAAAAGTATAGGTGTTAGTCATATAGTAAGTAAATTGAAAGAAAAGGAGTAAATAAATTATTAGATATAGCTTCATATTATGCAACAATTTTCCTAATGATTTTGGTCGGAACACTGGTTTTTTTCCAAGGTTCATTTCCATTGGCCTATCATAGAACAAATTAGTTTCGATGAAATTTCAAAGTCTAGATCTTTGAAGAAACGTTTTTTTCAATGAGTTCTTTAGAGAAAGAATGTTTCAAAGAATTCTTTCAATGATAAAAATGAAGTTATCCAGTGCCTGAAAGCTAATAAACACGGTCTTTCGAACTTGATATACTATGAGATGCTTGCACACACAACAGAAATGCCTACTAGTGAGTTTTAATCTTTTTAAGATTGTGAAGCTTGAGATTTAAGATTGTGAAGCTTGATTGAGACAGCATTCATACAATTGAGATAAAACCACTTTCTTTCAATACCAAATTTGACTTTTGAAGGGTTAGACTGGACTATTGAACTTATGGAAAACACTCGATCACAATCTACACAAATTTATGCCAGTTTTGACCGATAGCAGATTAAGGGATGAAAACCAAGGATCTGGTCTCCTTTTTTCTTCTACCACCAATCTCTTGATAGGACGTTTCGATTGATACATGCTCGTGTTTTGTAAAAGTTCTACAGTTACAAATGTCTATATCTTGTCGGAGATTTAAACTGTACCAAACAGTGAGTGCAGTTAACCTCCATTAATCTTTCGAATCGTTTCAAGAAAATTATTGAAAAATGTTTGAAGCAGGAGGATTGCTAAGTACCTCGCGGTTTACTTATGACGTTTGAAAACAAGCTATGTACAAAAGGCAAGAAGGGAATGAAAAACAACAGATTGTACTGACCTTACTACTGTGATTTCAAATACCGAGATTGATTTCTAAAACATGTTGATCAATATTTATTACAGCTCCTTCAAAGAAATTTCCTTCCGACCCGCAATGTATTTATGTTACCATTCTTTTTAATCTCGAAAAATGTTTAAAAAAATTTCCGTGAAACGTCTTCAGGACCCGCAGCGAATTTTCTTTAGCTGCATTAACAAATGCAAAACGTTGACCCCGAAGTGGCAGTTTTCACCGTGGAAATAATAAAAATGCCACATGGTGCCATGTTAAGTTGAATATGGAGATTACCAACTCGTATTTGTTGAAATATCAGTCAAGCATTCACGAACAGCAGCAAGGTCAGAGGTACCTTATCGTGACGCAAATTCATTATCTCGGCGTAATTCAAGTTACTTCCCGTAAACACGGGAAACAGTAGAAATATTATTTGTTAACAGTTTGACTAGTTGGTTTGTTTTCTAAATGATTATGCAAAGAACATGATGGCTATCTGCCTAAGTTAACAAGTTAACGTATCCTTCTTGGAGAAATTTCTAAAAGCGTTGACTAATATTCAAGTTACACGTTCAAAAAAACCGCAAGAACACCCATACAGCTCGTTTACCAGGATTAGAACTCGGATCGAAGAACCAACGTTTAGACGACATATCCTCTTTGACAATGATGAGCTCTGGTTAGTTGTCAGAAATTATGTTTTGCAATACTACGACAGTCGAAGAAAACAATAATTATATGACCTTATTATATCTTGCTTCAACTTTCGAAAGTCATTCATTTGACTGCTGAGTCTTCTCTGCATCAAAAGCGTGATCCATCTTTCATCGCAGGCTTG